>BPLQ01000647.1:0-34471 GCA_021605075.1 Caerostris darwini
AATAGTAGATATATGAATAACTGTTAAGATAAAGCGACGCTGTATTTCTTTCCCTATTGTATAAAATGATATTTATTTTAATTATTTATGTTGAGCATCCTATAAAATAATTATATGTATGTGACTGCTCTATTTTAATGTTATGTATATTAAGTGCCGTATTTTGACTCGATTGATAAGGATGATTTATTGACATGATTTTGATACGCGGAAGACACTAAATACAAACGGTTAAATACGCATTATGGAAGAATAACAATTCACACAGGTTCATGAGCTTATCAGCAACAAGAACTAATATGCAAGTTATACACCCTCGCCTTTTTCTATTTTTTTTTCTTTTTTTTTTCATGAGAAATACAACTTTAAGTTGAAATTCCCCAGAGGATGTTCTCAAAAATCATTTTTCTGCGCGAAACTTACAAAAATCATTTTACGCACGTAACAAAGAGTCCACATCATTAGCATGAAAAGCCATAAATATCAATTGTATCTTACAAAATTAATTTCAAAATGAATAGATTATATCTAAAATATTTTTAAAGCATATAAACCGAACGATTTGTTTTAATTTATTTTATTTTTTTAATCGAAAGTGTTTAGATACATAATCCTGTTTAAAAAAATAACAGACATATAATTGCAAGTACAAAAATTCTAAGATTTATTTTTAAGTACAAAAGTATTTACAAAGACAAGTTATTCTTAAAACACAATTCAACACAAGAATATTAAAATAATATAATATAATCTTGTGTGAGAATAAGTGTTTATTTTATAAAATATGCAAAAACATGACCTATATACACAATAATTAAAAATATTATTATACAAAAAAAATATCTGCATAACAAAATGGCACGTTACTTTTATTCAGGCAATTCAGAAAAACAACCATTTAAAATACCATTAAAATACCAATTTAAAATTTCCAGATTAAATTATTAAAACTGTCAGATTAGTTTATTAGATTAATTAAAAAATTTTTTTAACTATCAGATTAAATTATTAGAATTAATTAATGATTTAAATTATCAGCCTAAATTATTAGATTAATTAATTAATTATTTAAATTATCAGAAATATCAAAATATAAATACAAATTATCAGAAATATTATTTGAATTATCAAATTATATTTAAATTATCAGTTTAATATTATAGTAAAATACTTAGTTTTCAAGATGATTAAAATTAAACATAAATTTCAGTTTTAAACATAAACAGCAACACTTCTGTGAGAAGAAAAAAATAATCATTTTCTTAAAATCACAAGAATTCACCACAGATTTCTCCCTGAGTTCGTCGCTGAAAATTGTACAAATTCCCAAGTATTTCCAATTGTACAATTGTAAAAATTCTTATTTTTCTATATCTATTTTTGAAATTACTCAGTTAAAAATATCTTATGTCATCTAAACGTGTCCCATTTAAATATTATTATTTAACTGCCTCCTTTAAAATTATTTTTGTAACCATCTCGATTTATTTGTAATCTGAAAAACTTGAAACATTAGATATTTAAAACATTTTTCTCCACAATAAGAACAACTCTTGCGAGCTCTATTTGCTAATTGGTTTGAACAAATACCAAATCTGTAAAATAGGAGCTCCATTTTCCTGTTTTCGTCTTTTTCATCTATTGCCAGACGTAAAGACGACAACTTGAGTTTGTCTGTAAAAATACGATTTTCTTCATCAGGACAATAATAATCATACAAATATGCTAATTCAGAGACTCCAATCTCAAAATACACGGAATCATATTCATCAAATGGCTTATTAAATATATTCATCTTCCATCAATTTCTTTAATAAGCCAACAATATCTTCCATCAATATCTTAAATTGCACACAAATTCCTAAGTATTTCCAATACAAATTTGCAATTGTACAATTGCACAATTGCACATCTTATTTTTTTAGTCCCATTTAACTATTATTATTTAACTAAAACTTGTCTCATTTAAAATTACTTTTGTAACCATCCCGATTTATTACTAATCTGAAAAACTTGAAACATCAGATACTTAAAACATTTTTCTCCACAATAAGAACACCTAGTATGAGCTCTGTTTACTATTTGGTTTGAAGAAATACAAAGTCTATAAAATAAGAGCTCCACTTTTCTATTTTCATCTATTGCTAGAGGTAAAGACGATAACTTGAGTTTGTCTGTAAAAATACGATTTTCTTCATCAGGACAATAATAATCATACAAATATGCTAATTCAGAGGCTAAAATCTCAAAATACACGGAATCATATTCATCAAACTGTTTTACGATGTTAAATACATCATTAAATTTGGGGATTAAAACGCCTCGTTCTCTGAATTATCATGACGGGAGACGAAATTTCTCAAATCTTCTTTCTTAATTTAATCAAAATACTTCCGCATTCCGATAAGACCGCCGTTCGCCATGAAAAAGGCCCCATATCCTTCCTTGAAAACGACGAAGAGGCACTTGTTGTTTATTTTATTCCCAATACCTGATATTCTTCCGTATTATTAATCTACGATTCTATTTTGTTATAGAGCTTCTTTTAGGAATTAATTAAATTAAATTACCTTTTGATTAGTACTTCTACTATGAAAAACAATTATTTTATAATGCATCTACCACAATCTAATTTTATAATGCATCCCTTTAACATTAATATTGCAGTAAAAGATTCGTGAAATCTCGGTCTAATTAGCCTAAAGGGTGCACAAAATGACCGTAGAGCGACAAACCAAATCGTTATAAGCCTGAATACTCGATACGTAAAATGTTAATTTAAAAATTAAACAAAGACATATTTCTCAAATTTTTATATGATACAATGGGTTATGATCATCTATAATGATAATTATATGTATACATGTAATAATTAATAACGATGATTATGCAGTTTTAAAAATAAATTAATTATTATTAAAATACAAACTATAATTAAATAATGATTAAATAAAAATTAAAAAATGATTTACTGATAATAATAATGATAATTACATTAATTTCTATAGATTAATTATACATGTGATAACTTTCTGATAACAGACAGAAAAAAATTAATGTTCTTAAATGTACAGCAAAAACACACACACACAGCTACTTATGAAGTTTCGGGCTATTTTTTATGTAGTCCCCCCGTACAAAAACAGATTTGGTAATGTTTTTTTCAAAAAGGAGTTCTCTGTATCGTTTGAGATACATCTATACACTTTGAAAAAAAATCTATAGGATGCTTTAAAAATTTCAAAACCCAAGTTACTTAAAATTTTATGTTTTTCCTTTAACTGATTTCTGTGTTTATTAATATAATCGCATTTCTTTGTGAAAGATTCACCATCTCGTTCGACGATTGTATATAGTTAATTTTAATAATTCAAATCGGGATAAGTACACGGAGTTCCTTGGTCGCGCAGCGACCACACCTCCAACCTGGTAAATGGGATTACGTAACGTGAGGTCTTGCCCTTTGCCAGTTATAAAAAATATAGAAAATTTAATAAGAAAAACAATAATATCAATTAAGTTACTAAAAGCAACAAATAAAATTTAAAAAGAAACAAAAAAGAATTTAACAAAAAAAAAAAAAAAAAAAAAAACAAGAGGAAAAATTAAAAATCTTAGCAAACACGAGCACAGACGGAGGAGTAACTAAATAAAATCACGCGAGATGGGAGAGAGAGAAGATCCATTAAGAAACCAAAACCATCGTTTCAGTCCATCAGAGCGAAGGCGAAAATAACCTTTGATCTTGAGAAGCAACCATCTGTTGTCTGGGAAGAAACTAAAAGTGAGCGCATTATTTATTAATATTAAGTACGTATCGTGGGCGTTTGCGGCTGCTGGGAAGAGATATATCATAATCAAAATTTTGAAGATCTTTTAGGGCCTGGTTATTGGAATGAGAAACAGAATCATAGAAATTAACAGCAATTTTTTGTACGTAGTCTTTAAAGCTGGGAACAGAGAGCGAATATCTAATCTCTTTATTTCTAAAGAACCAGGGTGAATGCGTAATCATTCTCAAGATCTTGTTTTCAAGCCTTTCCAGAATCAGGAAGTGACTGTTCGCAGTGGAGCCCCATACTGGACTCGCATATGCTATGATAGGTCTGAGATAGGAGAGATAGATTAGTTTTTTAAGTTCCAGTGTTAGAGAAGAATTTCTGCAAATTAAAGGATAATTTTAATAATTAAGTCTTCAAGCAAACTTCAGAAAAGAAGATTTTATTTTTCAACATCCACAATTACTCTTAGTATTACTGAAATTCATTTTGAAATGAATAAAATTCAATTTAATTCCTCCTTATAAAATTCAAAAAGACATTCCTCATGTCTATGGTGACAAGTCTCAATTTTTCATATTCATTAATTTTATCAGATAGTTAAATACATCACTATTGTGTCACATGCTGATATTATAGAAGTCGTTTAAAACAGGTAAGTGTCATATTACTATTTCATTGATATGGTTGATTTATTCACATGATTTAGAAACACGGAAGACACTTTATATAAACGATTAAAGATGGATTTGATTTGGTTCGGTTTGCCGCTTTATGGTCACTTACGCTATGCACTTTATGCTAATTAGACCAGGACCTGCAATTAATGAGGATTTCGAACCACTCAGAAACATCGAAGCCACCGTCAGGATTCGAAACTGAAGCCTATGGTACCAAAGGCCAGACCGCTAGCCAATCGGCCATCAGGCAGCTACACATTATGGAAGAATAACAATTCACACACTTACAAGAACTTATAACTTAAGTAATATGCAATCTCTACCACCAACCTTTAGTTTTTTAAGAGAAATACAATTTTAAGTAGAAAGTACCTAGAGGACGACCTCAAAAACCTTTTTTTTTTTTTTTTTTTTGCGTGAAACTTACATAGATTATTTTTATTATAAAAGTTTACGTTTTTATGCACGAAGCACAGAGTCCAGTTCATTAGCATGAAAAAGCCATAAATATCAATTGTATCTTAAAAAGCAAATTTCTAATCAATTCATTAAACCTAAAATTTTTTTCAAGCATATAAACCGAAGGATTGTTTTAATTTATTTTATTTTATCTATTTA
Source organism: Caerostris darwini (assembly GCA_021605075.1). NCBI lineage: Eukaryota > Metazoa > Arthropoda > Arachnida > Araneae > Araneidae > Caerostris > Caerostris darwini. Next base: position 5,078 of record BPLQ01000647.1, read on the forward strand.
AAATGTTTAGATGCATAATACTGATTAAAAAAAATATAATTGAAGTACAAAACTATTCTAAGCTTTATTTTTTAATATAAAAATGTTTACAGAGACTAGTTATTCTTAAAGACACATTCTCATACAAGGATATTTAAAACTTACGTAAGGATACTTAAAACTTTTAAATTTGTGTGAAAATAAGTAATCATTTATAAAATGTGCAAAACGATGACATATATACAGTAATTAAAAAAAAAATATTTTTTTTTTAATTTTTATTTCTAATGGCAGATTATGAACAGTTACAACAAAAACAGAACAACGAAAAAAAAATACAACAAAACATTCTGAAACAGAGTTCATTAATCTAACAATAATACCAAGTTGCAGATCTTTTAGCCACTAAAAAGTGTTACCAGGTGCACCACGGGGAGGTATATATTCTGCGCACTTACCAATAAAAAATATATTTATGCAAATAAAATATCTGCTCAACAAAATATCAGATTACATTTTTTCTGACACTTTAAATAACATTTAAAAAATAAAAATTAAAATACAAATTTCACATTAACATATTTCACATAACTGTGAAAATTTTCGGATTAAATTATAAAAATATTACAATATAGAATACTCCACTTTTAAGAGAGTAAAAATTAAACAAATTCCAATTTTAAAACAAAAACAGAAATATTCCTGAGGAAAAAAAAACAGTCATTTACATAAAATCGCAACAATTTACCATTGATTTCTCCTCCAGTTTGCCGCTGAAAATTGTTCAAAAATTTAAAAATATTATTATTTTTAATCTATTTTTGAAATTATTTAATTAAAAATATTTTATGTCAACTAAACGTGTTTCATTGAACTATTATTATTCAACTACTAAAATTAGTTTTGTAATGCATCTGGTTTTATTAGTCATCTCACACAAAGCTGAAACATCAGATACTTAAAACATTTTTCTCCACAATAAGAACACCTCGTACGAGCTCTGATTACTATTTGGTTTGAAGAAATACCAAGTCTTTCAAATAGGAGTTCTAATTTTTTATTTTCATCTTCGACAACTACTGCCTGAGGTAAAGGCGATAACTTGATTTTGTCCTTGACAATAAGGCTTTCTTCTTCTGAATAATAATCATACAAATATCCTAGTCCCGAAGCTCCTAGGTCAAAATACCGAAAATCGCAACCATCAAACTCTGTTACGATGTCAAGTACATCTTTAAAGGTGGGAATTAAAACGCCTCCATTCTCTGAATTAGCATGACGGTAGATAAAAAGTCTCAAATCTTCATTGTGAATTTCATCAAAATATTTCCGCATTCCGATAAGACCGCCGTTCGCCTTAAAAAAGTCCGCATATCGTTTATTAAAAACGATATAGAGGCATTTGGCCACTACCTGAAGGAGTAAAAGGCATCGAGGTCGACTTTTAAGAGGGCGGCACATAAAAAGACACACCAGTAAGAAGTTATAAAAAGACGGCGATCGGCAGAAATGGAAGCTTTTTACTAACAGGAATTTCACCAAATCTGTTTTTGAATGCAGAACTTCGTCCTCTTTCAATTTTACAAAGTACCATTCAAAAATTTTCCCGCAAATATCATCCATTTTTCTTATCGCGTTCTCTGCGCGTAATAAGGTCAGGCATTCTTCATGATCCAGGTGATCTACTATAATTTTAAATGCTTCGCTGTCACCGTATTTATAAGTAAATAAAGTGTACGCAAAGTGTTCCACAGATGCATATTCTGCTTCCGTCAACATTTTTAAGATTTATATAATTATTTTTACTAATGTTTACAATTAAATGAACTTAAATGTTCATAAACTTAACAATTTACAAAATGTAAAAAGTGATCTACATCATCATAATTGTAAATCACATTTTGAATTTGATACGAAAACAATATTATCCAACTGAAACGTGGTGTTTTCAGTTCCAATCCGAGAAATAATCGAATTGAGTTGTCTGTCTACTGGACTAATACAGACGATTTTTATTATTATTCACATAACTATACATTTGTATTAAAATGACATTTCACACATCCATATCTTTTGAAAAATAAATTATTTTATTTATTTTGAAAAAAAATTTAAATTCGACCATTCTGGTCGACCATTAACCTCAACCAACAAAGCTCACGTCTAAAAAATTAAAGATTTGGTGCTTGAAAACCATCGATTTATAATTAGAGACGTTGCTAATGATGTTGGAATTTCAAAAGGATCGGTCAAATATATTTTGGGCCTCAAACGCGTCAAATCTCGATTGATACCGAAAACACTGAATTTTTTGGAAAAACATCTTCGCGTTGAAATGTGTGAAACAATGCTTTCTGACTATCAGGACAAGTTGAAATGCATCTTAACTGGAGATGAGACTTGGATTTATGCTTACGACTCGAAAACAACCGGTCAATCGAGCGAATATCGTGACAAAGGGGTAGCAAGATCGAAAAGAGTTCGACTACCGTGGTGGGGTGCATTATGAATTCCTTCCCCCGGGCGAAACTATCAACAAGGAATATTATTTGAGTGTTAAGCATCGTTTGTGTGAAGCTATTTGCAAAAAGAGGCAACATTTATGGAAAGACATCTTTTGGTTTTTGCATCACGATAACGTGACTTTTTCGCTATAAATGAAACCGTTCCAGGACCACCGTATTTACCTGATTTAGCCCCGAGCGACTTCTGGCTATTCCTTAAACTCAAAAGAAGATTCCTGGGACACCGTTTTGAGTCGTTTGAAGAGATTCAACGTGAATAGCCGCTAGCTTTGAAGCTTTTAAGCATGCATTGAGGATTGGAAAAAAGTTGGCATAAGTGCATTGTGTTCGCAGGGGATTACTTTGAAGGCGATGAAATAAATTTGGAAGAATAAATAAAGAGGTTTTCAAAAAAATTAAAATTGGTCCTACTTTTTGGGCACAATAGTATTTAATACCGGGAAATCCTACATTATGTCATAATTAAGTTTCTATTTTAGTGTTAACTATACATAAATTGAAAGCAATTAAGGATAAAATGAACGAATATAAATTTTGATAGATGATTTTTACAATGGGAGGGAATTTATAGGGAATGGTTCTTTTTTTCTCCGAGGGTAAATGAGCCATTTAGTATTTGTATTGGGTTGCTGTACTTTAATATGGAGCCTGATGGCGCTCTGGCCCTCAGTGCCACAGGTTTCGGGTTCGAGTACAGGCGGTGCCATGGATGCTTGTAATGGTTCGGAATCCATTTTAAACCGTAGGTCCCCGTCTAATATGACTGTAAAGAGTTGGACGTAAGGCTGACAACCGTACTCCGTAAAAAAATAACATCTTTGGTCTCGAAATCCGCCAAAAAGCACATGGTCTTGGCCCACCATGAGGCTGTTGCGCGAATGAAGAAGAAGAATTTTAATATGATAATGGAAATAGTTCCCATTTTGAAAGAGTTTCTATGACAATGTTTTCAATATGAAACAATGTGTTAACTAACATATTTACCTGTTTTGGGTATGTTATGTGTCTGCTGTGCATTTATTCAAAATTATGATTGAAAATTGTGCGACGGTAGTCTGTAAATAAAGCAGTTACGAGCAAATGAAAGGACGCCCCCCTCCCCCGGGGAAAAAAAAAAAAAACAGCAGTAAAGTATAATATTTCCAGGAATCTTTTCTATATTTTCAGAATGTCATGTTAACTTAATCTGGCCAAGAAAAAGTTCAGCTAATCTGGCCATAATTTTCGGGAAAGAAGTTCAAATGAAGAAAATGCCTTTTTAGAGACATAGCAAAACCAAATTTCTTGTATGTAGACAATATTTGCTAATTCGTTTTTAATTTTTATGGTCTTTTGACTTAAGAAATTAATTGACAAAAGGCGAAAAACAATCCAAGGTTCTTTCTCATCATAATTTGATCTTTAAAAAGCTTACGGATATGCTGAGCAATAAAAATCCCCTGTTTCATTTTAGCGTCCCTGAATGGAGGAAATTTGTTATTTAAGTAAATGAATACTGACCCTCTTTTGTTTTCACAAAAATTTTCATAAAACCAAGCTTTATGTAAAGGGTTATAAGTAGGATCTCTTTGATCTACAGATGGTAGATTTTGCATATTCTCCTCTCCAATATCATGTGTCTTTCTTTCAAATCATTGATTTTTCACTTAGGGCAAAATTTTGGCATTACTGTTTCATTCAAATAAAAAGCAACTGTAATTCTTTTTTTTTTTCTAATTGAAAATGGACTTTCACTTGCTGATGCAAGCATGGCAGATTACTCGGCGTATTGAAGGCAGCTCAGCAAATGTTTAAAATTTTGTTAAGTTTCTTTCACGGAATGAATGGAAGTTGGTTTCCATGATGCAATAATATTGTTTTGATACTTGTTTTGGACAAATCTATGAATAGTCGCAAATTGCGAAGGCCATCTTCTTTCTTCATAACCACCATTAAGCCATTCATTTTAAACAGAAAGCGGGCAATTTTTATATACAAGAAAAAGGCAGAAGTTTCTCATAACGACAGCGTTACGAAGTCTCTCAGTCATCTTCGTGGAGTAAATTCCATTTTCTATGTCTCGATTCAAGTAACTGTGACGAAGTCTCGAGAAGCCCTAGATCTCTAAAAGGTTATTTACTTCTTCTTGAGACAGAATGCGGCGTGTAGGTGTAGCATCCTCACATATTCAGTACTAAATGTAAAAGACAAGAAGAATCACATATAAAGAAGAATCATATACAAAGAAAGAGAATCACATAAATTGATCTTCCTCTGGATTATTAAAAACTTTTTTTTGTATGTTTCCAGAATGAGAAATCCTTCACCATGGGGAATGGATCGTATGGCAGAGGATATATTCGTTTAAACCTATTTTCCTTGCTATTTCTCCATGAAGAGATTTGGACGTGAAGAAGCAGAAGTCATTTACGTGGTTACTTTGTTCCCTCCAAATCATAAGAATGGCAAATGACATTGTCATTTTTTTTTCACTCGAAGCATCCTGGTAAGTTTCCTTGAACAAGAATTATAGCATATATGTGGAGACCCAAACTTATCCTGATCTCCAATTTTGTAACCGAAATAAAGCTGATCTATGCCTCTTAAATTATAGAAGTGATTGTGCATTTTCAGGTTTCAAGTGCCACTTCTCCGCATACATAACAAAAGTTACTAGCCGAATCAATGCATTAAGCGGCATCGCAACTCTAAAAAATATCATGTGTTTAACTTAAATTACAAATTTATTTCTAACAGAAAAACGCCCCATCTGACTAATACTATGGCTTTTTTATATTTAGATTAAAATCAGGAAACAATGCCGAAAACCAGATTGGCGTTGTCTCCTGCAGACTAATGAGAGCTCGACTATACTCGATAGTAGCCATCAATATCTTTAATAAGCCATCAATATCTTTATTAAGCCATCAATATCTTCAATCAATATCTTTAATAATCCATCAATATCTTTAATAAGGAAATCAATATCTTTAATAATCCATCAATATCTTTAATAAGCCATCAATATCTTTAATAAGCCATCAATATCTTCAATCAATATCTTTAATAAGCCAACAATATCTTCAATCAATATTTTTAATAAGGCAACAATATCTTCAATCAATATCTTTAATAAGCCAACAATATCTTTAATAATTTTGACAACATTTATAACTTCGAAATTCCAAAATTTCCCATTTCTGATCACACTCGACCCTCTAACTCGAAAACGAATAGGGGCGATTTAAAAAATATTTTTAACTTTTCTTGTCACCTTCTCTGATTTATCATTACTGTTCTGCAGCTGCTACTCCTTTTTGACATCTTTTAATTTTTTTTCCAATTTTCACCATTTTTTTTCCTTTTGGCCATTCACTACCTGATTTAAAGTAATATTTTCCTGAAAATGTTGACAAAATTAATATGGCTGTTCTCTATTGATCCTCATTACATCGATTCTACGCCATGATTTCAAATTAAAAATTTAGCTCCGGAGGGGCCAAGATTGATAAATTCCAGGATCAATAGTCTTTACAAAGCTTCTAAAGAAATTAATGACTTCGGAGTCACGTTTCTAAAGTATATTTAATATTTACAGATTTCAAATATATTTAATATAGGGAACTGGTTGTTTGGAGTTTCATGGCACCAGATTTGGCTATGCTGCACGAAAAAACGGTGCCTTCAATATATAGAGCATATATTTTAATACATTTTTTTTTATAAATATTGATATATATTTATAAATTGTAATTTGTATGTTATAAACTATAAATTTACGTATTCTCGTTTTTCATTTCTCATATACATTTTAAGACAACTGAAAAATAATACAGCTGAAATTTTTTTACTGTTTTAATATTTACAATTTTTTGCGAATTTTAGTTTCTACAATATTTTTAATGCTGTTCACCATTTTATTCCCAGTTCCTGATATTCTTCCGTAATATTAATATACGATTCTATTTTATTATTAGGATGCTTTCAAAATTTCACAATTTAGAGTTTTTCATTGATTTGATTTCTGTATTCATTAATATAATTTTGTTGTTTTTTTTGTGAAAATTTATTATCTTGTTCGACGTATATATGACGGCGACGACGTGTTATCGTATTTTTAATTTCAGTAAATAAGCCTTCGAAGAAATTACCTAACAAAAGATTTTAATTTTCAAGATTCGCAATTCACCTCTTAGTCTTACTCAAAATCATTTTGAAATAAGTATATTCAAATTCTATTCAATTCCTTTTCATCCAATTACTTCATGTCAATGGTTTACAAGTCTCATTTTTTCATATTCTTCGATTTCATCAGATAGTTGAAGACATCGCATCTGGGTCCCATGCTGATATTACCGAAAACTTTTAAGTCGGATCAATGTCGTATTCTTACTCGATTGATATGGAGGATTTATTGACATGGTTTTGAAACACAAGACATTATATACAAATAATTAATAATGGATTTGGTTTGGTTTGTCGCTCTACGGTCATTTCATGCGTACTTCAGGCTAATTAGACCAGCACCTACTGTTTAATGAGGATTCCGAACCACTGACAAACATCCATGCCATGGCCAGGATTCGAAACTGACGATCATTATAATTAATTTTAGTAACTAAACCTACAAACAAACTGCCGAACAGAAGATTGTATTTTTCTAAGATCGGTAACAAACCTCTCAGTCTTGCTCAAAATCATCTTGAAATAAATATATTCAAATTCTATTCAATTGCTTTTCATCAAATTCAAAAAGACACCCCATGTCAATGGTCACAAGTCTCAATTTTTCATATTCTTCGATTTAGATTCGATTCTTCGATTAGTTGAAGACATCGCATCTGGGTCCCATGCTGATATTACCGAAAACTTTTAATCGGATAAGTGTTGTATTCTTACTTGATGGATATGAATAATTTATTGACTTGGTTTTGAAACACAAAAGACATTATATACAAATGATTAAAGATGGATTTGGTTTGGTTTGTCGCTCTACGGTCATTTCATGCACACTTTTGATTAATTAGACCAGCACCTACTATTTAACGAGGATTCCGAACCACTCACAAATATCCATGCCATGGCCAGGATTCGAAACTGAAGACTATGGCACCAATGGCCAGAGCGCTAGCCAATTGACCATCAGGCAGCCACGCATTATGGAAGAATAACAATTCACACCAGTTTAAGAAATTATAAGCATATAATTTAAGTAATATGCAATCTCCACCATCTATATGCAACTTTCTGCTTAAAGTTCCTAGAGGATGTTCTGAAAATTTATTTTTCTTCTGGAAACTTACAAAAATTAACTTTATTTTAAAAGTTTACCTTTTTTATGCTCTTAACAAGAACACCAACCACATCATTAGCATATCAATTGTATCACATCACATCAATTGTATCTTAAAAAACTATTTTCTAATCAATAGATTATATCTAAAAACCTTTTCAAGCGTATAAACACAACGATTTGTTTTAATTTATTTCATTTTATTTTATGAATTGAAAATATTTAGATATATAATCCGTCTTAAAAAAATAACACAAATATAATTTCAAGTACATAACTATTCTAAAATTTATTTTTTAGTATACAAATATTTACCAAGTCAAGTTATTCTTAAAACACATTTTCCATCAAAGGATACTTAAGACTTACAAGACAATTTTGTTTGAAAATAAGTGTTATAATTCATAAAATATGCAATAATTAAAAATGTAAATATACAAGTAAAATATCTGCATAACAAAATGGCGCGTTACTTTTTTTTTCAGACAGTTTAGAATAATAGCCATTTAAAATACCCTTAAAATACCGATTTAAAATTATCTGATTAAATTAATTATTAAAATTATACGAGTAACTTAGATTAATTAATTATTAAAATTATACTAGTAACTTAGTTTAATTAATTATTAAAATTAGAAAATAATTATTAATATTATCAGATTAAATTAAAACATTTTCAGAATATTCAGTAGTTCGTTTTTCCTTCGTTTTTCAGTTGATCAAAATTAAACATAAATTTCTGTCTTAAACATAAACAGGAACACAAATACTCTTGTAAAAAGAGTCATTTACGTAACATTGCAAATATGAGAAGTACAAGAAGTTTACAAGTAGAATTACATAATATTGCAGGTATTTACTATAGATTTCCTCTTGAGTTTGCCTCATTCAAAATTTTTTTTTCTGATAAATATCGAATTACTTTTAATCTGAAACTAACTTGACACATTAGATATTTAAAACATTTTTCTCCACAATAAGAACACCTCTTGCGAGCTCTGTTTGCTCTTTCTTCTGAACGAATATCAAATCTATAAATTAGGTGCTCTATTTTTCTATTTTCATCTTCGACATCTGTTTCCGGAGGTAAAGACGATAACTTGAGTTTGTATGTAGAAATATGCGGTTTTTCATCAGGATAATAATATAGATAAAAAAATTCTAGATCAGCAGCTCCAATATCAAAATTCCTGAAATCAACTTCATCGAGATGTTTTACAATGTTCAATACGTCTTCAAAGGTGGGAATTAAAATACCTACCTCCTCTGAATTTGCATGGCTGGAGACAAAACTTCTCAAATCTTCATTCTTAATTTGATCAAAATACTTCCGCATTCCGGTAAGACCGCCGTTCGCCTTAAAAAAGTTCACATATCGTCGCTTGAAAACCATCACGAGACATTTGGTCACCACCCGAAGAAGTGAAAGACATTGAGGTTGACTTAGAAGAAGATGGCACATAAAAAGACACACCAGTAAGAAATTATAAAAAGACGGTGATGGACAGAAATGGAAGCTTTTTACTAACAGAGATTTCGCGAAATCTCTTTTTGAATGCAGAACTTTGTCTTCTTTCAATTTTTTGAAATAGCAGTTAAAAACTTTCCCGTAAATGTCATCTATTTTCAGCAATGTTCTCCCTGCTCGTACTAAGGTTAGCCGCTCTTTGTAATCTAGGTAATACAAGATGAATTTATAAGCTTCAATGTCACCGCAATAAGAAAGAAATAAAGCGTATGCAAAGTGTTTCACAGATGCATAGTATACTATATCAATGTCCATTTTCCAGATTTATATATTTAAATTTACTAATGTTTACAGTTAAATGAAGCTGGTTCATAAACTTCACAATTTAGAAATTGAAAAACGTGATCTACAGAATCATAATTGCAAATCACATTTGGAATTTGAAACGCCAACGAAATTATCCAACTGAGAAATAGCTTTTTTTTTTTTTCAGTTCCAATCCGGGAAATATCCGAGTTGGGTTGTTTGTCTACTGGACTGATACAGACGATATTCATTAGTGCTCAACTAACTATATATTTGTGCGAAATGAGAGATTTCGAGGTGTTTCTTATTGTCAAGGCTCGTGCTCACCAAGGCGAGAAGATGCAAGCGAAAAAATTTGACCAATCACTAGCCTCACCGCGGTCGCCTGAAACCGGTTTGCAGTCCGCCGCTTGGAGTTGCCCAACTTTCAACTCGAAGCGGTTTTTCACTCGGCGTAATGCTATTTCAGACGTTTCGCTGTGAAGGGGGTCGAAAAAATTTTGTCGCTTGCCTCTTGAATCTTCACGTCTCTCGCCTCGGTGGGAACGAGCCTTTAAGGAGGGCATGGGACGCGAAAAAAATGAAAGTCAGAACATGAAGCAAAAATGCGATCGAGATTCTGTTGATCATGAAGATAGAGATGAACTTTAGACCATATAATGATCGATCTCCAAGTTTTTGTGAAGAAACGTAGTTGAAGGGATAACTCTATCGGAAAAGGATCGTTGTCAAAAAGATCGGAGTTAAAAAACAAAAAAGAAATTAAGGTAAATATCTGCACTGGAGATGTAGAATTCGGGTTAATATGAGTGGGAGTGTGGTTATTATTGATATTTAAACTCTGCAAACCTAATTAACCAGAATTTCAGAGCTGGTAGTAGAAGAGACGGACAAAAGAATGGGGCGATGCGAATAGAAATTCCAAAAAATAACACAAGTTGTTGTTAAATTGCTTTCAGCCATTCAATGGTGAAAAGGCCCTTGGGAGAGAGAATAAGTGTTGACTTTTGAAAAAGTTTTATTCAATATGTGTAGTATTTTTTCTTTCCAATGCAGCTGGCACACACAGACAGCTTAGTCTTGGATGCCTTAAGGCAAGCGCTGCACAGACGTTGCTCACTTTGCATTACCCAGGGGGTGCGTGTAACTTGAAGATAAGCCACGGACGGGGAGTAAAAATGCCCCTACAACGCTCTACGATCCTATTAGACCAGGACCTACGGTTTAAAGTGGATTCCGAACCACTACTAACATCCATGGCATTGCCGGGACTCGAACCCGAAACCTGTGGAACCGAACGTCAGAGCGCTAGCCACTCGGCCATTCAGGCCCAATATGTGTAGTATAACTGCTTGTATTTCATTATCTGACTAAGGAAGATTGCCAAAATTAAAAACTATGCTAGGAATACTGGAATCGACTGCAATTAAAAGATTCGACTGCAAATAATCCACGCAGATGAGGGTATCTGTTTGGATTATGTGAGCGATCAGTTCTATGAATTAGTTTACCAGGTAAATGAAATTGATTTCGGAATTAACGAATGTTTTCTGTATTGCAGGAACTGGAATTGTAGAAAAAAGTGAAGCAGAAAGGACAGTTCGCTCTGATACTACGAGCATTCCATTGTAACATTATAAACGCTGTATTGTACAAGAAAAAGAAGGTTTATAAAAATTGAAAAATATTAATTAATCAAAAAAGTAGCTTAAATTGCTTGTTTAGTACACAGGATTGATAGCGATGTCAAATGAGAGATAAAAAAGGTTGAAGACGGATTACCATGATCTGTTAAATTTTTCACTGTACTATCGAAGTCTTGCAAGACCACAAAACCCGTGTTTTTGGTTTTTATTCTTTTCTTATCCTTAAACTGAGGAATTGAAGTAGTAACTGAAAAAGAAGAAAAGTTTTTTTTTTTTTTTTTAATTTGGATTTAGAAAGGCGAGATATACTGTTAAATTTTAGTTACAGTATTAAGAGATTCTTGAAAATTGGAGACCTCTGCCTTACAGAGTTCTTTCACAAGTTGTTGCGATTCCATGGCTCATGGTTGAAACAGTTTTGTAATTTCGTTTCTTTATTGTGCAAGTTGATGAAATAGGAGCGCCAGATTTTAATTTAGATGCAAATGAGTCCACCTTTGCAGCACGATATTTTTTTCGAGGCTCAATAAAAAAAAAGTTGGTACATATTTTTAAATTTCAGAAATTTTTCTTCTGCTTTACATTTCGGACAATTAACGCCAGTGGTATTATGTGCTTTTCTACAATCGATAAACTTGGGAATTTAGCCCGTATACGAGTCTATAGGATGACGGGCACTGCAAAATTCATAGACAATCAAATTTATACAATATATACTATATACACTGGTGGACAAAATTAAGAGATGGAAGACATTTTTCCGAATATCTCAAAAATTACTGAATATAAATAAATGAAATTTTGTATGGATATAACTTATTCCATGATAATAAAGTATGCAAAACAAAACTGAAAGTGCCATTCACTGGCATAACCTATTGCCAATAAATCCAATGTAGTCTGAACTTAAGGATAAAAGATGACAATAAAAGTGAGGCTTGTACAGTGTGTGTTGCCTCTAGTATGGTGTATGGTCCCCCTGACAGACAGACAGCATGTACAACGAGTATGCATGCTGTTAATAAGGGAGTTAAGGAGGTCTTGTGGAAGACCCTCCCATTCTTCCACCAGAGCAATTTTTAATTCCAGAATGGTTCTGGGGGGAGGTTGGCGCATCACAATAGCACTCCCAAGAGCATCCCAAGCATGTTCAGTAGGATTCAGGTCAAGGGATTTAGCTGGCCAATCCATTAATTGAATATCCTCGCTTTCCAGATACTCATCAATCATGAGAGCCCTATGTGGTCGAGCATTGTCGTCCATAAAAATGAACTCAGGGCCAACAGCGCCCCTGAAAAGACGCACATAGGGCTCTAGGACCTCCTGCCTGTACCTCTGGGCATTCACGGAACCATTGTCAAACACATGGAGCGGTGTGCGGGTATCTTGTCATGGTTACGATTCGCAATATTTTGGATAAGTATATGAATGCCAATTACGGCCTTAATATGGTTTATCGTAAAATTAGTAGCTAAATCAATAGCTATAATTTAATACACTACTGACCATTAAAATTGCTACACAAGGAAGAAATGCAGATAACAAAATGATATTTATTGGACAAATATAGTATACTTGAAAAAACAAGTGATTAAATTTTCAAAAATTTTGGGTGCATAGATCCTGAGAAATCAGTACCCTGAACAACCACCTCTGGCAGTAATAACAGCACTTATATGCCTGGGCATTGAGTCACACAGAGATTGGATGGCATGTACAGGTACATATGTCAAAGCAGCTTCAACAGGATACCACAGCTCATCAACCGTAGCGACTGGAGTATGATGACGAGCCAGTCGCTCGGCTTCTATTGGCGAGAGATCTGGTGAACATGCAGGACAGGGCAGCAGCTGAACATTTTCTGTATTAAGGAAGGTTCGTACAATACCGGTAACATGCGATCTTGCATTATCCTGCTAACACGTAGGGTTTCACAGGGCTCGAATAAAGCGTAGAGTCACGGGTCGTAACACACCAGAAATGTAACGTGCACTGTTCAAAGTGCCATCAATGCGAACAAGAGATGACCGAAACGTGTATCCAATAGCACCCCATAGCATCACGCCAGGTGATTGGCCAGTATGACCATGGCGAATGCACGCAATGTGCGTCCACCACGAAGCTGCCAAACACGGATGCGATCATCTTGATGTTGTAAACAGAACCTGGATTCATCTGAAAAAATGACGTGTGCCCAGGTTAGTCGTTGATCACACCATTGAATATGCTAATGGCAAGTAGTGTATAATCTGGCAAGGTTGTACTTAATATAGTAACGGATATTGGTGTGGAAAAAAGTAGGTGCTTCTCACGTTCCTTCAAATCGTTTAAATTCAGTGACAGAAAAATTATTGTCATCTTCAGATTCCAATGCAAGTTTTCAAATGACACATCTGTTGGAATGTTATGCAGCAGAAATGGGATGGAGACCTTCTCTGTGTAAAAAGAGGCTTGTTCAGAAACTCCCATAATGGTTTTTTATATTTTATAATTCTCTAGTATTAGATAGTAGGAGTAGTAGATAGGATTAACTTGCCTTGTGGAATGATACGCATGTATTCAATTTATTTCAAAGTAGTTACTTTTGATGATATGTTTTCCTTCAGAACTATGGGATGTGCTTTTGGTATGGCACTACTGGACACCTCGAATACAAAGAAGAAAAGAACAAGCGCCGTGTTTTGATGCAATGATTAATTTTGAAAGGATGATAAGCTTAGATATGAAAGTATGTTCTATGCTAGATGTGTATTCCAAGAGGTTATAATTTATATTATTATCCACCATACCCTCTTCTAAAATTATTCACACAAGGTGTTTGGCCTTCTTGACTTATCCAAGATTTGTCAGCGGATTAATGCAAGAAAAATAGAAAATAGAAGATAATATATCTGACTTAATATAATATATCTAACTTAATATAATATAATATATCTAACTTAATATAATATAATATATCTAAATATATCTGACTTCTGACTCGAGAAAATTAAAAGAAAAAAAAATAAATTAATAGTTTAAAAAAACTAAAAAATACGCTTTTAGAGTTAATCAAACTAAAAAGTAAAAAATAATTGTTAACATAAGAATAAAATGACTGACGAGAAAATGAATGTCACTGTTCTAAAAGCGTGGGGTGCTTTATATGACATTTTTAAACTAACTCTGCATTTCGGAATGAAACTAGTGAGAAATTATAACGATTGATATCGAGCACCCCACGATTTTAGAACAGTGACATTCATTTTCTCGTCAGTCATTTTATTCTTATGTTAACAATTATTTTTTACTTTTTAGTTTGATTAACTCTAAAAGCGTATTTTTTAGTTTTTTTAAACTATTAATTTATTTTTTACTTTTTAGTCTGATTTTCCACTTGGCCGGTTATCCGCTAAGTTTACATACTTTTTACCCACCGAAATTTTCGGCCAATAGGAAGAGCGCAATTCGACATGATCGCACTCCTATGCCTTTGAGATCCGCCTCTTTTTAGCCACCGAAATTTTCGGCCACTAGGAAGAGCGCAATTCGATCGCGGATCAGTTGACTGACTCGCCAGTAGATGACGCCATCAGTCCCAAAATCGAGCCCAAAAAGTGAGTTACATACAAACATACAGGTGAAGCTAATAAAAGCGTATTAAAAAGAAATAAAATCAATATTACCAAAATTTTTTTCACAAATCAAAAAGCTAAAACGAGATAAACGCTGCAAAATCGATCTCCTTCTCAAGTTCACAAAGATTTTAGCAAAAGTTCCTACAGAAAAAGGGCATTTAATTATCTATTTTACTTATTAACTCAAAGGGCATGAGACCACCGCTATTTTACAAAGGAGGAGCTAGTGGCCGCTACGCGGCCAAGGATCTCCGCAATAATCTACAATAACACAGTTCCTACAGTGACTTTCAGCATCAACTTTTGGTTATTAATAAGAAGACCAACTGGTGTCAAAGAAAATTCGCAAAAAATACATGAGAAATGATTTTCTGTTACTTACAGAATCTAAAATTTTTATTAATTGTTGGACATGAAAATACATTATGATATATACATATATCTATATCTATATCTATCTATATATATATAATATATATATATATATATATATATATATATATATATATATATATATATATATATATATATATATATTATGTGCTGTGTGTGGCTTATATGTCAAGCTCTATGAAATAAAAATTACAAAATAGGGAAAAGAACTTAAAAATTAAAAGCCATGCATATGAGTAATATAATTTTCACACAAAAAAATTATGGTTAGTACAGTAAATCTTTCTTAGTACAGTAGTCTTTTATGCGAATGCAGTAGAGAAACAACTCAATTCGTAAATTTTTCAAAGCTTGAAGTCAAGAAAATATGTTTTAATAGATAATATTTTTTGCTTATCAGATTCGAAGTGTGATTTTACACGTTGACATCGGACACGTTGTTCATTTCATAAACTAAGCACATGAACCAATTTCATTTAATTGTAAGAATTAGTAAAATTAAGTATTTATTACATAAATTTTAAAAATGGAGAATGAAATAGAATACTTTGGGCATGCTTTATTTGTTTAAGAATACGGTGACTTTGAAGCCTTAAATATTATATTCGATACCCTAAATTCCGAAGAGCGCCTATTTTGAAAAACTGATCGACGACAGATTTCTATATTCGGGAAGGCTTTTCTCGTCATTCGTGTTATAAAAGAGCCTGGATTTCTGCGAATCCCCATCGTTTTACAATTTCTTACCGGCAGGGCCGGATTTTCTTATAGGCTAATTAGACTTCAGCCTATGCCCTCAAGATCAAGAGGGGCCTACATTCAAATTGATAGCAAAATTAGAATTACACTATTCTAATAACAGTAAACACTGAATCGAAAATAAGCAGAAATTCTATATATATGACTACTAAACAAACATAAAAAGGCATTGGTTAAGATCAACGCATCTGGCTCATTGAGTCTGTTCGTTTGTATATACTAGATTGCACCAAAGTAGAGTTCATACGTTCACTGATTGCTATGGCAAATATTGGCGTGCCTTTTGCTACTGAGCTCTGGTTTGTTCTTGCATAAATAAAGTGCAGATTGGAACAGACAAACGAGCAGACCTATTGATATCCCGACGTTCGGTTATATTCGTATTACTTCGATAAAATGAAATACGTGTTAATGCTATTAGAAAAGATTCTTGTTTTAGGTTTGCGTACACACAGTTCTTAAATAAAATAACTGTTAATATAAAATTTTATATGATATACAAGTTGATATTTCTTTTTTTTTTTTTGTGATCTGGATTTTGTTTGAATAAAGTTCTATTTTTGGTTTAGTTTAAAACTTAAAATTCATAATAATTCATACTTAAATTTTAAAGCGAATTATCAGGAAATAAATTTATCTGAATTGAATTTGCTTTAATTTTCAATGTATTGAATATATTTAATTTAATCTGATAGAAAATATGATAATTTTTATTGCATATTTTATTTTCGTAGTCAAAGATTTTTACTATTTGAATTTTGTTTCCTTGTAAATGTTGTGTGTAGAGGATCGCAGAGCGTTGCGGGGGCAATGTTACTCCGCGTCCGTAGCTTATCTTCAAGTTACACGCGCCCCCTGGGTAATGCAAAGGGAGTAACGTCTGTGCAGCGCTTGCCATAAGGCATCCAAGACCAAGCTGTCTAAGGGTTTGCCAGTTGCATTAGAAAGAAAAAAAAAACACGGAGTAACACATAAATTTTCTTAAACAGGAATAGTCAACTTCACTAATTTTGAGGACACAAAAATTATAGTGAAAAATTTCAGCCATTTTTTTTTTTTCATATATATGGGAAAAACCAGAATACATAAATTTATATTATATAACATACAAATTACAATTTATAAATTATATAGCAACATTTATAAAAAAAATGCATTAAAATATATGATCCATATATTGAAAGCACCGTTGTTTGGTGTGGCATGGTGTAGCATGGCCACCAAATCTGGCCTGGTGTCAAAAACTCCAAACAACCAGCTCCAT
Organism: Caerostris darwini; assembly: GCA_021605075.1. Lineage (NCBI taxonomy): Eukaryota > Metazoa > Arthropoda > Arachnida > Araneae > Araneidae > Caerostris > Caerostris darwini. Next base: position 22,307 of record BPLQ01000647.1, read on the forward strand.
TTATTCAATATATTCGAAATCCTATATTCAAATATATTGAATTCGAATTTCATTTCGAATTCCTCCCTAATCTAAAGTATATATTACATATATATATATTAAGTAAAGATATGTTACATGTATATATTACATATATACTTTAGAAACGTGACTTCAAAGACATTAATTTCTTTAAAAGCTTTATAACTACTATTGATCCTGGAATTTATCAGAGTACCTTGGCCCCTCAAGACCTAAAATTCACATCTTGAAAGACTTGAAAACATGGCGAAGAATTGATGAAATGAGGAAGAGTACAAAACAGCTAGATTAAGTGTTGTTGAAAGATTAAGTAAGTTGCAAACATGGCGAAGATGTGACGAAATGAGGAAGAGTACAAAATAGCTAGATTAAGTGTTGTTGAAAGATTAAGTAAGTTGCAAACATGGCGAAGAAGTGACGAAATGAGGAAGAGTACAAAAAATGAGGAAGAGTACAAAATAGCTAGATTAAGTGTTGTTGAAAGATTAAGTAAGTTGCAAACATGGCGAAGAAGTGACGAAATGAGGAAGAGTACAAAATAGCTAGATTAAGTGTTGTTGAAAGATTAAGTAAGTTGCAAACATGGCGAGGAAGTGACGAAATGAGGAAGAGTACAAAACAGCTAGATTAAGTTGGTCAACATTTTCAGGAAAATATTACATTAAATCAGATGATAAATTGCCAAAAGATTAAAAAAAAAGGAATGGTAAAAATTAGCCGCCGGGACTAGAACCCCAAATCTGTTGCACCAAGCGCCAGAGCACTAGTCACTCGGCCACCAGGTTCCATATCAAAGGTCGGCCACACAAATATGTTACAACTTGCTCTTTTGTTACTCCTGTGGCTGAAATTTTTTTTTCTTCTAATGCAGATTGCAAACACTTAGACACCTGGTCTTGGATGCCTTAAGGCAAGCTCTGCACAAAAGTTACTCACTTTGCATTAACCAGGGGGCGCGTGTAACTTGAAGATAAGCCACGGACGCGAAGTAATCCCCTAGACACCCACTGCAAAAGTTCAAGTTTTGTTGGACTGGTAGAGAAGTCTAACAAAACTGTAGGTTCGGCCGGGATGCATCAATTGAAACCGGTGTAACCCTACAGAAATTGGGGGTTCGGCTGGGATGAATTCGTTGGACTGTAGAGAGCGGCTAAATATACATATATATATCCTTTTATGTGTAAAATACCGTTACAAATTAATTATCAAAATTACAATTGTAAGATTGAAATATAGGGAGCATAACTTAACTTGACTAGCCATCTAATTTTGAGATTTATTCTCGTTAATGCTGAAACCGAATTCTCGTAGGGAACCTAAAACTAAATATTTTACTCCAGTTTATATTAATTAATGAAACTAAAATTTTAGTTAATAGTTTTACATGAAAGTACATTATAATGTGCTTGTGGGGAGGGGAAGCTCATAGGTCATGATCTATTTCATAAAATTTAAAATTGTTTTCAAAATATATAAAAGAACTTATTTTTCAAAAGATATGGGTATGATAAATGTCATTTTCGCACAAATATATAGTTAGTTGAGTACTAATGAAAATCGGCTGTATCAGTTCAGTAGACAAACAACTCAATTCGGATATTTCTCTGATTGGAACTGAAGAAAAAAATTTATTTCTCTGTTAAATAATATTGTTGGCGTATCAAATTCGAAATGTAAATCGCAATTATGATGCTGTAGATCACTTTTTTCGTTTTCTAAATTGTTAAGCGTAGGAACCAGTTTCATTTAAAGGTAAACATAATTAAAATTAAATATTTAGTACATCAATCTTAAAAATGGAGGCTAAACAAGAACTCTTTTCATCTGTGAAGCACTTTGCACACGCTTTATTTATTGGTTCTCGTGGTGAAGATGAAGATTATAAATTTATCTCACTTTGGGTGAATTCCGATGAATACCTGACCTTAACACGAGTAGAGGCGACGTTAACGAAAATGAATGACATTTACGGGATGATATTTCAATCCTGTTTTGAATGGTATTTTGTAACATTGAAAGAGGACAAAATTCTGCATTCTAAAAAAGATTTAGCGAAATTCCTGTTAGTAAGAAGCTACCATTTCTGTCGATCGCCGTCTTTTTACGATTTCTTACTGGTGTGTCTTTTTATGTTGCATCTTCTTAAAAGTCAACCTCAATGTCTTTCACTTCTTCGGGTAGTGACCAAGTGCCTCATGATGGTTTTCAAGGAAAGATATGACGACTTTTTTATGGCGAACGGCGGTCTTACCGGAATGCGGAAGTATTTTGATGAAATTCAGAATGAAGATTTGAGACTCTTTACCGGCCGTCATGCTAATTCAGAGAATGGAGGTATTTTAATTCCCACCTATGAAGACGTATTCAAAATTGTAACAGAGTTTGATAAAGATGATTTCAAGGATTTTCACATTGATCTACAATTTTTGTATAGATATTATTATCCTGATGATGAGGAAAAAAATAATATTTCTACAGACAAACTCAAGTTATCGTCTTTACCTCCGGAAACAGATGACGAAGATGAAAATAGAAAAATAGAGCAACTAATTTATAAACTTGGTATTAATTCAAAAGAAAGGGAAAATAGAGCTCGTAAGAGGTGTTCTTATTGCGGAGAAAAATGTTTTAAATATCTAATGTTTCAAATTAATTACAGATTAAAAATAATTCGAGAGGGATTAGAAAAATAACTTTAAATGAGACAAGTAGTTAAATGAGACGCGTTTAATCGCCATAAAATATTTTCTAACTAAGAAATTTCAAAAATTGATTAAAATTGATGTTATTTATTTTCCGGAATTTTCTTACAACTTTCAGGGGCAAACTCGAGAAGAAATCTGTAGTAGATACTTGCAATGTTGTGTAAATGACTCTTTTTCCACGAGTATTTCTGCTCAGGTTATGTTTAAAACAGAAATTAATGTTTAATTTTGATCATCTGAAAAACAAAGTACTCTATTATACTACTGAATATTCTGATAATGTATTAATTCAATCTGATAATTTTAATAATTAATTAATCTAAGTTACTCTTATAAATTTAATAAATAATTAATAAATTTAATCTGATAATTTTAAATGGCTATTATTCTAAATTGTCTGAATAAAAGTAACGCGCTATTTTGTTATGCAGATATTTTACTTGTATATTTACATTTTTAATTACTGCATATATATGCAATGTTTTTGCATATTTTATGAATTATGACACTTATTTTCAAACATATGGGAAATGTGTTTTAAGAATAACTTGACTTGGTAAATATTTGTATACTAAAATATAAATTTTAGAATAGTTTTGTACTTGAAATTATATTTGTTATTTTTTTAAGCCGGATTATGTATCTAAATATTTTCAATTCATAAAATAAAATGAAATAAATTAAAACAAATCGTTGTGTTTTTATGCTTGGAAAAGTTTTTCGATATAATCTATTGATTAGAAAATAGTTTTTTAAGATACAATTGGTATTTATGGCTTTTCATGCTAATGATGTGGTCTCCTTTTAAGTGCGTAAAAAAATTTAAAAATAAATATAATTTTTGTAAGTTTCCAGAATTATAAATTTTCAGAACATCCTCTAGGGCCTCTGCATATAGGCGGTGGAGATTGCATATTGCTTAAATTATATGCTTGTAAGTTATTGAACTTGTGTGAATTGTTATTCGTCCATAATGCGTAGCTGCCCGATGGTCAATTAGCTAGCGCTCTGGCCATTGGTGCCATAGGCTTCAGTTTCGAATCCTGGCGATGGCATGGATGTTTGTCAGTGGTTCGGAATCCTCATTAAATAGTAGGTGCTGGTCTAATTAGAATGAAGTGTGCATGAAATGACCGTAGAGCGACAAACCAAACCAAATCCATCTTCAATCATTTGTATATGTCTTTTGTGTTTCAAAACCATGTCAATAAATCCTCCATATCAATCAAGTAAGAATACAACACTTATCCGATTAAAAAGTTTTCGGTAATATCAGCATGGGACCCAGATGCGATGTCTTCAACTAATCGAAGAATCGAATCTAAATCGAAGAATATGAAAAATTGAGACTTGTGACCATTGACATGGGGTGTCTTTTTGAATTTGATGAAAAGCAATTGAATAGAATTTGAATACATTTATTTCAAGATGATTTTGAGCAAGACTGAGAGGTTTGTTACCGATCTTAGAAAATAAAATCTTCTGTTCGGCAGTTTGTTTGAAAGTTTAGTTACTAAAATTAATTATAATGATCGTCGAACACGATGATGAATATTTTAGAGAAATAAAATTATCTTATTAGGATCGTAGGCTGTGAAATTTTGAAAGCATCCTAATAACAAAATAGGATCGTATATCAATAATACGGAATAATTTCGGGAACTGGGAATAAAATGGTAAACAACATTAAACGAAACACAAGAGTATCCTTCCAGTTTAAATTCAATAAATATTTTTATAGGTTTTAAAGAATATAATGTAATAGCATTACTGGAACTAAAAGTTGCCAAATTTTTATAGTGACCTTAGCTCTTGTCTTTTGAAACTCTTTTCAAACGGCCATTTATTATGTAACGTGCCCTATACTAGACCTATAACGGCTTCTAGATGAAGGCCACTTTCAGGTTCATGGGATGTCATTCTGGAACAACATGTACGTTTGTTTCGGGGCGCCATGGGTGCTGAATTTTTGTTTATGGATGATAACGCCCGTCCTCACCCTGCAAACATTGTAGACGAATGCCTTCAATTGGAGGATATCATCCGTATGGTTGGCCAGCATACTCACCGGACTTGAATCCAATAGAGCATGTGTGGGATATGCTTGCCCTTCGAATTGCAGGATATTAAATATTTTTCAAATGCATGAAATTTTTTTATGTTTAGAGTACGGTTATTTTAAGTCACAACTGCGTTACAAAGAAGTGATTTGGGTAATTAACATTAATAACTTTAAGGATTCGAAATTTGATAAAAATAAAATTTCTCTTTTAATATAATTGTTCAGCAAAGTAATGGTTTATTAGCAACAATTTTGCAATAACCCTAACCCTTTGCACCCTCCAGACGTGAATACATAATAATTGCTTTGTACACAATACACATTCTCCTTTATTATCATAAGCATGCATTTATTTGTTTTGTTTGTTATTCAAATAATCCAGATGGATATACATGAAATGTGTGCACCGAAATCATCCTGGCGGGTACACCAAGGCAAAAAAAAAAAAAACCACAAAAAGACGCAGCGAAGAGAATAGAAACAATACCCTATCCTATCTCGATCGACACGCGAATGAGTATCAATTTCCTCTAAAAGTACTCCTCGAAGGCAATGACTTGTATGCTTTAACGGAGATGAGGTGTGGAAAATCCGAATGCCGTCGAGAGGCAACTGAAATGAAGAACAGAACTTATTGAAAATATGAGCAGAGAACTGCCGAGATGTAAGTTACAATGACAGCCAACTTACAATTTGTAGTTATATCATTTTAAAAATTGAACAATATATATTAAATGAATAATAAAATAAAAATAATTAACAATTAAATGAATAAATTAAAATCAGACGATTTTTTTATATTATTTCCAATTTGTAGTTACATTATTTTAAAAATGGAATAATATGCAATTAAATGAATAATAAAAATATTCGATCATAAAATAATAATGATTAATAATTAAATGAATAAAAATAATTAATGATTGAACAGAAAAGTCCTTCAAAATAAATCCTATCACTTTTGCAGGTAAGGGAATTTTTATAGAATTCTCATAACATTGCATTAAGTAATTTTCCTTTTTTCAGTTTTCCGTGTTTTTAATTTACTCATAATAGTTTATAAATTCTTCTTAATCTTTTTTTGCTTAAAAAGGTTTTCGCACGAATATTAAGCAGCAGTTTAAATTTGCAATGTGAGTGAAAGAGCTTTCCATAGGTTCTTCTCCCATAAGAACTGCTCGAGATGATTGTTAGATTGCAACTCAATTATTTCAACCTGTAAATCTGACTATAAGTATATAATATAAGTATTACAAATTAAGTATTATATATATAAGTGTATAATACAAGTATTACAATTTAAATATTATATATATAAGTATATAATACAAGTATTACAATTTAAATATTTTAATCAGATGAATGAAATTGCGATTTCATTTTTAAAAGTTCCTTATATTGAAGTTCGAAGTGAGATGAACTGATTCTAAGGAACGAAGCTAAATGCTCCTCTGTCAGTCTACTTCTGAAATAATTCTTTCTGAGGTTCTCGGTTAAAAATACTTGCTCACATATATAAGATGAAGCAAACATAGCACTGATTTTCTGGGAGGGACATATTAAATTTGGGAAACTTACTTTCGATAATGAATTGTAAAACTCTAGCTTTGACATATTTAGAAACAACTGCTCGAGATGATTGTTAGATTGCAACTCAATTATTTCAACCTGCAAATATGACCTCACTGCTTCAGAATTTACGTCGAAAGGTATGGTAGAAATATCCAATTCTGTTTGAGTGACACTGAAATCTTGAACTCAAAATACAGTTTTTTCAAACCATCTTTATAATTCTTAAGCTTCTCTTTTTATAGAACAAAAATAGAGAAAGTAAAAACCATCAGTTCTTTGAAAAAAAAAATTTTTAATCAAAGTAGAAAAGGAGATGGATATATAATATATAAATATATATTTCTTTTAATTTGCCTCGGACCTTCAAATTAAAATTCCATCCACGGACCGGATAGAACCTTCCGTAGTTTGCCCATCTCTAGTATAGAGTATACAGAAAAAGGAAAAAACTTGTAGCGACACCTATTGATGGAAAATGGAGCAAGAATTGAACAACTTCTACTTTCACTGTTAAAAAAGGGAATTTTCCCGCTAGAATGAAAACAGAACGTACTTGGCGTTAGAAATAGAATAAAGTTGTTGTAAATGTGAAAATTGATTATCGTCTTTTATTTTGTCGTCTGGATTTTAATAACACTACGCAACCTTTACAATACCGCCACATACTTATTTAAAACACAATAGCTCACCATAAAACAGCCGCAACTCTATTATTAACTTACTCAAAAGAATACAAGGGTGATTCATATGTTTTTATAAAAATAAAATAATTTTAGGGTGTTTTAAAAAAGAATTAAATGAAGTTTTCAAAAGCCTGTTGGTCGTTTTTGTTAAAGAATGTCTGATCTTTTCCCTTTATAATTTTGATTTGTTTACATGTTCTTTTTATTTCTACTGGTAATTGGAAATATTTGTACGGATTGAGGTCCAATAAAGCCATAGGTAACAACAAAATATAACAAGACGCTGATTTGTTTGTTGGTTTAACTTCGGTGGGCTTCATGTAAAAAATTGATTGGGCACTGTTTTTCCTTATGAATGTGTATACATTCGAAACAGATACGAAAATGAACAAAAAAAAAAAAAAAAAAAAAAAAAAAAAAATGACCGAAAAGAATTTTCAAATAAACAATTTTGAATGTAAATTTTGTAAGTTACATTTTCCAAGACAAATTTATATCATTTTGATTGCTGAAGGTACACGAAAAAACATTTTAGTATTCAAGTTGATTATTCTTACACTCGTAATCTTAGCAAAAGAAGATGTCCTTGTTTGCACGTTCTTTTACTTTCTGCTGGTGATTGGCCAAATTTGTAGGGATCGAGTTCCAATAAAATCATAGGGAACAACAACAAAAGAATATAACTATATAGAATATAACTAAAAGAATATAATATAGCTTACAATAAAAGGGCCGCAGCAATATTATTAATTAATACGAAAGAATATAAGGGTGTTTTATGTGTTTTCATAAAAAGAAAATAGTATAAGGGTGTATAAAAACAAGTCGTTTAAACTGTTTTTGTTAAGAGTGTCTGGTCTTTCGCCTTTGTAATTATATGCTTTCTTTCAGCTGGTAACTGTCCAAATTTGTATAGATTGTGTTCCAATAAAGTCATGGGTAACAACAACAAAATATAACAAGACGCTGATTTTTTTGTTAAATTAATATCGGTGGACCTCGTGTAAAAAATTGATTGGGCACTATTTTTCCTTATGAATGTGTATACATTCAAAAGAGATGCGAAAATGAACAAAAAAAATAAATAAATAAATAAATAAACCAAATAAACAATTCCAGTTTCCAAATAAACAATTTTAAATATAAATTTCTTAAATTACATTTTCAAAGACAGTAAATTTATATTCCAACGTGTCTTGATTACTGAAGAAACACGAAATAATTAAAAAAATTAATATTATAATCGATTATTCCAACAATCGTAATCTTAGCGAAAATAAATATATCGTCGTGCGACAAGCGTCAATGCCCTTTAAGAAGAGGGAGACGACTATTTACAAAGCTGGAAATTAATTAATTAGCTGGCAACAATGAGATAATTAGCTGGCAATAATGATGAGATATTTAGCTGGCAGCAATGATGAGATAATTAGCTGGCAACAATGATGAGATAATTATCTGGCAACAATGATGCACAGATTTTTTTTATTCTTAGTCTGCTTTGGCATTTTTGTTTTTGATCTTATTTCGCGAGGACTGGATCCTCACAGATGGGTAGACGGTGAGTTAGTTGTGTTGGAAATTAGAATTAAAACTGATGTATTTCTAATTTTTCTCTTTCATTTTTAGATTGCTGGGTCGCCATGGCGCTTCCGACTCTCTACGATATGTGCCAATCTCAAACAATCGCCAACTTGAGGGCTGGACTGTGGAGTCAATGCCAGGAAAATCCTTTCACATAGGTGGCCCCTAAAATCGTCGACAAATTGAGGGAATTTATATTTTCACTGAACTTCACACAGTTGCCAAATCATGAAGCTTTGCATCTCTTGCTTACAAGCCACAGGCTAAAGAAATTGGATCTGTCATGTTTTTTAGTAGAGTGTGGCGAGTATTTCAGTGAAAGTGATCCGTATGCTCCCTCCCATTTGAAAAGGAACATCGACCAGAAGGAAAAACTCCATTTTATGGGGTATACAGTTGTTACACTTCCAGATGGCACCTGTTTAAATTCTCGAACAAAAAGACACATGGAAGACGAATGCAATTCATTGCTATACATGCTTTCAAAAGACGCTCAACCGGATCTCCAATCTTTCGTCATGACTGAGTCAATAAATATTTCTGAATTCGCCTTGCAACCGTTGATCCAGGTCTCGACCAATTTGACGGAAATTCACACTTACAGCCATTGGTTCGACTTAAACGTCCTGATGAATTATAAAAAGTTGAGAATTCTCAGACTGCATAATGCGACCCCATTTCGTAATTGCTCAAATGAATTTTTAGAAGCCTGTGAAAAAGTCTTCCCCTCATTGGAAAATCTTGAAACATCCACAATTTGCAACACCAAACTCGATGGTTTCGATATGCATCCGTTGACAACAATAGCTTTGGCTCATTGTCCGAAACTGACCTCAGTGGGATCTTTAGATTCGGCCATAGCCATTGGCTACATCAAATCAAAAATAGACGAAAGTCGCACAGGTTATTTCGGATTGAAGAAATGCTTTTGGGGTATTGAAGCCCACTGGGACATCAATGATTTATCGAGTGCAAAGTACAATTATTTTAAAGCCATTTTTCCTGAGTTAATTAAAACTGCTGTTTCCTGCTGCCCCTTCGTGGAAGAACTCCATTTGCAAGTTCTTCATAAAGACTGCCTTCAGCATTTGAGAGGGCTCAAACGACTCAATTTCTTGTATCTGCAATGGCCCTTTTGTGAGGACTTTGAAATCAATGAATGTTTGTCCTCATTGGGTGAAATCAGACATCAGTTAAAACATTTTGTAATTCAGCGCATGGATCCGTTTACTCGACACCTCAGTTTCCCGTTAAACGTCATATTTGATAAGTGCGAAAATTTGGAAACCCTGGGAAATTATATCTTATTCAGCAGTCAATTTGCCTTTGAAAATGGATCCTAGTTTCCGTCGTTTGAAACGCATCTGCTTTCGCACGAAATCGGATTATTTGGGCCAAATTTTGCGGTACTGTGATGGTCTGACATATTTGCTCCTAATTGGCGAGTTCAGAGTAGATGAGTCAGAACTGCAGGAAAACCTCAGTCACGTCTCTGCTTTGAAACTTCGGACTCTCTGTATCCCTTCTGCATATTTCTCGAAAAACGCCATGAGAATGGTGCTCGAGAAAGCTCCAAATTTAGAAAGAGTCAGATTCAGAAATGAATCTGGTGAATCATTCTTAAGAGAACTGGGCCGCGGTGACGTTTTTTATGATTTTTTAATGAATGAGGAGTGTTTTCCACCTGAGCTACAGCCATGCGTTTTTAATTCTTTATTCATTTCATGTTTATCATACAATTATAGACTAAAGAGCCAAAATATTATGACCACCTGTCAATAACGAGTTGGCCCCCTTTGGCGCGCAACACAGCTTCAACCCGCCTTGGCATGGATTAATACCACCACTTAAATATCACTTCCACCTGATCACGTACCTTCCACGTCATCCAGGCGAGTTCATTGCAAAATGTAGGGGTGGTCATAATGTTTTGGCTCTTGAGTGTATATCACATGTAAATACATTAACACATTTTCAAACTAGCTACAAAAATATTTTTTGTTATATTATTCAGAAGTTAAAAGTTGATAATTTCCTTTTATTTGTGATCCTAATTATATCAGTATTTTATCTTCTAACTATTAACTAAAAAAGGCAAAAGATGTTTAGTTAAAATTTCTGCTTTAGTTGTACAAATACATTGAGTTTATGGAATAAAAGATATATATCTAACTTTTCAAAAATTAATTGTTCTAATAAATATTTTAGATTTATACACAAATATATACTTTAATATTTATGTCGAATAATTTTTTAAAACTATTATGTAAGTTTGAACAATATCAATATTTTGTGGGCAATTTTAAAATACCTCTGTCAATAGCAGTTTAATATTCTTTAATTTCACAATGATCCGTTTCATATTCAAGATTTTTTTTGAAACCAGTGGCTCGCAACATAACTTGCATTATGCGCTTTTAACATTGTTAAAAGCGCATCCGTTAATGCCTTGCTTCATAGAGACTATTCTTTCTAGTCAACTTCTCGAAAGCTTATGACTGAGACAAGAATGAAGAAATCAGCTTAAAAGATTTTTTTCAATTTTAAGAGGGCAGTGTGTTTTGGGGAAGAAATTTCAAAATCGAGTTTACCTATCTAATGGGGCTAATCAATGGATTGACGGAACGATTTTAATTGTTTCAGGAAAGCAATCTGAATTATTGAATTTAAGGAGTTGTATTAGTTTGAGATGCTTAAAAAGTGTTTTAACAGTTGGGCATAGATGGCACTACTAGTATTAAATCGATATGATTTTCAGTTAGTCCTAACCTTCAAAAGACACGTGTATAAATTTCACAGATTATTTTTTAATAATATTTATATAAATTTTGTCATGCCAATTTACAATGAGCTATCACATTTAAACATGTAAAATTTAAAATATCCCACTCATTTTAAAATTGCATGCTTGTAGATTTATTTCAGCTAAACTACTTTTTTCTTCTTCATGCATCTATTGAAATAAATCAATTTCAATAGATGCATGAAATATATCTTGAATATAGAGTGGTTGCATGAATATAGAGTTCTGCATGAATATAGAGTGATGCAAGAATAGAGAGAGGTTGATGTTTCAAAATTAACTTTCGAAAATTTGGTGAATTCGAAGCTAGTAATCATCTCTGCCAGTTTTCATTTATGAACCTAGTATTCGTTATTTGAATATTGGACGAGAAAAAAGTTAACTTATTTTCAAGTTTCACTGTTTAATTCTCCAGCAATAAACTGTTTAAAAAATTCGTATAGAACCATAAAACTTCTATACGAATTTTTTAAATGCCACATAGCCTTGCCAATGCAGCCTACCTGCAATCTCTCTACCCTACACAAGATACTCGTGAATTTCCTCTCTGTAAACGGGTCCATGGCAAAAGAGGTGAAGCAAAAGCACTTTGAACGGACATCCTTCTGAACGACCGTTCATTCGAAATCAGCGAGTTACCCACTAATGCACCGCGCGGTATTTACACCACGTGACTGGCCACATACGACGTCATTTGGCCAGCTAGGCCAGGCGGCCTATTTATCTTTAATTATA
>BPLQ01000648.1:0-28541 GCA_021605075.1 Caerostris darwini
TGCTATGCTTAGCCTAAAAGTGTGTAATAAGAGACCATAGAGCAAATTACCACCAAACCCTCCCTCCTTCCATGAGACCACGCGGGTTCATGGACTTGGTCTGTTATATACATAAACTAAATAGCAATGCTTCATATTGTTGTATATGCCTATAAAGATATTTTGTATATACCCTTAGCAATGGCATATTGTTGTACAATCCCATGATGGGCATATTGGCCGTCTGCCTATTGATCGACAACAGTATTTACAGATAATCTACTCACAGATGGCGAAACAAAAGTTCTGTTTATTGGTAGTTTTGTCAACCCGTCACCCAACACTCTACAGTCATATTAGACTGGGGCCTTTGATTTAAAGTGGATTCCTAGTCCCTATAAACATCCATGGAATCTCCGGGATTCCAACCCGAAACCTTTGGCACCGAGTGCCGCTACAATAAGTCAATAGGATGTAAAATACTATAATTGGATTTGGAGACAAAAGAAGATTGCGAAATCTTCTGATGCCACTGTCGTAAAGATAAGAAGCACGATATGAATACATAATAAATGTGCAAGCTAGGAATCCTCCTGAGATGCAAACTGAATAACGCTAAATCTACAACAGATTCCCTGTTTTAGTGGCTAATTATTTAAATCAAATTGCTAATAATTTGACAATAACACCAGTTTTTTTTTTATGTCCTCGTTGAATTTTCCTGTATTTGCCAACTTTATCTTTATGTAATTGGCTTACATATCAGCTCCAACTTATCGACCATCAAGCCCCGTTTATAAAGATTAACTTAGTAAAAAAACTAGCTTTAAAATACTAATGGCCGAGTGGCTAGCGCTCTGGTGCTTGGTAGCAGAGGTTTCGGGTTCAGGACTAGACGGTGCCATGGATGTTTGCAAGGGTTCGGAATCCACTTAAACAGGTTGGTCCAGGTAGAGTGCAGGGGCACTGTTACTCTGCGTCCAAGCTACTACACGCACCTGCTGGGCAGTGCTAAGTGAGTAACGTCGGAGCAGAGCTTGCCTTAACGCATTCAAGACAATTACCTTAAGTGTTTGTCAGCTGCATTGGGAAAAAGAAAAGAAAAGCATTAACTATTATAAACACTTTGCTAACTAAAAATACACATTAATACATTACAAAAAGTAAACATTAAAATAAATAATACATAAACTAATATTTTATTAATCACACATAAAATTCGAATTTCAATAAAAAAAAAAAAAAAAAAAAAAACTGCATGTTTACTGTTTATATTCGCAAAAGAAAAAAAAATTGGAAACATTTTACATGAATATGCATTCGAAAGAAAATCGGGATAACAATGCTTCATATGTTTCAGAAAAGTCCTTTAAAAAAAACTCTGTTTACAAGAAAACAGGTCTCTGTATTCTATTCCACAATACCGAAAATAAAAAAACATATAAAAACAACATCTGCTATACCGTATAATCCTCAGTAAAAAGAAACTGAAAACTTCCTTGCATTTTCACCTGTAAAAAATGCTACAAAATTTTTCATTTGTTTTGCCATTTTGTTGCATCTTTTCCGAGACTGCTGAAATAGAATAGATTGACTTCGGTTCTTGTTTGTTTATTTTAGAAAACTCTCTTGAATCTCGTGAACCTTTTTTCTCGAAGATAAATAATTTTATTTTATTAGGGTGAGGGTTTATTTTCCCCGCAGGTGAAGAAGAGTTGGATTTGGGCTTAATAAATAAACATACCAGATCTATGTTAAATAACGTCTGAAAAGCTGCATTTTTTTTAGAGTGTTAATTTATTTATTTTTTTTTTTCTTTATCTGAAAGAATATTAGTTCTGTGTTGTTTTGGTTTTTCATCTTTAAGCGCGTTTTTTAAACATGCTATTTTTTTTTTTCTATTGATTTTTTTTATGTCCATCTTAACTGGAGAACTGTGTTCTATTTGTTGAAAATGCTTCTGTAGATAAAAAAATGTACAATTCAAGAAAAATTCCAAAATATATCAACGCTTTTTTTTCTGAATGAATCCTTAGATTTTATTGGCAAAACAAAATTGATCACTGAGATCAGAGTATTAAATTTAATATTCATGTTTTAAATTTAATATTCCTATTATGAAGCCTGATGACCGAGTGGCTAGCGCTCCGGCGCCTTGTAACACAGATTTTGGGTTCCAGTCCCGGCGGTGCCATGGATATTTATAGTGGTTCGGAATCCACTTTAAACCGTAGGTGCTGGTCTAACATGATCGTATAGAGTTATGGGTTTATTGTTACTCCGCATTCGTTGCTTATCTTCAAGCTACACGTACCTCCTGGATAGTGCTATTTAAGTAACCTCGGTGCAGCACTTGCCTAAAGAAACTGTAAAACTGTATAAACTACAGCTGTCTAAGTGTTTGCCAGCTGCATTAGAAAAAAATATATATATTACTAACTATTATAAAAACCTTTCTAACTAAAAATATAAACTTTAGCACATTACAAAATATAAATAATATATAAACTAATATTTTATTAATCACACATAAAATTCGAATTTTAATAAAATAAAAAAACTGTAACTGTTACTGTTTACATTCGTAAAAGGAAAAAAAATCTAACCCTTTTAACATGAATATGCATTCGAAAGAAAATCGGTTTAACAATACTTCATATGTTTCAAAAAACCCTTTAAAAAAAAAACTTTGTTTACAAAAAAACAGCTCTTTATATTCTATTCTACAATACCGGATAATATAAAAACATATAATAACAACATATGCTATACCGTATAATCCTCAGTAAAAAAGAAACTGAAAACTTCCTTGCATTTTCACCTGTAAATAATATGTGTAACAAAATTTTTCATTTCTTTTGTCATTTTGTTGCATCTTTTCAGAGACTGCTGAAATAGAATAGACTGAATTCGGTTCTCGTTTGTTTATTTTAGAAAACTCTCTTGAATCTCGTAAACCTTTTTATCACGAAGATAAATAATTTTATTTTATTAGAGTGAGGATTTTTTTTCCCGCGTGAAAAAAAGTTGGATTTGGGTTTAATAAATAAACATCCAAAATCTATGTTAAATAACGTTTGAAAGCCGTTTTTTTAGAGTGTTTATTTATTTTTCGTTATCTGAAAGAATATTAGCTGTGTATGTTGCTTTGGTTTCTCATCTTTAAGCGTGTCTTTTAAACATGCTACTTTTTTTGCGTTCTATTGATTTTTTTATGTCCATCTTAACTGGAGAACTGTGTTCTGTTTGTTGAAAATACTTCTGTAAATAAAAATAGTATAATTTAAGGAAAATTCCAAAATATGGCACCGGTTTTTTTTTATCTCAATGATTCCTTAAATCTTATTGACAAAAAAAATTATCATGGTGGTTGTTATTCAGAGTAAAGTTTCATGTTTTAAATGTAATATTCCAATTATGGAGCCTGATAGTCGAATGACTAGCGGTCTGGCGCTCAGTAACACAGGTTTTGTGTTCGAGTCCCGGCTGGGCCATGTATGCTTATAGTGGTTCGGAATCTACTTTAAACCGCAGGTCCTGGTCTAACATGATCGTAGTGCATTGTGGGGATATTGTTACTCCTCATCCGTAGCTTATCTTCAAGCTACACTCTCCCCCTGGGAGGTGCTAAGTGATTAATGTCAGTGCAGCTCATACCTGAAGACATCGAAGACAACTGTCAAAGTGTTTGCCAGCTGCATTAGTAAAAAAAAAAGAATAACATTAATAACTATTATAAAAAGTTTCCAAACTAAAAAAATAAACATTAGCAACTAATATTTTATCAATCACACATACAATTTGAATTTCTAGAAATTAAAAAAAAAATGCGTATTTACTGTTTATATTAAAAAAAAATGCAAACCTTTTAAAATGAATATGCATTCGAAAGGAAATCGAGATAACAATGCTTCATATGTTTCAGAAAACCCTTTAAAAAAAAACTTTGTTTTCAAAAAAACAGCTCTTTGTATTCTTTTCAACAATGCCGAATAATAAAAAAACATATAAAAACAACATCTTCTATATCGTATAATCCTCAGTAAAAAAGAAACTGAAAACTTCCTTGAATTTTCACCTGTAAAAAAAAATGTTTGCAGCAAAATTTTTCATTTGTTTTGCCATTTTGTTGCCTCTTTTCCGAGACTGCTGAAATAGAATAGATTGACTTCGGTTCTTGTTTATTTTAGAAAACTCTCTTGAATCTCGTAAACCTTTTTTTTCACGAAGATAAATAATTTTATTTTATTAGAGTGAGGATTTTTTCCCCCTCAGGTGAAAAAGAGTTGGATTTGGGTTTAATAAATAAACATCTCAGATCTATGTAAAATAATGTTTGAAAGCCGTTATTTTTTTTAGCTTGTTTATTTATTTTTTCGTTATCTGAAAGAATATTAGTTTTATGTGTTGTTTTGGTTTTTATCTTTAAGCGTGTTTTTTAAACATACTACTTTTTTTGCTTTCTATTCATTTTTTTTATGTCCATCTTAACTGGAGAACTGGGTTCTGTTTGTTGAAAATGTTTCTGAACATAAAAAAAAGTATAATTCAAGGAAAATTCCAAAATAGGGCAACGGTTTTTTTTATCTTAATCGTTCCTTAAATTTTATTAATAAGATTTATCATTGAGGTATTCAGAATAAAGTTTCATGTTTTAAATTAAATATTCCTATTCTGGAGCCTGATGACTTCTCTCCGGCGCTTGGTAACACAGATTTTGCGTTCCAGTCTCTACGGTGCCATGGATGTTTATAGTGCTTCGGAATCCACTTTAAAACCGTAGATCGTGGTCTAACAGGATCATAGCGCATTGCGGGGGTATTGTTACTCCGCGTCTCTAACTTATCTTCAAGCTACACGTACCTCCCGTTACGCTAAGTGAGTAACGTCGGTTTAGCGCTTGCCTTAAGGCTTCTAAGACAATTGTCTAAGTGTTTGCCAGCTGCATTAGAAACAAAAAGAAAAACATTACTAATTATTATAAAAACTTTCCTAACAAAAAATATAAACTTTAGCAACTAATATTTTATTAATCACACATACAGTTTGAATTTCAATATAATAAAAAACCCTGCAGATTTACTGTTAATATTCGCGAAAGAAATAAAAAAATGCAAACCTTTTAACATGAATATGCATTCGATAGAAAATCTGGACAGCAATGCTTCATATGTTTCAAAAAACCCTTTAAAAAAAACTTTGTTTACAAAAAAACAGCTATTTCTATTCTTTTTTACAATACCGGATAATAAAAAACATATGAAAACAGCATCTGCTATGCCGTATAATCCGCAGTAAAAAGAAACTGAAAACTTCCTTGCATTTTTACCTGTAAATAATGTAAAACATTTTTCATTTGTTTTGCCATTTTGTTGCATCTTTTCCGAGACTGCTGAAACAGAATAGATTGATTTCGGTTCTTGTTTGTTTATTTTAGAAAACTCTCTTGAATCGCGTAAACCTTTTTTCTCGAAGATAAATAATTTTATTTTATTATAGTGAGGGATTTTTTTCTTCCCGCAGGTGAAAAAGAGTTGGATTTGGGTTTAATAAATAAACATCCGAGATCTATGTTAAATAACGTCTAAAAGCCGTTTTTTGGGGTTTTGTTTTTTTAGACTGTTTATTATTTATTTATTTTTTCGTTATCTGAAAGAATATTAGTTTTGTATTTTGTTTTGGTTTTTCAGTTTTAAACGTGTTTTTTAAACATGCTACTTTTTTGTGCTTTCTATGGTCTTTTTTATGTCCATCTTAACTGGAGAACTGTGTCCTGTTTGTTGAAATTTTTTCTGTACATAAAAAAAAAGGACAATTAAAGGGGAATTCTAAAATATGGCAGCATTTTTTTTCTAAATCATTGATTAAATTTTATTCGCAAAAAAAACTAATTAATGAGGTATTCAGTGTAATGTTTCTTGTTTTAAATTTAATATTCTCATTATGGGTCCTGGTGGCTGATTAGCTAGCCCTCTAGCGGTCGGTACCACAGATTTCGGGATCGATTTCCAGCGGTGCCATGGATGTTTGTAGGGGTTCGAAATCCACTTTAAACCATAGGTCCAGGTCTAATATCATCGTTGAGCGGTGCGGGGATATTGTCACTCCGCGTCCGTAGTTTATCTTCAAGCTACATTCCTGGGTAGTGCTAAGTGAGTAACGTCGGTGCAGCGCTTGCCTTAAGGCATAAAAGACAACTGTCTAAGTGTTTGCCAGCTGCATTAAAAAAAAACATTACTAACTATTATAAAAACTTCCTAACTAAAAAAATAAACATTAGCAACTAATATTTTATTAATCACACATAAAATTCGAATTTCAATAAAATAAAAAAAAACTACATATTTACTGTTTATATTTGCAAAAGAAAAAAAGAATGCAAACTTTTTAACATGAATATGCATTCGGAAGAAAATCGGGATAACAATGTTCATATGTTTCAGAAAACCCTTTAAAAAAAATTTTGTTTGCTAAAAAACAGCTCTTTGTATTCTTTTCAACAATGCCGAATGATAAAAAAACATATAAAAACAACATCTTCTATATCGTATAATCCTCAGTAAAAAAGAAACTGAAAACTTCCTTGAATTTTCACCTGTAAAAAAAAATGTTTGCAGCAAAATTTTTCATTTGTTTTGCCATTTTGTTGCCTCTTTTCCGAGACTGCTGAAATAGAATAGATTGACTTCGGTTCTTGTTTATTTTAGAAAACTCTCTTGAATCTCGTAAACCTTTTTTTTCACGAAGATAAATAATTTTATTTTATTAGAGTGAGGATTTTTTCCCCCTCAGGTGAAAAAGAGTTGGATTTGGGTTTAATAAATAAACATCTCAGATCTATGTAAAATAATGTTTGAAAGCCGTTATTTTTTTTAGCTTGTTTATTTATTTTTTCGTTATCTGAAAGAATATTAGTTTTATGTGTTGTTTTGGTTTTTATCTTTAAGCGTGTTTTTTAAACATACTACTTTTTTTGCTTTCTATTCATTTTTTTTATGTCCATCTTAACTGGAGAACTGGGTTCTGTTTGTTGAAAATGTTTCTGAACATAAAAAAAAGTATAATTCAAGGAAAATTCCAAAATAGGGCAACGGTTTTTTTTATCTTAATCGTTCCTTAAATTTTATTAATAAGATTTATCATTGAGGTATTCAGAATAAAGTTTCATGTTTTAAATTAAATATTCCTATTCTGGAGCCTGATGACTTCTCTCCGGCGCTTGGTAACACAGATTTTGCGTTCCAGTCTCTACGGTGCCATGGATGTTTATAGTGCTTCGGAATCCACTTTAAAACCGTAGATCGTGGTCTAACAGGATCATAGCGCATTGCGGGGGTATTGTTACTCCGCGTCTCTAACTTATCTTCAAGCTACACGTACCTCCCGTTACGCTAAGTGAGTAACGTCGGTTTAGCGCTTGCCTTAAGGCTTCTAAGACAATTGTCTAAGTGTTTGCCAGCTGCATTAGAAACAAAAAGAAAAACATTACTAATTATTATAAAAACTTTCCTAACAAAAAATATAAACTTTAGCAACTAATATTTTATTAATCACACATACAGTTTGAATTTCAATATAATAAAAAACCCTGCAGATTTACTGTTAATATTCGCGAAAGAAATAAAAAAATGCAAACCTTTTAACATGAATATGCATTCGATAGAAAATCTGGACAGCAATGCTTCATATGTTTCAAAAAACCCTTTAAAAAAAACTTTGTTTACAAAAAAACAGCTATTTCTATTCTTTTTTACAATACCGGATAATAAAAAACATATGAAAACAGCATCTGCTATGCCGTATAATCCGCAGTAAAAAGAAACTGAAAACTTCCTTGCATTTTTACCTGTAAATAATGTAAAACATTTTTCATTTGTTTTGCCATTTTGTTGCATCTTTTCCGAGACTGCTGAAACAGAATAGATTGATTTCGGTTCTTGTTTGTTTATTTTAGAAAACTCTCTTGAATCGCGTAAACCTTTTTTCTCGAAGATAAATAATTTTATTTTATTATAGTGAGGGATTTTTTTCTTCCCGCAGGTGAAAAAGAGTTGGATTTGGGTTTAATAAATAAACATCCGAGATCTATGTTAAATAACGTCTAAAAGCCGTTTTTTGGGGTTTTGTTTTTTTAGACTGTTTATTATTTATTTATTTTTTCGTTATCTGAAAGAATATTAGTTTTGTATTTTGTTTTGGTTTTTCAGTTTTAAACGTGTTTTTTAAACATGCTACTTTTTTGTGCTTTCTATGGTCTTTTTTATGTCCATCTTAACTGGAGAACTGTGTCCTGTTTGTTGAAATTTTTTCTGTACATAAAAAAAAAGGACAATTAAAGGGGAATTCTAAAATATGGCAGCATTTTTTTTCTAAATCATTGATTAAATTTTATTCGCAAAAAAAACTAATTAATGAGGTATTCAGTGTAATGTTTCTTGTTTTAAATTTAATATTCTCATTATGGGTCCTGGTGGCTGATTAGCTAGCCCTCTAGCGGTCGGTACCACAGATTTCGGGATCGATTTCCAGCGGTGCCATGGATGTTTGTAGGGGTTCGAAATCCACTTTAAACCATAGGTCCAGGTCTAATATCATCGTTGAGCGGTGCGGGGATATTGTCACTCCGCGTCCGTAGTTTATCTTCAAGCTACATTCCTGGGTAGTGCTAAGTGAGTAAAGTCGGTGCAGCGCTTGCCTAAAGGCATAAAAGACAATTGTCTAAGTGTTTGCCAGCTGCATTAAAAAAAAACAGTACTAACTATTATAAAAACTTCCTAACTAAAAAAATAAACATTAGCAGCTAATATTTTATTAATCAGACATAAAATTCGAATTTCAATAAAATATAAAAAAACTACCTACGTACTGTTTATATTTGCAAAAGAAAAAGAGAATGCAAACTTTTTAACATGAATATGCATTCGGAAGAAAATCGGGATAACAATGTTCATATGTTTCAGAAAACCCTTTAAAAAAAATTTTGTTTGCTAAAAAACAGCTCTTTGTATTCTTTTCAACAATGCCGAATGATAAAAAAACATATAAAAACAACATCTTCTATATCGTATAATCCTCAGTAAAAAATAAACTGAAAACTTCCTTGAATTTTCACCTGCAAAAAAAAATGTTTGCTGCAAAATTTTTCATTTGTTTTGCCATTTTGTTGCATCTTTTCCGAGGCTGCTGAAATAGAATAGACTGACTTCGGTTCTTGTTTGTTTATTTTAGAAAACTCTCTTGAATCTCGTGAACCTTTTTTCCAAGAAGATAAATAATTTTATTTTATTAGAGTGAGGATTTTTTTTTTACCCGCAGGTGAAGAAGAGTTGGATTTGGGTTTAATAAATAAACATCCGAGATCTCTGTTAAGTAACGTTTGGAAAGCTATATTTTTTTGTTTTGTTTTTTTAGAGCGTTTATTTATTTATTTATTTTCGTTATCTGAAAGAATATTAGGTGTGTGTGTTGTTTTGATTTTCCATCTTTAAGTGTGTTTTTTAAACATGTTACTTTTTTTTTTTTGCTTTCTATTGATTTTTTTATGTCTATCTTAACTGGTGAACTGCGATCTATTTTTTGAGAATGCTACTGTACATAAAAAAAGAAAAATTCAAAAATATGGTCGGTTTTTTTTTCTGAATCTGTCCTTAAATTTTATTGGCAAAACAAATTTGATCACTGAGATCAGAGTAAAGTTTCATGTTTTAAATTTAAAATTCTTATTATTGTGCCTGATGACCGATTGGCTACCGCTCCGGCAATTGGTAACACAGGTTTCGGGTTCGTGCCCCGGGAGTGCCATGGATGTTTGTAGTGGTTCGGAATCCACTTTAAAACCGTTGGTCCGGCTCTAACAGAATTGTAGAGTTTTACGGTTTTGTTGTTACTACGTGTCGGTAGCTTATCTTGAAGCTACACGCACCTCCTGGTTAGTGCTAAGTAAGTAACGTCGGTGCAGCGCTTGCCTTAACGCATCCAAGACAACTGTCTAAGTGTTTGCCAGCTGCATTAGAACAAAAAAAGTAAAACATTACTAACTATTATAAAAACTTTCCTAACAAAAATTATATAAACATTAGCAACTAATATTTTATTAATCACACATACATTTTGAATTTCAATATAATAAAAAAGACTACATATTTACTGTTCATATTCGCAAAAGAAATAAAAAAATGCAAACCTTTTAACATGAATATGCATCCGAACGAAAATACGGATAACAATGCTGCATATGTTTCAGAAAATTCTTTAAAAAAACTTTGTTTACAAAAAAAACACCTCTTTGTATTTTTTTTCAACAATACCGAATAATAAAAAAAAACATATAAAAAAAACATCTGCTTTACCGTATAATCATCAGTAAAAAGAAACTGAAAACTTCCTGGCATTTTCACCTGTAAAAAATGCTACAAAACGTTTCATTTGTTTTGCCATTTTGTTGCATCTTTTCGAGACTGCGGAAATAGAATAGATTGACTTTGGTTTTTGTTTGTTTGTTTTAGAAAACTCTCTTGAATCTCGTAAACTTTTTTACTCGAAGATAAATAATTTTATTTTATTAGAGGGATGATTTTTTTTTCCCGCTGGTGAAGAAGAGTTGGATTTGGGTTTAATAAATAAACATCCCAGATCTATCTTAAATAACGTTTGAAAAGCTGTATTTTTTGGGTTTTTTTTTTTTTTTTTTTTAGCGTGCTTATTTATTTATTTTTTTCCTTATCTGAAAGAATATTAGTTTTGTGTGTAGTTTTGAATTTTCATATTTAAGCGTGTTTTTTAAACATTATATTTTTTATGCTTTGTTTATGTCCATCTTAACTGGAGAAGTGTGTTCTGTTTCCTGAAAATGCATCTGTAAATAAAAAAAAGTGTAATGTAGTAAAATTCCAAAATATGACAGTGTTTTTTTTTTCTTTTTCTAAATCATTCCTTAAATTCAATTGACAAAAAAAAATTATCACTGCCATCAGATTAAAGTTTCATGTTTTAAATGTAATATTGCTATTATGGAGCCTGATGGCCGATTGACTTGTGCTCTAGCGCTTGGTAACACAGATTTTGCGTTCCAGTGCCGGCGGTGCCACGGATGTTTGTAGTGGTTCGGAATACACTTTAAACCATAGGTCCCGTTCCAACATGACCGTAGAGCGTTGTGGGAGTATTGTTACTCAGCGTCCGTAGCTTATCTTTAAGCTACACGCACCTCTTCGGTAATGCTAAGTGAGTAACGTCGGTGCAGAGCTTGCATTAAGGCATCAAAAGTGTTTGCCAGCTGCATTAGAAAAAATAAATGAAGCATTACTAACTATAAAAACTTTCTTAACTAAAAAAATAAGCATTAAAATAAACAATACATAACTAATAATTTATTAATCCCACATAAAATTTGAATTTCAATAAAATAAAAAAACTACATATTTATGTTTATATTTGCAAAAGAAAAAAATATGCAAGCTTTTCAACATGAATATGCATTCAAAAGAAAATCGCGATAACAATGCTGCATATGCTTCAAAAACTCTGTTTACAAAAAAGCAGCTCTTTGTATTCTATTCTACAGTACCGAATAAAAAAAACGTATAAAAACAACATCTGCTATACCGTGTAATCATCAGTAAAAAGAAACTGAAAACTTCCTTGCATTTTCACCTGTAAAAAATGCTACAAAAGTTTTCATTTGTTTGCCATTTTGTTGCATCTTTTCCGAGACTGCTGAAACAGAATAGATTGACTTCGGTTCTTGTTTGTTTATTTTAGAAAACTCTCTTGAATCTCGTAAAACTTTTTACTCGAAGAAAAATAATTGTATTTTATTAGAGTGAGGACTTTTTTTCACGTAGGTGAAGAAGATTTGATTTGGGTTTAATAAATAAACATCCGAGAGTGTTTTTTTTTATTTATTTATTTTCCTTATCTGCAGGAATATTAGTTTTTGCGTGTTGTTTCGTTTTTCATTTTTAAGCGTGTTTTTAAAGATGCTATATAATTTATTTATTTATTTTGCGTTTTTTTTTTTTTGCTTTCTATTGATTTTTTTATGTTCATCTTAACTAGAGAACTATGCTCAATTTATTGAAAATGCTTCTTAAGTATAAAAAAAGTTTAATACATTTAAAATTCAAAAACTGAATTTTTTTCCTAAATCATTTCTTAAATTTTATTGGCAGAACAAAATAGATCACTGAGATCAGAGTTAAGTTCCATGTTTTAAATTTAAAATTCCTACTGTGGAGCCTGATGGCCGAGCGACTAGCGCTCTGGCGCTTGGTAACACAGATTTCGGTTTCGAGTCCCGGCGGTGCCCTTGATGTTTGAAGTCTTTTGGAATCCACTGTAAACCGTAGGTCATGATCTAACAGGATTGTAGAACGTTGCGGGAGTATTGTTACTCAGCGTCCGTAGCTTATCTTCAGGCTACACGCACTGTAGTACTAAGTACTAAGTGAGTAGAGTCGGAGCAGCGCTTGCTGTAAGACATTAAAGATAACTGTCTAAGTGTTTGCCAGCTGCATTAGAAAAGAAAAAAAGAAAAATATTATTAATTATTATAAAATCTTTCCTAACTAAATAAATAAACATTAGAAAATTACAAAAAATAAACATATATGTAAACAATACATAAACTAATATTTTATTAATCCCACATAAAAATTCGAATTTCAATGAAATAAAAAAATGCATATTTACTGTTTATGTTCGCAGAAGAAAAAAAAATGCAAACCTTTCAACATGAATATGCATTCGTAAGAAAATCGGGATAACAATGCTCCATATGTTTCAAAAAACTCTTAAAAAAAATCTTTGTTTTACGAAAAAAAACCCTTTTTGTATTCTTTTCTATTACAATACCAAATAATAAAAAACATATAAAAACAACATCTGCTATACCGTATAATCCTTAGTAAAAGAAACTGAAAACTTCCTTACATTTTCACCTGTCAAAATGTTTGCTACAAAATTTTTATTGGCAAAAACAATTGATAATTGATGTATTCAGAGTACGTTTTCATGTTTTAAATTTAATATTCCTATTATGTAGCATGCTGGGCGAGTGGCTAGCGCTCTGGCGCTTGATACCACAAGTTTCAGGTTCGAGTCCTGCCTGTGCCATGGATATTTGTAGTGGTTTTGAATCCACTTTAAAATCGTAGGTCCTGGTCTAAAAGGATCGCAACGTGTTGTGGGGGTATTGTTATTCCGCGTCCGTAGTTTATCTTCAAGCTACAAATACAATACCAAATAAAAAATCAGTAAATCAGTAATCCTCAGTAAAAAGAAACGGAAAACTTCCTTGCATTTTCACCTGTAAAAGAATGCTACAACATTTTACATTTGTTTTGTCATTTTGTTGCATCTTTTCCGAGACTGCTGAAACAGAATAGATTGACTTCGGTTCTTGTTTGTTTATTTTAGAAAACTCTCTTGAATCTCGTAAAACTTTTTACTCGAAGAAAAATAATTGTATTTTATTAGAGTGAGGACTTCTTTTTCACGTAGGTGAAGAAGATTTGGATTTGGGTTTAATAAATAAACATCCGAGAGTGTTTATTTATTTATTTTTCCTTATCTGCAGGAATATTAGTTTTGCGTGTTGTTTCGTTTTTCATTTTTAAGCGTGTTTTTTAAAGATGCTATATAATTTATTTATTTATTTTTTTTTTTTTTTTTTGCTTTCTATTGATTTTTTTATGTTCATCTTAACTAGAGAACTATGCTCAATTTATTGAAAATGCTTCTTAAGTATAAAAAAAGTTTAATACATTTAAAATTCAAAAATTGAATTTTTTTCCTAAATCATTTCTTAAATTTTATTGGCAGAACAAAATAGATCACTGAGATCAGAGTTAAGTTCCATGTTTTAAATTTAAAATTCCTACTGTGGAGCCTGATGGCCGAGCGACTAGCGCTCTGGCGCTTGGTAACACAGATTTCGGTTTCGAGTCCCGGCGGTGCCCTTGATGTTTGAAGTCTTTTGGAATCCACTGTAAACCGTAGGTCATGATCTAACAGGATTGTAGAACGTTGCGGGAGTATTGTTACTCAGCGTCCGTAGCTTATCTTCAGGCTACACGCACTTCCTGTGTAGTACTAAGTGAGTCGAGTCGGAGCAGCGCTTGCTGTAAGACATTAAAGATAACTGTCTAAGTGTTTGCCAGCTGCATTAGAAAAGAAAAAAAGAAAAATATTATTAATTATTATAAAATCTTTCCTAACTAAATAAATAAACATTAGAAAATTACAAAAAATAAACATATATGTAAACAATACATAAACTAATATTTTATTAATCCCACATAAAATTCGAATTTCAATGAAATAAAAAAAATGCATATTTACTGTTTATGTTCGCAGAAGAAAAAAAAATGCAAACCTTTCAACATGAATATGCATTCGTAAGAAAATCGGGATAACAATGCTCCATATGTTTCAAAAAACTCTTAAAAAAAATCTTTGCTTACGAAAAAAAAAACCTCTTTGTATTCTTTTCTATTACAATACCAAATAATGAAAAACATATAAAAACAACATCTGCTATACCGTATAATCCTTAGTAAAAAGAAACTGAAAACTTCCTTACATTTTCACCTGTCAAAAATGTTTGCTACAAAATTTTTATTGGCAAAAACAATTGATAATTGATGTATTCAGAGTACGTTTTCATGTTTTAAATTTAATATTCCTATTATGTAGCATGCTGGGCGAGTGGCTAGCGCTCTGGCGCTTGATACCACAAGTTTCAGGTTCGAGTCCTGCCTGTGCCATGGATATTTGTAGTGGTTTTGAATCCACTTTAAAATCGTAGGTCCTGGTCTAAAAGGATCGCAGCGTGTTGTGGGGGTATTGTTATTCCGCGTCCGTAGTTTATCTTCAAACTACAAATACAATACCAAATAAAAAATCAGTAAATCAGTAATCCTCAGTAAAAAGAAACGGAAAACTTCCTTGCATTTTCACCTGTAAAAGAATGCTACACAATTTTTCATTTGTTTTACCATTTTGTTGCATCTTTCCCGAGACTGCTGAAATAGAATAGATTGACTTCGTTTCTTGTTTGTTTATTTTAGAAAACTCTCTGGAATCTCGTAAACCATTTTTCTAGAAGATAAATAATTTTATTTTATTAGAATGAGGATTTTTTTTCCCCCTCAGGTGAAAAGGAGTTGGATTTGGGTTTAATAAATAAACATCCGAGATCTATGTTAAATAACGTTTGAAAGCCGTTATTTTTTTTAGATTGTTTATTTATTTTTTCGTTATCTGAAAAAATATTAGTTCTGTGTGTTGTTTCGGTTTCTCATGTTTAAGCTTGTTTTTTTAACATGCTACTTTTTCTGCTGATTTTTTTATGTCCCTCTTATCTGAAGAACTGTGTTAAAAATACTTCTGTACATAAAAAAAGTATAATTCGAGGAAAATTCTAAAATATGGCAACTTTTTTATCTCAATCATTCCTTAATTTTTAGTAGCAAAAACATTTATCATGTAGAATTTCTGAGTAACGTTTCATGTTTTAAATTTAATATTCCTGTAATTCTTAGATATGTGTTTAGCTCATAATTTTTCACGGCAGAATAATATTTCAAATTGTCAAAATGTGTGAAAAATACATTAAAATTATGTATCTCATAAAAAATACATTTATTATGAAAACAGTATCACCATCATTGGCTCAATAGCCCCACGGTGGGCCAAGGCCGTCTGCATACTGGAAGATTTCGAGACAGAAGTTTTCTTTTTATGGTGTAGAGTTGTCGCCCCTACACCCAAAGCTCTACAGTTATATTAGACGGGGACCTACGGTTTATAGTGGATTTTAAACCTCTGCAAACATCCACAGAGCCTCCAGAACTTGGACCCAAAACATGTGGCCCCGAGCGCTAGGTACTCAGGAAGAAATGAAAAAAGTATAGAATAGTATAGAAATGAAAAAATAAATAAATAAAACATATTATGCTGGAGATGGGCATGATAAATTCGTAGGTTGGTAAATTCCTTTTGTTGATTTCGATGTGAAGAGGAAGCTGCGTGTAAAACTCCAATATGTGTATTCCTTCAAAACTGTTTTGACAAATTATGGAGTGGGTGATGTGATGATATGGATTTAACAACAGAACTGATGTGGAAGATACCACAACGAATAAGTTGATTGAACCATACAATGAATGGTGATCGTTACATATCTTTATTGATCTTGATTGATCTTGACATTAATCAATGTTATATATTCTGGATAAATATGAATCTCCTATAAATACCCTGAGTGAAATTGCCCAACAATGGAAAACAATAACAACAAGTTTCTGACATTGACTGACCTTTGAGCTCTTAAATATGCTTATGAATATAAAGGAAAATAATTCCTCCATATGCTTTTCTTTCGATATCTGTTTTGAGAACATCTGTATTGTGATCTCTGACACATATTCATAATGCTTTAAAAATCTGAAATATTTTGTAATATCCATGCTCTAAACCTTTAAACTTGGGATCATAAAAAAGTAATTACTGGCTCAAGAAATTTCATTTTCAGTGACAAATAAATTCGTTATCTTTATATGAATATACAAACATGCGTTGGGTTTTAGTTGTAATAATGATGTTAAATACCATTGTAGTGAATAATTATTTTTATGTGTTAACAAGAGTCCCCTAGTGCACTATGGGAACAGTTAACGATTAAAAGGAATTGCTGTTTCACATTTAAGCCGTTATGGGAGAACACCTAGGCGATACCAACAATTAGATAATTAATGTAAAATTTTGTCACAGAATTCCCTATGTATACACATATCCGAAGCAGTGCTAGAATATGCCCTCAGTGGAATTGAATGAATGTCCAATTGCATATTGACTAGCCAGCTATTCCTAGAGATTTACTCATTATTTGACATAGAGTAGTGGTAACAGATAAATACTGCAATTTATATTTGAAACCTCTGTATTATATTAAAAAAAATAAAGGACACACGTTCCAATACTACTTTTATAACTATTCCACATCATTGTGACTATAATAAGCTGTCACTTTTCATTTATTGAAATTACGGGAGCTGGGGGGATTTTGCCACATCAGTGCAATGGGATATCCCAAAAGTGGCCTCTTTAAAATATGGTCACTCCTACGAGGTCCTAGTCGTACCAAAGGCCTTAGGTTCGAATCCTGTCGGTAGCATGGATGCTTGTGAGTTGTTCGGAGTCCCCTTTAAACTATAGGTCCCGGTCTAATTTGCCCGAAGTGTGCACAAAATGACCGTAGAGCGACAAACCAAACCGAACCTACTCAAGTCCAACACAAGAACATTCTAACCTACAGTTTCATCGTCTCCATTCCTGGTGTAGACATGGAAAATTTCTATCCAACACTTGTTTCCAAACTGGAAGGAGCTTAGTTTGAAAGTACTAAATCAATAAGAAAATTTCGAAGTGAATATCAACTCACTTTCACAATGAAAGTTTGTCTAAAAACAGGACGGTGTAAAAGAAGAACCAGTGTAACAACCTTTGCCATTTTAATTTCCATGGTAACCCTCTAAGCATTTCCGAACTAGTTTCAGCACCGCATTTCAAATCGGTTTGTTGTAATATGGATAAAATCGAAACACACGAAATTTCATTTGCCAACTTTCGGATAATCAAAAATACCACTCGGTTCGTTATTTGTTCTTGTTCAAGAATCAAAAGATTCAACATCATCCGAACGACGACTCGAAGTCAACAAATATACCCCATTAATAAATCCACCACAAGCGTATCAGTAAAAGAGAAAACGTGCAAAAATACCGGAGGCACCACCACCGTGCCCTCTTGACATCTGATTCATCAAATCCGCTGACGAACGAGCATCATCCATTGTCATCCAAATATCCCCAGCAGACATCTTCAAGTTGGCCGCGAACAAAGACAGCCAGGAGAAAGGAGAAATCTCATCCGATAAATCAACACAGCAGCAAAAATCGCTCTTCCGACATCGAAACCCTTGACAGATACTCTTCGAAGAAGAGCGATCTCCAGCAAATCAAGGGAAGACTCCATATAACCCATTTTAAGTGACAAGTCGAAGAAGATAGTACTGTTGGTTTCCGTATTTAGCATCGCGAGTGGGTGAAGATGAACAAAAATAGCGCCAACTTTGCCACTTCTTTTTATCGCTTTTTTTTTTGTTTTTTTGTTAACGCATTTGAAAAAGATGGTGTTTCCATGTTCCGCTACTTGGAAGAAAAAAAGAAGATTTCTATCGTTTTGTGTTACTTAAGACGATACTCTCACCTTCTTTTTCAGTCTTTAGAAAACCAGTGAGGACAATGATTTCTTTTCTTTTCTATTATATGCTATCATGCTTACCAAGTTAGTAATCCATACTCATATCTATTGAAGAATACACATGTTTAACAAGATTTTTTTTGGCGAACGAATCAGGGAAAATGAAATATAAATTTAAATTTAAAAAAAAGACAAAAATTAATGAACTTTGCTGGTATACCAGTTGATAAAATTTAGAATTTAGTATAAAAACAAAACGTATAACAACAATTTTAAACCAAGAAAAAGTAACCAACCAAACTGCCCTCTTTGTATTTTGGTAGAACTAATGAACCGGGCTCATATCTCCATCGTTGCTTGGTACTATAGATGACGAGATACTGATCAGCTAGATAACTCTTAAGACAATGACTTCGGTAAACTTTGTTGAACTCTTGTGTATATTTTCTTTTTTTTTTATATGTTCCCCCTTTTTGTATTACTTTGCCATTGGAAATAAAAATATACGAAAATTTAAGAATGAATATCAACTCACTTTTTCCAATGAAGTATGTCTGAAAATGAGGATAGATTGTAGGTAGCAATTTCTCAATTTCTTTTTTCCGTGTCGTCCCTTTAACCATTTCCAAACCACCACGAAAAAGTTTCAGCGCAGAACATCAAACCAGTTTGTTGTAGTTTGGACAAATCGAAACGCATCAAATTTTGTTTGCCAACTTTCTAATAATCAGAAATTCCATTCGGTTTGTTATCTGTTCTTGTTCACGAATCGAAAGATTCAACACCAAGAAAGACGACTCGAAGTCAACTAATATACCACATTAATAAATCCACCACAAGCCTATCAGTAAAAGAGAAACGTGAAAAAATACCGGAGGCACCGCCACCGTGCCCTCTTGACATCTGATTCATCAAATCCGCTGACGAACGAGCATCATCCATTGTCATCCAACTATCCCCAGCAGGCATCTTCAAGTTGGCCACGAACAAAGCCAGCCAGAGGGAAGGAGAAATCTCATCCTATAAATCAACACAGCAGCAAAAATCGCTCTTCCGACATCGAAACCCTTGACAGATACTCTTCGAAGAAGAGCTATCTCCAGCAAATCAAAGGAAGACTCCATATAACCCATTTTAAGTGACAAGTCGAAGAAGATAGTATTGTTGGTTTCCGTATTTAGCGTCGCGAGTGGGTGAAGATGAACAAAAATAGTGCCAACTTTGCCGCTTCTTTTTATCGCTTTTTTTTTGTTAACGCATTTGAAAAAGATGGTGTTTCCATGTTCCGCTACCTGGAAGAAAAAAAAGGTTTCTATTGTTTTGTGTTAATAAAGATGCTCACCTTCCGCTCTCACCTTCTTTTTTAGTCTTTAGAAAACCAGTGAGGGTAATGATTTCTTTTTTTTTCCAACTAGATGCTATCACACTTACCAAGTTAGTAATTCATATGTATATCTGCTGAACAATATATATGTTTAACAAAATTATTTTTTGCAAACAAATCAGAAAAATGAAATATAAATTTAAATAAAAAAAAAAGATAAAATTTTATCAACTTTGCTGGTATACCGGTTGATAAAATTTAGAATTTAGTATAAAAACAAAACGCATAACAACAGTTTTAAACTATGAAAAATTAACCAACCAACCTGCTCTCTTTGTAATTTGGCAGAAATAATGAACCGAGCTCATATCTCCATTCTTGCTTGATACTATAGATGACGAGATACTGGCCAGCTAGTTAACTCTTAAGACAATAACTTCGGTTAACTTTGTTGAACTCTTGTGTATATTTTCTTTTTTTCTTTTATATTTTCCACCTTTTTTGTATTGCTTTGCCATTGTTGGCCATCCTTGCTTGGTACTATAGATGACAAGATACTGACCAGCTAGTTACCTCTTAAGACAATAAGGTCAACTTTGTTGAACTCTTGTGTTTATTTTCTTTTATATTTTCCTCCTTTTTTGTATTGCTTTGCCATTGGAATTAAAAATATATGAAAATTTCAGAGTGAATATCAACTCACTTTTTCCAATGAATGTTTTTCTGAAAATAGGACGGCAAACGAGAATATAACGCAGCAACCTCCGCCTTTCTTGCTTTAATGGTGCCCCTCTTACCATTACCGAACTAGTTTCAGCGTCGCATATCAAATCGGTTTGTCGTAATTTGGATAAAAATCGAAATTACCATTTTGGATAAAAATCGAAATTACCATTTTGGATAATCAGAAATACCACTCGGCTTTTTATCTGTTCTTGTTCACGAATCAAAAGATTCAACACCATCCGAACGACGACTCGAAGTCAACAAATATACCACATTAATAAATCCACCCCAAGCGTATCAGTAAAAGAGAACGTGCAAAAATACCGGAGGCACCACCACCGTGCCCTCTTGACATCTGATTCATCAAATCCGCTGACGAACGAGCATCATCCATTGTCATCCAAATATCCCCAGCAGGCATCTTCAAGTTGGCCACGAACAAAGACAGCCAGGAGAAAGGAGAAATCTCATCCGATAAATCAACACAGCAGCAAAAATCGCTCTTCCGACATCGAAACCCTTGACAGATACTCTTCGAAGAAGAGCGATCTCCAGCAAATCAAGGGAAGACTCCATATAACCCATTTTAAGTGACAAGTCGAAGAAGATAGTATTGTTGGTTTCCGTATTTAGCGTCGCGAGTGGGTGAAGATGAACAAAAATAGCGCCAACTTTGCCGCTTCTTTTTATCGCTTTTTTTTTGTTAACGCATTTGAAAAAGATGGTGTTTCCATGTTCCGCTACCTGGAAGAAAAAAAAGGTTTCTATTGTTTTGTGTTACTTAAGACCATACTCTCATCTTCTTTTTTTTTTTAGTCTTTAGAAAACCAGTGAGGGCAATGGTTTCTTTTTGTATACTAGATGCTGTCATGCTTAACAAGTTAATAAATCATATGTATATCTACTGAATAACGTTTAACGAGAAATATTTTTTGGCAAAAAAAAAAATAATAAATAAATATAAATTTAATTAAAATATATATATATACTTTAATCAGCTGGGCCAGTGTAGAAGTTGCCAATAAAATTAAGAATAGAGAGTTTTTGCATACCGTACGTTAGTTACCGTAGGACGTCCGTTAGCTTTTTCTCCCAAGCGCGCATGCTCATAGGAAACTGAGCATGCGCTAGGGAGGAAAAGCTAACGGACGTCCTACGGTAACTAACGTACGGTATGCAAAAACTCTCTATTAAGTGTACTAATAAAACGCACATCATTAATATCAAACAAAGAAAGAAAAAGAATCAATAAATCATATTTAGACAATAAATTATGTTCATCAGTTATCGTTCAAAACTGAAAAATGAAAACAGATAAAAATAAAGAACAAAGACAGAAATTGAAAATATATTTTTTTTTTTTAACTATAGAATTTGAAACGATTTTATAAAAAAGCATTTGAAATAACTTTAATAAGAAAATTTAAAAAAAAATAAACTACAGAATTCCAAACGATTCATAAAAAAGCACAAGATGACATTTAAAAATGTTTTTAAAAAAACTGTGGAATTCCAAACGATTTATATAAAAAAAAAGCACATGAAAAATATTTTAAAAAAACTATAGAATTTCAGACGATTTTAAAAAAAAAAAGCACATGAAAAATATTAAAAAAAAACTATAGAATTTCAGACGATTTAAAAAAAAGCACATGAAAAATATTTAAAAAAACTATAGAATTTCAGACGATTTAAAAAAAAAAAGCACATGAAAAATATTTAAAAAAACTATAGAATTTCAGACGATTTAAAAAAAAAAAGCACATGAAAAATATTTAAAAAAAAAAACGATTTATAGAATTTCAGAATTTCAGATTTAAAAAAAAAGCACATGAAAAATATTTAAAAAAACTATAGAATTTCAGACGATTTAAAAAAAAAGCACATGAAAAATATTTAAAAAAACTATAGAATTTCAGACGATTTAAAAAAAAAGCACATGAAAAATATTTAAAAAAACTATAGAATTTCAGACGATTCAGACGATTTAAAAAAAAAAGCACATGAAAAATATTTTAAAAAACTATAGAATTTCAGACGATTTAAAAAAAAAGCACATGAAAAATATTTAAAAAAACTATAGAATTTCAGACGATTTAAAAAAAAAGCACATGAAAAATATTTAAAAAAACTATAGAATTTCAGACGATTTAAAAAAAAAAAGCACATGAAAAATATTAAAAAAACTATAGAATTTCAGACGATTTAAAAAAAAGCACATGAAAAATATTTAAAAAACTATAGAATTTCAGACGATTTAAAAAAAAAAAGCACATGAAAAATATTTAAAAAAACTATAGAATTTCAGACGATTTAAAAAAAAAGCACATGAAAGAAATTAATTTTTTTAAACTATACATTTCAGAACGATTTATAAAAAAGCGCATGAAAAAAAACTTTCAGACGATTTAAAAAAAAAGAGCACATGAAAAAAAAAACCTATAGAATTCAGACGATTTAAAAAAAAACGAAAAATATTTCATAAAAACGATTTAAAAAAAAAAAAACGCACATGTAAGATATTTAATAAAAAAGGCATTAGAAAGAAATTTAATAAAAAAGGCATTAGAAAGAAATTTAAATAAACCGATAAAGAAATTTAAAAAAAATAAACTAATAAGAAACGTTGAAAGTCATCAAGGACACGGAAAACCCCACTCCTCGAAACAATATCCATACTTTTATGGATAAAAATGTAGAATTTTTCTACAACATTTCTGTTGTATTATTTCCCTGAAACTTGTATTCCAAAAGGATTTTTTAAATTGCATTCTTGTTTTAGAATAAATGTTTTTTTAAATCGAAAATATGAAATGTTAAAATTATGTTCAATTAATTTTTATCTTTATTTTTATTATCTTTTTATATAAATTATAGAATACGATATGAGCAGATTGCACGCATTTTGTACCATCAAGAACTTCTTGTCTAATTTAACACACCATGATGTTTAAAAGCCTTTAATATTTCCAGAAAACTTTTAGAGTTATCGTAAATAGTTTTATCAAGGGGATAAGTAAATTCAGGATATTAAAACCCCTTTTATGGCTGCTTTCTAGAAGATTAAATCTATATAAAATGCATGTAGACGATGTATTCCGATGACATGGTAAAAAGAATTTTTACTTCGTAGAAAAATTTCTATATTTTCGAATTTAACATGTATAGAAATATTTATATACAAGGTGATTATAATTAAAGTCCCACTTTCAAAATTCTGTAAAAACGAACTTTCGTCACAATGAGTTCAAATTTGAACTGAAGATACTTGAAGGGGAAAAGGTGTGACATTAAAACAGTTCCACCGATTTTACCTATCGAGTATGATCTTGCCGTGGTGGATGGGCTTTCCACTAATAGTGCCACAACTGTTGAATGACTTGGAAGTCATTTTTTTTTATCCAAAAAAAACCGAAACACTCAAGCACATTGAACACTACCGTTGATTTAATGTATAACTTAAGCCAAATATGTTGTCATTTCGATTCAAAATATCACTGGCATCCGAATTCACTTTCTTTATGCCGCTTACAGAGCCATCTATTAATATACTTTGGAACTCTTTTTTGATGTCTTATCGTTTCCCCCTTCTTCAAGTATTTTTCACTTCGAATTTGAACTCATTGTGACGAGTGTTTTTTTTTTTTTTACTTTTTACAGCATTTTGAAAGTGGGACTTTAATTATAATCACTCGGTATATAAACATGTAAAAATTTTGTCCCAGACTTTTAAAAATAAAACCATTTTACTTTAACATTTATTTAAATAAATGTTTTTTATTTAATATATTTAATCCGGCTTTTAAATATTTTACCTTTTAATTTCAAAATAGTTTATCTTTTTCTTATATGCTATCATAAAGTTATTAATGACTTATTAATTATTCATATCTCAGCTAGTATCGGTCCAACTGGCGAAGAAAAGCTAAAGAATTAAGATGGGGTAAAAAGTTAAGTTTAAGAAAGAAAAAAAAAAAAAAACTTACAAAAGTTTTTTTTTTTCTTTCTTTGTATTTTTACTTATTGTTATTCAGAAACTTAATTCAGCATTTTTCCATTTTTCCAATCGGAAAATCTATTTGAGAGATAATTTTTCTTTCAAAAACTTTTTCTTTCTACTCGAACCATTTTTTCCCTTCTTTTTTTACATTTCTTACAACGATTTTAATTTCCTAATATTATAAAAAAAAAAAACTTTTTCTTTACGTGAGGTGACCGACCCATTTCAGATCTAAAAGTATTAAATAATGCCTTATGAAATTTTTTTGGATGCAATGATTAAATTAGTTTATAAAGCTTTAATGAACAGGGAAATTAAAATATATAAATATGTTTTGTTAAAATTTAACTTGAAAAATTGCCAAAAAATTGTATTTTTTTTACTCATAAAATTATGGGTATTGTTTTCGAGAGCGGAATTTTT
This sequence comes from Caerostris darwini, assembly GCA_021605075.1. NCBI lineage: Eukaryota > Metazoa > Arthropoda > Arachnida > Araneae > Araneidae > Caerostris > Caerostris darwini. Next base: position 24,717 of record BPLQ01000648.1, read on the forward strand.
CGTTTTCTTCATCAATTTCTTTTTTTTTTTTTTTTTTTTTAATTCTTGATCACTTTCAACGTGTTTTACCGATTATTTTTATTTTAATTTCTTTCGAGTTATTTATTCTTATTGATTTATTTAAATTAGCGTTCACGAGCTATTCTTATTGGTTTATTTAAATTTCTTTCATAAACTATTCTTATTGGTTTATTTAAATTTCTTTCATATACTATTCTTATTGGTTTATTTAAATTTCTTTCATGAACTATTCTTATTGGTTTATTTAGATTTCTTTCATAAACTATTCTTATTGGTTTATTTAGATTTCTTTCATAATCTATTCTTATTGGTTTATTTAGATTTCTTTCATAAACTATTCTTATTGGTTTATTTAGATTTCTTTCATAAACTATTCTTATTGGTTTATTTAAATTTCTTTCATAAACTATTCTTATTGGTTTATTTAAATTTCTTTCATAAACTATTCTTATTGGTTTATTTAAATTTCTTTCATATACTATTCTTATTGGTTTATTTAAATTTCTTTCATAAACTATTCTTATTGGTTTATTTAAATTTCTTTCATAAACTATTCTTATTGGTTTATTTAAATTTCTTTCATATACTATTCTTATTGGTTTATTTAAATTTCTTTCATGAACTATTCTTATTGGTTTATTTAGATTTCTTTCATAAACTATTCTTATTGGTTTATTTAGATTTCTTTCATAATCTATTCTTATTGGTTTATTTAGATTTCTTTCATAAACTATTCTTATTGGTTTATTTAAATTGTCCGTCCCGCACTGCAAGACACTGAGGATCAGACACAACTAAACGGTTCTTATAAAATATTTAAGAATTGTATCTTTTACACGGATTATTCACAAATTAAAAATAAGACTCAAATAATATTAAAACGTAGTTTTTTTTTTTTTCCCTCCCCATGAACTGTTAGTTTTAAAAATAACTGTAACAGCTGTATTGAATAATATGACTAGTAGTTGTGTATGTGGATAACGCAAGAGTTCAGCCATATTCGTTTTCTGCTGCTCGCATTTGCTACAATAGATATTTTGAAATTTCGATGCATTTGATAATATAGTATCTCATATTGATACTTATACTTATAAAAGATGAAACGTTTATCGTTAATGCAATACGCAAATGCGAGAAAGTACCTTCTGAAATGTATTGCACCATCCATTAGAAATACTACGATTAGAAAACACCATAATTAAGTAAAATTTTCAAATCGGATATTATAGACTAGATGCTGAATATTAGTTTGCATAAATGGCGTTATATTAGTGAATAAAGAAAAAATTTAGTACATTGCTGTTATAAAAGGGAAATTGGAAATTCTCTTTAGATAATCAGAAATTCTACTTTTTAAAATAGAGATAATGTTGCAATTAATTTTTCTATGTTTATTTATTTAATTTTGTATCCGGATGCGTTCACCGCGTTAGGCATTGGGCGCCAGATTGTAGTGCTGTGGGTTGGAGCAACTGTAAATTGTAACTGGTTGTGGTTGGGTTGAGATTTGAGAGACATGTATGAGAACACACAGTTTTATTTACACGAGCACAAATACCACACACATACATTATATAACACATTTAAAAACATATAATTATGGATTCGTGGAAGGATTCCACGAATAGGCCGAAAATTTAGATACTCAAGTACACGCTGGATGCGCGAAATGCACTTCCTCTCCAGTGAAAGTCTTGAAGCCTACTGATCATTTTTTCTGAAGGCCACAGGCGACGGTCTTGCAGTGTGTAGGAAGAAGCACGGTTACAATTTTTATTTTGGATTTGATTTTTGTTTTGTTTGGACACTTTCGACATGACTTTTTGTTCCTCTTGTAAACAAAAAAGGGGGGGGGATTTTGTTTTATTTATATGAAGAATATTTAATGTGGGATCACATAAAATCAAATTTAATGAAAGTTAAGAATTCTGATACGTGTTCTATATAAGTTTTTACTCTACAGATCAGATTAAAATTTTATTTCTCTTGTTAATTTATAAATTATCACTCTTTTTCTTTTTCATCTCAAATTTTTTTAATAATAATTTTAATAAATATTCTTTTACGTTAAAAGTAAATCTAATTTAGTTTAAATAAATTAAATCTTGCAAAAAAATATCTTTATATTTGTAAAACAAAAAAAAGGACAGATAAAAATTGTTTGAAAAATTTATGTCAAGAATTGAGTGAGCAGGAATCTCTATCGTGTATTTGAGGCAAATATTGATAAAACTACCACCCAAATGAGAAATGAGGAAGATAAAATAGAGAATAATTTTCTTCCATAATTCAATCGACCCCGATTTCAGAATTCATAATGGATGACAAAATGATTCAGGGCTGTCTAGGCACCGCAGACATATCTGTTTTGGGGCACGCGCATAACTAATTATTACATTTATTTATCGTATGACTCACGTCACTTATAAAGACCCAGCACTGATTTGTGGCCGCCAAAGAAAAATATAATTCTATAAATATTCGTGCTAAACGGATTGCGTGGAATAATTTATTTTTGATAATTATTCAGATCGTAGAATCTGATTTAAATTTGCAGTTTGTAAGTGAAGGTAGTTTACATTTGGTTCAATAATGTGATAATGAATACTAAGAAGTATGACACAACGTTGCTTGGATACAAAAAAAAAATAAATAAATAAAACATTTTTAGTCGTGAATTCTATAAAAAAATAATATGAATAGAAACCAAGAAAAATCTCAGTTATACAAGACATCTAATAACGACTAAAATTTATCGTTTGCAATATTTGTAAAAAAAAACAAAATCGCAAAATCGTAGAACAAAAGTCTTTGGGATTTGGCGTCAAACGTTCATTTATTGGCTTAAAACCACTTTCAGCTACTAATGTTGGTGTAATAGCACTGCTTGGAGATGAATTTTGGCGAGATAGCGTTGTACGATGACATCGAACTTTGGCAGCTATTTTGTTTGTTTACTTGGCGATTTGGCATGCAGGGAAGGGTTTTGGCGTAATATCATTTCACCGCGAAAACTACCTGGTCCATTCATTACTGTGCTTACTTGGCGACTTGGCAACCTGGCAATGTATTTGGCACAATGGGTACCTGATTCTAGAATTTTACTGATAAATTTTTGGTCTGTCAAGTAATATATATTTTTAGATAAAGAAATGGATACTTTTTGCTAAAAGTCCTGAAAATATTAGCGTAACATAATTTTTTTTTACCTAACATCAAAGGAAAGAACATTTAAGCTATATAAATTTAAAAATATAATGTATGAAGCCAGTATTTATTATATTCTTCATAATCTTATATATTTATAAAAATTATTTCTAAATTATAACGGCATTCATGAAATTAACACTATGTAAATCGGCTGATGTTTTTTTTAATTAAAAACAAAATAGGCATTACTTATATTTTTTGTTTGTTCTATTTAATCAAAGCTGTATCAGTATTGACAACGAAAGCACTAACAAATATTATTACGATTATTTTTATTATTGCGATGTAAAAAGCGAATATTTATTAAAAATAAAGAAATTCGGGAAGAAAAACGTTATTAAGCATGTATAATAGAACATATATTGCCCCAAACTAGAACACAATCACAAAACAATAATACCTAATTATAATTTCTAATAAATTCTGTATCCCGTTGAATCCAATGGATAAATAGGTAAAATGTTAAAGGGCAAATTATACATTAAAAATAAGTACAATAAAAGTATATGATTCTCCTACAACACAAAAATGAATATTAAATTCATAGATAAATATTCAACTTTATAGGGTTATAGTTTTTAACTTTTAAAATTA
>BPLQ01000649.1:0-39207 GCA_021605075.1 Caerostris darwini
TTTTTTCCTGTTTTCTGTTTGCTGAGATAAGTGCACTTTCAAAAACGCCTATTTCTGAATCGATGAGTTTCATTCTCTGTGTAATGACATAAAAGTGTCTACATAGTTCGCAGAGAAGGTTTTGGTGTTTATTGTAAACGTGTAAACGTTTTGTGGGTGGTTGATGCAATGCCAAAATTTTTTTTACTTCAGACTTGTTTCATGAATAGGATTTTTAGATAATTATTGATTAAAACTATTTTTGGGAATTGCTAATTAACTTTTATTTTATGATTTGAGTTAAAAATTCATGCAATAATCCTATGTACAATAATTATTGTAGAATATTTACAATATTTACATTTAATTGAAAGTTTTCATAAAGAATTTCCGTTTTTAGCAGCCAAATTACAAAAAACATGTGTTGATTCAATGCCAGAATTTTATTTCTTTACTTGGATGTTTAGCATAAATAAGATTATTGATAATTATTGATTAAAATTTTTGGAAACAGCTGATCTACATTAATTTTATGAATCGTGTTGAAAATTCACACATTATCCAAAAGTCATTATCTTTATTTTTTAAAACTTTAGTATTGTAGAGTATGTATAAATTTTTACATTTAATCGACGGTTTTCATAAAATATGTTCGCTTTTTAGCAGCCAAATCAAAAAAAAAAGAAGCGAATTTTCACCTCGATGATTTTTCTCTTTATCGGCTGTCGTTCAAAAAGTTAAATTTTTTCATTGTACATTCAGATATTACAACTAACTCCCATCTTTGACGCAAAAGCACCACCAACTATTTTGACATCAGAACAATTGTATCAGGAATGTATATTTGATTTTTCTATTATATTATGCTTTTTATTAAATATATCTGCCAGAATACATTTCAAAAATTAAGATACAATAGTATTATTGTATTTAGAATATATAATAGTTCTGATGTACCAATGTATTTGACTGAAATTATATATCATGTTTCCCAGCTGTCAAACATTTCCAACTTTTCCATTTCCAAAATTCTTCTTAATTTTATAATTTACATTAATGATTCAGCTTTACTTACTATAAATTTAAATTAATACTATTTTTACAAATTTCTTTTTTACATAACAAGATTTATTTTATTTAAATAATGCAGCTCTTGGTTAAAACCTTTGTTTATTAAAATATTTAAAAAAAGAAACAATAAACGTTAACATTATTGATAATCAAAAGGCTTTCCTAGAATGAAAAATCTTTGATTTCCTAGTTTTTCTATTTCAGAAAAGAAATGTGATCTCTTTTTTTAGTTTTATTATTCTACGTCACAGGTAGACTGAAAAGTTCATAGGATGACACATACATGCCGCTACTAGTATTAAATCCATATGATTTTTAGTTAGCCCTAACCTTCAAAAGACACGTGTATAAATTTGACAGCTGTTGCACTATTAGTATGTGAGTTATAGCCTTTTTAGTGAAGTTATAGCATTTTTAGTGTTCATCACGTGCAGTCCACTCGGCTGACTGTCGATTGGACTCCGGTGTGAAATGATGGAGCCATGTTTCATCCATTGTCACATATCGACGCAAAAATTTGGGTTTATAACGATTGAACAGCTCCAAACACTGCTTAGAATTCTCAATTCGTTGTTGTTTTTGGTCGATTGTGAGCTCTGCGCGGCACCCACTATGAACAGAGTTTTTGCATATTCAAAAATTCATTCACGATATGTCCAACACGTTCCTTTGATATCTATTCCTTTGTCTCAGCTATCTCAATCAATTTCACTTTACGGTTATCAGAAACTATTTCGTGGACTTTTTGATGTTTTCGTTGGTAACAGCGTCTTTGGGGCATCCACTGCGTGCACCGCCCTCGGTGCTCCTTTCGCCTCGTTTAAATTTAGCAAACCACTTCTCTACGGTTGATTTTCCGGGTGCAAAGTCCGAATAATGTTTATGGAGCCAAGCCTTGGCTTCAATAGTATTTTTTTTCACCAAAAAGCAATGCTTTAATTAACACACAAAATTCCTGTTTATCCATTTTTTCAAACTAACAAAAGTTGCTTCACTAAAAATGCTATAACTCGCATACTAATAGTGCAATAGCTGTCAAATTTATACACTTGTATTTTGAAGGTTAGGGCTAACTAAAAACCATATGGATTTAATACTATTAACGTCATCTATGTGTCAGCCTACGAACATGTCAGCCTAACTGGTAAATAACAAGACAACTAACATATTATATTTTGTGTAAATATGTATTCCGTGGAACAAATGCATAAAAATTACACGTAGGTGATAATCTAAAATAAACATAATTTCAATCTTAATAATGTATTGCCATTCTGTTTCAAAATGAATATGAGATGATGATGCTTTGCTCAATGTTTCATTATCTTCTTCATATTATAGACCATCTCTTTTTCATTTCCTTCGATTATCTCACACTCTCCCTATATATATCTTGTTCAAATTTTCAATCGTTAATAAAATACTATTTATTCATCCACTCAAATTCAAATACATTTTTTTTGAACTTGTAGTGGATGACACTTGATTTTAATATAGTTTTTTCAAATATTAATTCATTAATTAAATTTAAATTAATTAATTTTAGTTCTTTTTAGATTTAAGTGGCATATATCTACCAATAGATGGCGCCAGATCAATTTAAAAAAATGAATGAAAATTATTTATAAAGGACTTTCTGCAATAGAGTGCAAAAAAAGTATTAATTGACTTTAAAAAAAAAAATTTATATTACTTGTACTTAATCTTGTTGTAACATTCCTCGGCAAATAAAATTACGAAAAAGTTTAAAATGGTATTAAAATTTTAACATCCTTTAACATATGAACCAGTTGAATTAGTTTATTTTCTTGCAATAAAACTCAGAAGCTGTAATATTTAAGCTCTATCCACAAATTTTAGAAACATCAAATCTCCTTGCCTTCCGCTCAGAATTGTATCATTTCACTATTATTTCAAATAATTTAAATTATGTAGGACCTAGTGAAGCAAAATAACATTAAAATGCATTTTAATTATTAGAGTATGCAATAAATGCTACATTTAGAATAATCACTCTTTAAACAGATTAGAAAATTTATAAAAAAAAGGAAAATCGCTTTTAATTTATATAAACTTTAGAAACTCATGTGTGGGCATATAAATATTAATCATATATATATATATATATTTATATATATAGGTACATATACAATATATATACATATGTACCTTAAAAATATGTAAGGAAGATAAAATTTATCAATGAAAACTTTTAAGACCGACAGAAAAGAAGTTGTAAAGTTTTACTTTTGCTATAAATGAGATGTCTGAAATTACATTAAGTAAAGAACAAAAATAATTTCAAGCAAAATAGCCATTATAATACAATGTATAACTTCTGGTTATAACACAGTTGTAACCAATAGAAATAAATTTCTTGCTGTTTTCTTATAATAGCACATATGTAGCATATGTTTTTTTGTCTGGTATCTTTATGGAGTGATAAAGCTATTGTTTTCATATTCATCTCTACTTAGCTTATTCATAACATTTGTAACCACTTCTTTTCCTTTTCGATATAGATGAAGGTTTCCTTCGAGGTTCTATGAATTTATCAGCTGGAATAAACTTCCTAAATGTATTTACAAGTATTGTTTCTTTTTTTCTTTTTCTTTTTTTTTTATTGATGGATGACAAGTTAATAATTTCACAATATTTTTAAGGCATATAATTCTTGTTTACATGTTTTTTTTTTCTTTTTGCTACATTCTGGACATATTTTAGAGAAGTTTTTACCATATATGTTTTTTTTTCCACTTCAAAAGAGATACAGTCTGATTGTGTATTATTTTTACACAGTTCTGTGAGAAATAAAATCATTCTCATTATCTATATTCTCATTTTCATTAAAACACCAAAGCATCTTTTTAACAAAAATGTAATGTTTTAATTAAATCATTAGAGGAACCATCAATTTTAACTTTTACAAGAATATGCTTGAATGTATTCTATTTCAGAGTGGAATCTAAAAACATGTATATATATTGCTGAATGTACTTATTACAACAATAACTACAAATCATTTGACAATTACAAATTGTATCAATTTTTAAATACACATCTTTCTCTTGTAGATGAATGTGGCATGACAAAACCACAGGTTTAATTTTACTTTCAGATGGGACTGAAGTGTTATTTTTGAGCTTAAATCAAATTTCTTTTAATTTCTTTGCAATTTTCCCCTTATAAATTATAGTGGTTGACAGTAATTTTGTTTAATAGAAAACTGAATAGCTATTTCTTATGTACTTTGCTATGCTAAAGTCGAATATTTCCAGAATATATAGCCAGTCGAATATATAGCTTTTTAATACGCTTTTATTAGTTTCACCTGTATGTTTGTTTGTTTGAAACCGACTCTTTGGGCTCGATTTTGCCCTACTTTAAGCGATCAGATTTAATTTAAACGTTGTAGACTTATCAAAATATTTTATTGTCGTCGGTTCTTGATAAGTTTATTATCTCATCATGATTAGGATCGCCCGGATTAGTGATTTTATTTTAACTTATGAAGAGCAATTTAACCCGTGTAGAATGAAAGTAACTAAGACATTCAAACCTTTGTGGGACAGTGGCACAACGGATAACGCGCCTGACTACGAATCAGAAGATTCTCTGTTCGAATCCTGGCAGACTCGACATGTTCGCATTTAGCCTTTGTTTTACTCACAATTAAATTATTGTAGGAACTATAGTTCCAGTCCTTCGTACCGGGACCTCATTTAAATATTATAGTTTAAAAAACACGATTTTAAAGGTAATCAAACTAAAAAGTAAAAAATAATTGTTAACGTAAGAATAAAATTACTGACGAGAAAATGAATGTCACTGTTCTAAAAGCGTGGGGTGCTAGTTTCATTCCGAAATGCAGAGTTAGTTTAAAAATGTCATACAAAGCACCCCATGCTTTTAGAACAGTGACATTCATTTTCTCGTCAGTAATTTTATTCTTATGTTAACAATTATTTTTTACTTTTTAGTTTGATTAACTCTAAAAGCGTGTTTTTAAACTATAATTTATTTTTGTAATTTTGCATAAATTAATATATATATATATTTCACAGAAAAAGTCTTGTTTGATGTAATGTTATTTGATAGCGATTTTATTAACAGAAGATTGTCGCCAACAATGTAATGATAATGTAGATTCCGATAAAAGCCAACGTCAAAATTTTTTTTGCTGAATATACCGGTTCTCGTTAGATCACCGAAGTTAAGCATCACGGTGGGCGGTCAGTACTTGGGGCGGTGACCACCTGGGAACATCGCGTGCCGTTGGCAAATTTGGGACCTGAATGGCCGAGTGTCTAGCGCTCTGGCGCTCCATTTTTCAAGGTTTCGGGTTCGAGTCCCGGCGGTGCCATGGATGTTTGTAGTGGTTTCGAAATCCACTTTTTAAGCCGTAGGTCCCGGTCTCCTATGACTGTAAGAGCGTCACGGAGCAAAAGTCAGGCTTCTACCTACGGGTGCTCCATCACAACAGAAGCTGCTTCCTTCCCCTTCAATCATGAGTCCATATGGGCTTGTGGGCTTGGCCAGCCAAGTGGGATAAGAAACAACAACAACAACAGATTCCAATAAAGATATCAAATGCACGCAAGATCTGTCAAAACAAGTCAAGCGAACTTGATAATTTTGGAGCGTCGCTTACGTGAGTCACTTCCGCTTAGTTTTGCCTGCTTATTGACTTAGAAAGATGCATGTTATAATTTACAGTGAATTAATCGTCTTTACTTATCGCATTAAAGTGTTAATTTTTATTCGTACAGATTCTTTAAAATGTCGTGAAATTGTTAAAAGCATATAATTAATTACCGTTATGTGTGTGATGAATTAAAGAAGAAGGTACTTTCTTCTTAGGTACTTCTTAGGTACTCTTCTTAGGTCTTAGGTACTTTCATTCTACATGGGTTAAATTGCTCTTCATAAGTTAAAATAAAATCACTAATCCTGGCGATCCTAATCATGATGAGATAATAAACTTATCAAAATATTTTATTGTCGTGGGTCACCTTGATAAGTCTACAACGTTTACACTAAATCTGATCGCTTTAAGTAGGGCAAAATTGAGCCCAAAGAGTCAGTTACAAACAAACATACAGGTGAAACTAATAAAAGCGTATTAAAAACCATATGAACTTTATTTCGTGCGTCAAATCGGTGATCAGCGCAAATCTTGAGCACCTCTTGTTTGCTATGCACCTTGTGTAACATTACTCAGTAATTGTCCCAGATTTGGGAGGTACTATTACAGAAACTCATAGAATAAAGTAGTGTAGTGTTGTCGCTGTTTATGCAGCTGGATTATAATTGGGTGGTTGGGATGAGACTTGAAACACAGGTCTGGGAATTTGCAGCTTTATTTACACGCGCACAAACACCACATATACACAATTAAAACATCCAACATGTAACACATTTAAAGACATATAGGTCAACTGTTACATAGTGTTGCGTTGAATGTATTTTCTCTCAAGATGAGAGATTACAAACTTAACGTTTTTAGCTGTACTTCCTCTAGGGTGATAATCTCTAGGCTTACTGACAATTTCTTCTGAACGCCACACTGTGTGCTTTTGCAGTGCGTAGGAGGAAGCAGGGTTACAGTACTTTGAAAATGATGTAGTTCGTGATTTAAACCAGTCAAAGTATTAGGCAGAATTGTTGGCGTCCATGTCCATTCTTCTTATCGACAAAGGGAAAAAGACCTCCAAAGCTTATTCTCAGCAGAAGGCAATTTAATTTATTCAATTCCTTCTATTAGCTTACATTCTCCCTATATATATCTTGCTCAAATTTTCAATCGCTCATAAAATACTTTTTATTAATCCACTCAAGGTCAAATACATTTTTTTAACTTGTAGTGAATGACACTTGATGTTAATACAGTTTTTTGAAATATTAATTTATTAATTACATTTAATTCACATTAATTTTAGTTTTTTTTAGATTTAAGTTGCATATATTTAGCATAGATGGCGCCAGATAAACTTAAAAAAATGAATGAAAATTATTTATAAAGGACTTTCTGCAGTATAGTGAAAAAAAGTAGGAATTGACTTTAAATTTTTCTTTTATATTACTTGTTTTACTAAAGTTGATTCATTACTGAGTAAGTTAGGAGGTTTTCATGATCCTAAATGAGGGAGGTTATCTATAGATTCCTCTAAACTCAGTTTAAAGCCATGTTGCTTCATATTGGAAATGAAAACGTTCGATTCTTCTTGCTTATGCAGCCCATATGGAAGGAACGTATGACAACATGAAGATTTTGCTGTAGAAGACACAATAAAAATATCGTTCTTGGAATATATGCGGAAATTTGAAAGTTATAGCATATTTGTTAGATCTCCAACAATGATAAATTAAATTTTGTTGTTTTCTGTGATAGTAGGAGAACGAGATCGCAAAAGTCATTTTTTCAAAAAGCAATAACTAAAAAAAATATGATACTTGAACAAAAAAAAATATAACTTCTCAAACACTTGTAAATCCTGAAACTCGGATTAGTGAAAACTTTTGTTATGGCGACGGATAAAAGTTTTCCAGGTATCCTATAGTTAAAAAAACCAAATTCTCTGAGATATTGGGAGACCCTTTTTGATTTTACCTCACTAAAGAGAGATTATAAACAAGAAGACTTTGACTTTGAAGAAAGTTTGAATAAGGTTGAAAATGCTGCATGAAATCTGTCGAACGGAATTCCTGGTCAGTAAAGAAGTTGAGAACTATAGAGAAATCTTGACGCTTGAGAGGAAGGAGGAGGCATTCTTGGAGGGAAGAACACGATGAACTACTCCATCAATGTTTTCAACAATGAATAAAATGCTGTTAGGTAAAATGAAATTCAAATATGCTTGCAAAAAATAAAAGTTTTGTTTACTAAGTTTCAGGAACGTACTATTTAAGATATATGAAATGTCGTTGTTGTTCCTTATCCCACTTGGTAAACATCTAAACCAAGCTCACGAACTCGTATGAACTCATGGTTAAAGGGAAAGGGGCAGCTTCTGTTGTGATGGACCTCCCGTAGGTAGAAGTCTGACTTGGCGTCGTGACGCTCTTACAGTCATTTGAGACCCGGACCTGTGGCTAAAAGGGGATATCGAACACTACAAACATCCATAGCACAGCCAGGACTTGAGCCCAAAACCTGTGGCACCGAGCACCAGAGCGCTAAACACTCGGCTAAAATGATTTAAGACAACCTCTATTTTTTTTCAACCTCCAGTAATATTTAAAACAATCTCCTATTTAATAAACGAAAAGTTAAATTTTATTAATCAGAGTTTTTTTTTTTTTTTAAATAATCGATCAAAATTATTTTTAATTTATGTAAAAATTATTAAATACTGATTTTTCAACTAAAACTTAAACTAATTAAAAATATTTATTTCATTCAATTTAAAGTCAAACCTAAATGCATATGAAAAGATTATTTATTTTTTCAGTAACATCAAATTTGAATTGAACACAAAAGTCTGAATTATAGGTTGAGTATGGGACTGTTTTTGATGCAGCACATGGGAATGTTTAAGTGATGCAACTGTCTTTCTAAAATACTCAAAGAAATCTCAATGAATTTTTATGAAATAATCTATGTAAATCAAATTAAGTAATACAACTGTTAAGAATAAATAATACAATACAATAATACAATTGTTAAAATTATACAATGCAATACAATAATACAACTGTTAATACTATATAACCCAATATAATAATACAACTGTTGATACTATATAACCCAATATAATAACACAACTGTTAATACTATATAACCCAATATAATAACACAACTGTTAATACTATATAACCCAATATAATAATACAACTGTTGATACTATATAACCCAATATAATAATACAACTGTTGATACTATATAACCCAATATAATAATACAACTGTTGATACTATATAACCCAATATAATAATACAACTGTTAATACTATATAACCCAATATAATAATACAACTGTTGATACTATATAACCCAATATAATAATACAACTGTTGATACTATATAACCCAATATAATAATACAACTGTTAATACTATATAACCCAATATAATAATACAACTGTTAATACTATATAACCCAATATAATAATACAACTGTTAATACCATGTAACCCAATATAATAATACAACTGTTGATACTATATAACCCAATATAATAATACAACTGTTAATACTATATAACACAATATAATAATACAACTGTTAATACTATATAACACAACACAATAATACAACTGTTAATATTAGGTAATACAATACAAGAATGCAGCTGTTATATTAAGTAATACAATATAATAATACAACTATTAATACTACATAATACAACTAAAATAATAGATAAGTAATTATTTTTAGAATATATAATTGTGATTGTAACAGGGAATCCAAGATTAATTATTTCAAATAGAAAGTCATAATTGAGAGCCACTTCTTATATAGTATTGTTACCTGAATAAACCTCAGAATGTAGTAGATTTCGAAGCTCTTCTTAATAGAAACTTGTATTCTCTCAGCATACGATTTGTAGATGTTTCCCCATTAACAAACCAAAATAGAGGCACTCACTGTGGAAAAGCGTATCCTGCTCTACTTTTACCACATGCATGTCTCGGTGAGACCTGGATAATCAGATGCAAATTATTCCGGCGGCGAACAAAGGGGTATTTTAGAGGACATTATTTCCAAAGTCAGAACTTAATAAGCACCGTCTCTCTGGAAACTTATGTTAATGTCCTCGAATCTCGCAATGTAATTTCACTGTACTGAAATTCAATGTCCTCTCGTGTAACGAAAACTCGCAAATTTTGCCATCTCCTTTGCAGAAAAAGATACATCATTTGAATTTTAATAATACCCGGATATGGATATGAATATGGGGATATTTCTGTATTCTTAAGAAACTTACTCTAATGAAATATATTTTAACTGTATGTCAGATAAATTCTTCATTTGAATGTCAGTATTAAAAGAAGAAAAATATTTTATTATGTAATTATCAAAGAAGAATCTAGAAATATCGTTTATATGCCGAAATAATATTCTACAGAATAGAACTTTTCAACAGAATAATTATATGCTTCTATTCTATAGAAGTGTGTTCTACAGAATATATTTTTATAGAATATATGTAGAACAAAATTTTCAGATAGTAGATTTCTGCAAATTTTATTCTACATATAAGTAACACAATACACTAACACAACTGTTAATGCTATATGATACAACATATTAATACAACTGTTAATACTATATAATACAATACAACAATACAATTGTTAGTAATATATACTATAATATAATGCAATACTACAATTGTTAATATTAAATAATATCATGCAATAATACAACTAACATAATGGGTTAATTATTTTTAGAATAAATAATTATGACTGCAACAGGGAATCCAATAATTAATTATTAAAAGTAATGCAATACAATAATACCACTATTAACATTAAATAATACAATACAATAATACAGCTGTTAATACTATATAATACAATACAATAATACACCTGTTAATATTAAATAATACAACTAAAGTAATAGATAAGTAATTATTTTTAAAATAAATAATTATGATTGTAACATTGAATCCAAGAATTAATTTTTTTCTACTGGAAAATTATAATTGGGAGCCACTCTTTATATCGTATTTTTATCTGAATAAGCCAAAGAATGCAGATTTGAAAGCTCTTCTTAACAGATTTGAAAGCTCCCATTAACAAACCAAAAATAGAGGTACTCAATGTGGAAAAGCATGTCCTGCTCTACTTTTACCACATTCATGTCTCAGTGTGACCTGGATAATCAGATGCAAATTATTCCGGCGGCGAACAAAGGGGTATTTTAGAGGACATTATTTCCAAAGTCTGAACTTAATAAGCACCGTCTCTTTGGAAACTTATGTTAATGTCCTCGAATCTCGCACTGTAATTCCACTGCACTGAAATTCAATGTCCTCTCGTGTAATGAAAACTCGCAAATGTTGCCATCTCCTTTGGAGAAAAAGATACTTCATTTGAATTTTAATAGTATCAAGATATGGATGTGGACATGGGGATATTTCTATATTCTTAAGAAACTTAGCTAAAAATGGATAGTATTTTAGCTGAATGTCAGATAAATTCTTCATTTGAATGTCAGTATTAAAAGAGGGAAAATATTTTCATATGTAATTATCAAAGAAGAATGTATAAATATTGTTGATATGCAGAAATAATATTCTACAATATGGAAACTTTATTCTACATATATTCTATATAAATAATACAATACACTAATACTATATATTACAATACACTAATGCAACTGCTAATACTATATAATACACGAATACAGCTGTTAATACTATATAATACAATACACGAATACAGTTGTTAATACTATGTAATACAATACACGAATACAGTTGTTAATACTATGTAATACAATACATAAATACAACTACTAATATTATGTATTACAATACACAAATATAGCTGTTAATGCTATATAATACAATACACAAATACAGCTATTAATACTATATAATACAATACACTAATACAACTGTTAATACTATATAATACAAAATAAAAACACAACTGTTAATACTATATAATACAAAATAAAAACACAACTGTTAATATTATATAATACAATAAAACTGTTATATTAAATAATACAACTAAAATAATAGATTAGTAATTACTTTTAGAATAAATAATTATGATTGTAACAGGGAATACAAGAATTAATTATTTCAAATAGATAGTCATAATTGAGAACCACTCCTTATATATTATTTTTACCTGAATAAACCTAAGAATTTCAGATTTCAAAGCTCTTCTTAAGAGAAATCCGCATTTTCTCATCATGTGATTCGCAGGTGTTTCCCCATTAACAAACTAAAATGGAGGCACTCACTATGGAGAGGCATGTCCTGCTCTACTTTTACCACATTCATGTCTCAGTGAGACCTGGATAATCAGATGCAAATTATTCCGACGGCGAACAAAGTTGTGTTTTAGAGGACATTATTTCCAAAGTCTGAACTTAATAAGCACCGTCTCTTTGGAAACTTATGTTAACGTCCTGGAATCTCGCACTGTAATTCCACTGCACTGAAATCCAATGTCCTCTCGTGTAATGAAAACTCGCAAATGTTGCCATCTCCTTCGCATAAAAAGATACTTCATTTGAATTTTAATAATACCCAGATATGGATATGGACAAGTGGATATTTCTGTATTCTTAAGAAACTTAGTTAATAATGAAATATATTTTAGCTGAATGTCAGATAAATTCTTCATTTGAATGTCATTATTAACAGAAGAAAAATATTTTCATATGTAATTGTCAAATAAGAATCCAGAAATATCGTTTATATGCAGAAATAATATTCTATTCGTCTAAAATCTAAAAATTGTATTCTAATCATACAATCTAGAAATATGATAAAAATTGAAGTGTATTGCAAAAACAGATATGTGCATGTGTCTTTATGTAGGAAATTAACAGTGTTTGGCATGCATTAATTATTCTTTCAATTTTTATTAATTTCATCAAAAGTCCGGATATACTTTATATGAAATCTTTATCTCAAAAACTTATTTAAAAATAAATGTTAAGATAGAAAATTTTTAAAATTTAAAGCAAAATTTTTAGCAGTTTATTTGAAAATGAGACGGATAAATTTACAGCAGTCTACGTAATAAAGTTCAAATAAAGTTTACAGGTACAATCGATATTGAAAATTTGAACCAATAGACTTCTGAAGAATGTACTTCTGCTTTTATATAAGAAACAGAACTGTTACAGAAAAAATAAGATGCGATCGATTGTTTAATTTCATTAAATGAAAGTACAAGATACAGGATTTCATCTAATTGAAGTATCCAAAAATCAATGGAGACACTTTATATCTAGCAATTTATTTTAGGAACTAAATATATTAGCTAAATCCTAATTTGATAGATAATTTTTTACCATTACTTTATTATATTTTTTACTATTATTTATTCTTGGTTTTTTTTTTTTTTACTAGACAGAAAACTTAAGTGATTTAATATAAATTCTGAACTAGTGGAATGATACAGAATATAATAATCGATTTATGGGCTAATAAATTTCAAATTGTCATTAATTTTTAATGTCGGGTCATCATTGAAGTCAGTCACGATTATAACGGCAGATATGTAGCAAATCCAACATTAACTAAGGTGTTATGCGTATATATAACAGGTATTATAACATATTACACTGCGTCAACATTTCATTAGTATAATTTTGAACGAACACACTAGAAAGGTTTTATTATATATATATATATATAATAAAACCATCTGCCGGAATGTAATTTCGTTTGATGGTTTTTGACGTTTTCTGGGTGTTAGGTGCGAACCACCAGATACCTTACCTAGTGGGTGTTTGTTAACAATTCTAATAGTGAAATCCTGATGCAGTGTAACAACCCCCCTTTATTCTCCCAAGTTAATGCTGGATTTGCTACATATCTGGCTACATATTTGGCATTCAAAAATAATGACAATTAGAAAGCTATTAGGTTGTAACTCGATATTTATAGTATTATGTATTATTCCTCTCAGTCAGAATTTTTTTAAATCACTTAAGCATTTTTGCATATATATACATATGTGTGTGTGTGTCTGTGTGTGCGTGTGTGTCGCTCGATTCATGATCTACAGATGTGCTCAACTACACGCAGTAGGCTCAAATTGGAGTAGATTAGATCAAATTTGTTAGAATAGTCTGTTGTTACGGTTTTCAGAAATAATAAGTTTCGTTGTCGATAGCGACAAAATGAATAAGAGTATCGAAAAAAAATCTATACAAATAAAAAATATGAGTCAAAAATCTATACAAATAAAAATATGAGTAAAAAATCTGTACAAATAAAAATATGAATAAAAAATCTATACAAATAAAAATATGAGTAAAAAAGTCTATACAAATAAAAATATGAGTAAAAAAGTCTATACAAATAAAAATATGAGTAAAAAATCTGTACAAATAAAAATATGAGTAAAAGATCTATACAAATAAAAATATGAGTAAAAAAGTCTATACAAATAAAAATATGAGTAAAAAATCTATACAAATAAAAATATGAGTAAAAAAATCTATACAAATAAAAATATGATTAAACACTCTATACAAATAAAAATATGACTAAAGAAATCTATTTATACAAAAAATGTAAAAATTTAATTATACATCTACATTAGAATATTTAAATTTGCTTTATCATAACAAAAAATCATTGAAAATCCTTGAATCCAGTGCATTTATTTGCATTGCAATCTTGTAACAATCATAATTGCTGTAATAAATTGTATAACTTTAACTCTTCCTTAGTTTTCTTTCTAAAAGGATTTCTCCCCTCTTCTATTTCAAAAGATACACCCAATATCAGCAATAATAAGAGGAAACTGCCAAATACAGTTTGAAGTGGTACTTTTATTTGACAGAGAGGGAGTTAGTTTCTTTCGTGTTGAGTTTTATCTTACTTTTGAAATTCCTAGACAGTTTGACCTATTAAATAACAAGTAAGTATAAAGTGTCACTTGCACTTTTCTTTTCCTTGTAGCATCTTGTGGTGTTTCTTGCACTTTTTATAACTATAAAAGATTATAGGTGTTCAAATGTTTCTTCATAAGTCTTTCTCGTTTTGAATTTTTTTTTTTTTTTTCTTTTTTTTTAATTTTTTATATATGTCTTAATAGGTGAATGTTCCTAATATCACACAGTTTAGATAGGAGGGTAGGGCCATCAGGCTGCTCGGTTGAAAATACGATTCAGAAAATGTTATTCCTCCGAATACCATTTGATCGGAGTATTTGAATTTGGAGAAATATTTTAGAAATTATTATTTTCCTTTAAAAGTTTTTATATTTTAATTTTTTCATGAGTAATATTTTTTTTTTCATTTTTACATGTAGTGAATTCTACGTTTATATATTTATTAAATGTTTGGATAAGAAGTTATTAAAAAAATTAAAAATAGGTACTAGTAAGTAAAATTTTTGAAAAAATATTGTTATTTTTAGATTGTTAAAACCGAACACTAGAAAAAATTAAAAAAAACAACAGTAAGTAAAAATTTGTGAAAAAATTATTATTATTTTTGGAATGTTAACTGAAAATCATTTCAGTATGTATAAACTAATAAATGGACTTTGATAAAAAATAATTCTCTAGATTTTATTTAAAAAAATATATTTTCACGATAAAGAAAACAATGTATTGAATCCATACTGTTAGAAGAAATAAATTAAAGTAGTGCACATATTTGCATAGTGAAAATAATGAACAATAGGCTCCCCATAGCATTAGATACACGCAATAACAACATTAGTTGCTCAGAGACTGCCATACTGAACTTTACTTCTCAGAATTGTAATATCTATGCAATAGTTAATCATGATTGTATTGGAATAGAATAAAACTCTTGCCAAATAAGTAAAAAAAATCAAGTCATTATAATTATATGCTTGTTTAAGAAACCAATTGGTAATTTTTGCATTTAAATATAATAATTGATTATTTTTAATAATTTTGTATATTAAACGGAACATATTTGAAGGAAGTTTTATCTTTACATTTTTGTAAAGAAATAATTACATCTTCTTTTGTAAATTATCAAACTTGAGAGAAATATGGAGGTGAAATATAGTTGAATATTTTTAGGACGAAATATTATTAGGACTAATGTGAGTTATGTAATTATTGGGTTGGTGCATAATTATCAGGCGTTCTTGAAATCTATTTATTATGAAAAAGGAAACATAAAAAATTCAACAATAACATTTTTAAGTCCCCATCTACTTCAATAAGTGATTCCCATTTGTTTGGAAGACGGTCGATTCCACAAGTAAAGAAATCACGGTTCTTGGAGGCAGTTCATGCTTTAACGTCCGCCACTAAGTTATCAAGGTCATCATAAAAGTTTTCGAAATCATCCTAAAGCGAACCTTCTTTCTTTTGAGGTTTTTGAAGAGAAGCTATGGTTCATCTCCATTGGCAAGATGCTTCAGATTCGAAACCAGCTCGTTTCGTTGAAGTAAATCGGTGAAAATTCGGACACGTTCGGCTTTATTGTTGTTGCTGAGTTCGTGGGAGACCCATGCAGCCGATTTCCATACCTTTCCAATCCTTTTGAGACGTCGAACAATGGTTGAATGGTCCACATTGAACATTGAAGTTGTCGGTCAGCATTTGAATTGTCAAGCTTTCGTTCCCTTCCACGCCTGCCAAAAGTGCTTGGTCGTGGAAATCCGATATTCGACATTTTCCTAACTTATCTTACAAGCTAGTGTCGCCAGATTTGAAACGGGCAAACCGTTCCCTGCATCGACTTTTGCTTATTGTACCCAGACCGAAAGGTTCGGCACACATTTTTACAACCTAAAACTAGAAAGATATTTTCATTCATAAATTTATAAAATATTGTAAATTTTTATTAAAATGTAAAATGTCAAAGAAACGCTTGATAATTATGCCCCAACCCAATATTACTACAGTTGAGTCCCTATTATACAAACCACGTTTAATCTAATTTCCATTGTAACAGGATTACTAAACGAAAAATGTATTGTAATGAAATTTTCTGGGATTCATTTGGATTTATACTTGAATTTTACTTTGTAAATTTTTCAATACAGAAAAACGTTTTATTTTTATTTATTTTTTAAAAAAAACATAGCGTTTTATTTTATTATTAAACACCAGCAACAAAAAAAATAAAATAAAAATATTCGTCAATGGATTGATAATAAATCCTAAATCCGATAGCTATATAAATCCTATACCAGGAGAATAATACCATGTTCAAAAACGATAATAAGCAATTATTTACAAGAAATTTCTTTAAAATATTATTAGACTGTATAATAAAGTCTTGAAAAGTGATTACATAAAATTTTCATTATAAAATATACTTTTAAAAGGATATGGTTGGAACATATTTCAAAAGTGTCATAATTTTTAATCTCATTAATTATAGAATTTTTGATACCAATACATTTTAAATGTATTATCTTCAAACGAAATTTTTGATTTATATCAAAATTGAAATCGAGAAGATCCGATTTTATCATGATATCAATAAAAAAAGGTGACTACAAAGCATATTATATAAAAATATGCGTTTTGCACTATTTTTGTAATATCTCACTCATCGTCTCTGAAATATTCCAAGAACAAAGGAAAAAAATACAAGTAAATGGAATTAAATTAATGCAATTTGGAGACCTTAGATGTTATCCTGAACAATTAATTTATGAAGACTATAAAAAATGCAATAAAGGTCCATAATTTTAAGAAATAAAAACATTCATCTAAAATTGTATTGTGATCTTGATAACACAACAGTTAAAGTCATAAATTTTTATATTTAAGAGCCAAATTCCTTCCAAAAAAAAAGAATTATGTTCCATAACTTACTCATTTTACTTGTTATTTACAAAATTATTCGAGAAGTATTTCTGATAAAATATCAGAAGAATGTAGTTCGTGTTTTTCAACTTTGTTTATTTTACCGTCACTAATATGACCTTGTTTATTCAATGGTGAAGCTTAAATGAGTTTTGACCCATATTTTTGTCGCTATTTATTATTTATCAATGATACTTTTATTTAATTTTATTTTTCAAGAAATATTTTAACAGCAGACGCCAAAAAAATTAACAAATCATAAATTAATCTATCGTCTTCATAATGAAAAAGCAAATAAAATAGGGCCAACCTAATTTAACATCCTTCTAAAAATTTTAATGAAGTAGTATCAATTTCTAAACTTTCATTGGTACCGTCTATTGTTTTAGAGAAATTTATTATTTTATTCTGTATAATAACTGAAGCTTTATAACTAATCTTACTTTATTTAAGTTTAATAATTATTTTTGCCAGAATATATGATTCTTTTGAAAATCGATTTGGAAAAGAACTCTAGATCTGATTTGTATTGTTCTTATCTCTGAGTTTTTGCTCTGTTCTGAGATACATTATTTATTTTTGCTTCTAGCACGTGCAGTTGCAAAATCATTAAAGAAATAAGTCATAAGTAATGCACTGGCTGTCGTAATAATTCACTGGCTGTCCTAAGTGATACAACTGTTATAGATTTAATCCTACATTTATTTATTCATTTTATAATTTATCTTGTAATTCATTGTTGAAAAAGATTTAAGAATAAGTATTCTTTTCCGAGAGAGATTGATATTTTTTGGAAAATATATATGTCTAATAAAAATATATACTCATTGCGTTTTATTATACCAGAGTAGTGGCCTGGTGGAAGACGTGCAGGGCTTTCGAAATAAGGCGATCGAATTCGAAACTCGATAAGCAGTGATTAAATGAAAAATTCCGTGTCTATGTCAGGCATGGATTTGGTAAATCTAATTGCTGAAATGTCCTTCAGAGGAATTCTAGGAAGTAGGGAAGCCATCAACCCAGATACTACTTTATGTGATGTTCATTTAAAATTGTAGTGGCAAAATATGGGCGCAGAGTAACAGATTTCCATGGCTTCTTCTGTTATGTATTTCATACCTGAAGAGAGGTGAATGATTTGATTCAAAGTGATCAGCCATGGAAAACAACATTGTTTATATTTAAATATTATAATTCTTCAACGTCAAGTGGAAAATGCTTTGAACTTCCAAACTGAAGAAGGTATTGTAGCATTTTCCAAAAGCGAAGAGATATAGTATTTTTGTTCCTAGGGGAAAGGAATGTATATTCTTTAAAAGTACATAATAGCAACCTATCACTGAAATCTGACAGCAGATAATCAGTATCATAGACAATGATGTATCATGAAATTAACGATTGTCTGCTCAATAATTACATATAGAATGTGGACTATATCATAAGTTGCTGTATCGGGATTAGCAATAATCCATGAGATGAGGAATTGTCCACTCCAATGAGAAGTGAGGGAAGCTGATCTCCCTCCCCTCTTGATGGATTTTCGGATGGATGGAAGGTTTTTGGGAGAAGGAGCGAGAGTGTTCTGCGACGAGACAACAAGTGTTGTTTTTTTTTTTTGTGAAGTGGCTGAACAAGCCGGAGATTCTGCCTGTTTACAAAGTGAACCTTTTGTTGTTTCTTGTATCACGCTGTATGATAATTGAGGTCTGCCACAGAGCGGGAGCATTAACTAAGTCGTAGACTCGAGAACTCTGAAAATCTCCGATCTTGGAGTGAACTGAACTTGTGAATCAAATGTAAATCTTTAATTTTCCTTTCTTTGTTAATAATATAATAACCCAGAGTTCTGTATATTTATATAATGGTTGTAAATAAAAATTAAAGTGTTCCTATGAACCTCTGAAGGGGTCCTGAAAGGGGCCCTCTTCTTGAAGCCTTGATAGGTCTAGATAGGCTGAGACGTCGGAAAGAAATTAATTGGAATATAATTAAACCTTGTTACATATAGTTTTAAAACATTTTCTTAGGTGCAATTTTTAAGAACGCAGAAAGATCAAATGATAAAGCAAAATTATACATAATAAATTCATCCTCATCAGTGGCCAACGCCATCAGCCTACTGGCAGATTTAGGGACAGTTTTCTTTTTACATGGTAAAGTTGTCAGTCTTACACCCAACGCTATACAGTCACATTAAACTGAGGCCAACCGTTTAAAGTGGATGCCGAATCACAACAATCTTCCATAACACAGCTAGAACTCGAACCCGAAATCAGTGACACTGAGCGTCAGAGCGCCAGTCACTCGGCCATCAGACCCTTCACATAAAAAATTGTATTTCCAAAATAATTACAGTTTTTCTACATTTTCCCTTTTATATTTGTCAAGAAATGGAATATATTTATCATTTAAGGAATGTCTGAAATTAACATTCCTTCAATGAAGTTTCTGATTTCATACTTATTTCCCTAATTTTATTTTAAAATTAAGTTGAAAAAGCGAAAATTAAGTTGAAAAAGTAAGCATTTTCCTTTTACCTTCAAGGAAAATGAATGAAAATCTCAATTTAATTCTGCTTTTATTGTTATTATCTTGAACAACAATGTATATTAAAATGAATTAACATCTCTCGTCAGTGTCTTTTTCAATCTCATAACAAATTATTTACCTTTCATTTTATCAAAAAGAAATCAAAAAGATAAGGGAAGTCTATGTCTTTTGAATTATTTTCGCCTTGTAGATTCAATTAATTGTAAACAAATATTAACAAATTTATTATCCAATGTTTAACGTACCATATCTCTTTTCAAAATGATTTTGATAATCCATCACAAAAAAAATACCTGAACCAATATTTTTTTCTAGCAAATAAAGGCACTTCCTTAAAATTATTTTTAAAGTCCCTCCGACGTAATTGATTGTGCAAAATGTGCCAGACATCTCCCGTGCAAATTGACTGATCATTCTAAAATTCTGTCATCATTTAAGAAAACTCAACTCACCGAACAGAATCCGAATCATGTTTTCTTAACTACATTTTTTTTAAAGTAAGAATTTCTTTAACCGTCCTTATCTATCGGAAAAAGTTCCAATGGATTATAATTAAGACCAGGCTACAAATTGTTCCAAGGGCATTCTTTCAGGTGCCATCGCAACGTTAAAATGCCTATAAATATAAAAAGCGACCGCGTTTTTTTTATTCCTGCTGAATTCCAATTTTATTGATTCTTTTTTTTCTCTCCGATACCTTTTGGTTTTGTCCCACTTTCTGCATTATCGGAGTTCTTCTGACGAATAAAATCTTATCATTGATCCATTGTTGAAGTCGGAAAAGAAATTTTGAATCCAAGTTGGCAAAAAGTATTCCCGTGTCTTTTTTAGAGTCGGCTGCGAAATATCTTAAGTGAATGTTTGAAGAAGTCTTGAGATAGAGATAAGTAGGGTTCTTTAACTAAAAGGCGGGGTGGATGAAATAAAAGTGCTTCGCGGATAGCTACTTTTAAACATCTTCCCCGGGTATTACAGAATGTAAAAAATAATGACAATTTTTTGTTATATATTTTACAGTTCTCTTTAAAATCGATTAATTCTCAATTTCTTTTTAACATCGATATAAATATGCTGAAAATTTGAAAGGAATATAACGGTTTGATTTTGCGAAACAAAAATTTTGATGGACATTCGTAACTATACGTATGCTAAAACTTTACAATTTTCACCTTTTGCTGTACATCTGTGGGTTTTAGGTTCCAATTATGTATCTCACGAATTGCCCACCGACATGTGAAAAAATGTGGAAAACTGCCTTCTAGAAAGACGTTTAGGGGCAACTGTCCCGCATATGGCTGTAGTATGACAGAAAAACCGGAAACTCCTATCAATCAGCTTGATTATCGATGCTATATTTATGTTGTCACCTTCATAATCTTGTCTCCTAGTTTCCGAAAGCAGTGACTTCAACTGGACGCCTTGAATAGATATATTACTACTACACCACATCACAGTGAGTAGAGATGATTTGCTCCGATACAGTTTGGGAAAGATGTGGGTGAGGGAAGTCTGGCTGTGTTCCGTGAGACTCCTACAGTCATATGAATTCAGTATTAAAGCTTAAAGTGGGTTCCGAAATATTACAAAGATCCATGGTAACTCTGGGACTCGAATCTGAAATCTGTGGCCCCGAGCGTCAGAGCGCTAGACACTCAGTCATTCATGCACTACGTAATAAATTGTAGTACCAAAATAATTCCAGTTTTTCTATATTTTTCCTGTTAAACTGAAATAATTCCAAAATGGATCCAGTTTTTCTATATTTTTTCTGTTCAATAATTTTCCTGTTTCCTGTTCAACTGAAATTTACGCTATTACATTTTCATTTAAAATTTACATTTATATTCCTAAAATGACGTTCCAGATTTCATACTTATTTCAATACTTTTATTTTAAAATTAAGTTGAAAAAGCTGAAATGGATAAAAATCTGAATTTACTTCTGCTTTTATTTTTATTATCTTGAACAAGAATACACATTAAAAAAGAATTTACATCTCTCGTCAGTGTCTTTTTCAATCTCGTAACAAAATATTTACTTTTCATTTTAAATATAAGTGAGAAATCAAAAGAAAAGGGAAGTCTTTGTCTTTTGAATAGTTTCCACGTTGTAGATTCAATTAATTTTAAACAAATATTCACAAAAAATTTATTATCTAAGGTTTAACGCACCATGTCACTTTCTAAAATTGTTTCAATAATCCATCACAGAAAAAAAATACCTGAACCAATATTTTCTTTTAGCAAATAAAGGCACTTCCTTAAAATTATTTTTAAAGTCCCTTCGATGTAATTGATTGTGCAAAATGTGCCAGACTTCTTCCATGCAAATTGACTGATCGTTCTTAAATTCTGTCAACATTTCGGAAAACTCAACTCACCGAACAGAATCCGAATCATGTTTTCTTAAGTACATTTTTTTCTTTAAAGTAAGAATTTCTTTAACCGTCCTTATCTATCGGAAAAAGTTCCAATGGAGTATAATTAAGACCAGGCTACAAATTGTTCCAAGGGCATTCTTTCAGGTGCCATCGCAACGTTAAAATGCCTATAAATATAAAAAGCGACCGCGTTTTTTTTAATTCCTGCTGAATTCCAATTTTAGTGATTCTTTTTTCTCTCCGATACCTTTTGGTTTTGTCCCACTTTCTGCATTATCGGAGTTCTTCTGAACGAATAAAATCTTATCATTGATCCATTGTTGAAGTCGGAAAAGAAATTTTGCATCAAAGTTGGCAAGAAAGTATTCCCGTGTCTTTTTTAAAGTCGGCTGCGAAATATCTTAAGTGAATGTTTGAAGAAGTCTTGAGATAGAGATAAGTGAGGTTCTTTAACTTAAAGGTGGGTTGGATGAAATAAAAGTACTTCCCGGATAGTTACTTTTAAACATTTTACCCGGGTATTACAGAGTGTATAAAATAGTGACATTTTTTAAAATTTCTATTTTGCATTTCTCTTATCGGCTTGAAATGGATAGAAATACGTTGAAAATTTGAGACTAATATAATCGTTTGATTTAACGTAGCAAGAGTTTTGATGGGCAGTCATAACTATATGTATTAAAGTGTCCAAAAGTAGGATCAATTATGTTTTTTAAAAAACCCTTTATTTATTCTTCCAAATTTATTTCATCGCCTTCAAAGTAATCTCCTCCGGACACAATGCACTTATGGCAACTTTTTTTCCTATCCTCAATTCATGTTAAAAAGTAATCAGCAGGGATGGCCTTCAAATGGCGCGCTTCAGGGATGGCGCGCCGATTCACGTTTAAATCTCTTCAATTGACTCAAAACGGTGTCCCCGGAGTGGTCTTTTGAGTTTAGGGATTAACCAAAAGTCTCACGGTGTGAATACGGTAGCTGTGTTTACGGTGTAAATGTTTCATGTAAATGTAAATTTAAATTTTAAATATAAATGTAATAATCTAAATTTCAGTTCAACTGTAAACAGTAAATGTATAAAAAAACTGGAATTATTTCGGAACTACAATTTATTAATCAGTTCATGAATGTCCGACTCGTTGGCTCGGGGCCAAAGGTTTCGGGTTCCTCTCCGGCGGTGCCATGGATATTTGTAATGATTTGGAATCCACTTAAAGCCGTAAGTCCCAATCTCATATGGCTTCACGGAGCTCAGTCAGACTTCTCTTACACGCATCATTCCCAAACTGTTTGGGGCAACTCAGCTCTAGGCACAGAGATGTGGTGTGGTGTGATGTAGTAGTAGTATATCTATTCATGGCGTCCGATGCAGTTACTGTTTCAGAAACGGGGAAACAAGATTATGATGATGACAACATAATAAATAAGCGTCTTGCATCGATAATCTCGCTTATTGATATGAGTTTCCTGTTTTTCTCTTATATACATGCGTATGGGACACAGTTGACCCTAAATGCTTTCTGAAACACATTGTTCTCCCTTTTACACATGTCGGAGGGCAATTTCTGTAATTGGGATCCAAAACGCACTGATGCCCACCCAAAGAAGAAATTGTAAAGTTTTAGCGTACGTATAGTTATAAATGTCCATCAAAACTCTTGCTACTCTAAATCAAACAGTTATATTCGTTTCAAATTTTTAACATATTTATATCGATCTTAAACCTTTAAGAGAAATGTAAAATAGAAATAAAAAAATGTCCCTATTTTCTGCATTCTGTAATACCCGGGGAATATGTTTAAAAGTAACTATCCGGGAAGCACTTTTATTTCATCCACCCCACCTTTTACTTAAAAAACCTCGCTTATCTCTATCTCAAGACTTCTTCAAACATTCACTTAAGATATTTCGCAGCCGACTTTAAAAAAGACACGGGAATACTTTCTTGCCAACTTTGATGCAAAATTTCTTTTCCGACTTCAACAATGGATCAATGATAAGATTTTATTCGTCAGAAGAACTCCGATAATGCAGAAAGTGGGACACAACCAAAAGGTATCGGAGAGAAAAAGAAGAATCGATAAAATTGGAATTCCACAGGAATAAAAAAAAAAAGGTGGTCGCTTTTTATATTTATAGACATTTTAACGTTGCGATGGCACCTGAAAGAATGCCCTTGGAACTATTTGTAGCCGGTCTTAATTATACTCCGGTTGGAACTTTTTCCGATAGATAAGGACGGTTAAAGAAATTCTTACTTTACAGAAAAAAAAATGTAGTTAAGAAAACATGATTCAGATTCTGTTCACTGAGTAGAGTTTTCTGAGATGTTGACAGAATTTAAGAACGATCAGTCGATTTGCACGGGAGATGTCTGGCACATTTTGCACAATCAATTACGTCGAAGGGACTTTAAAAATAATTTTAAGAAAGTGCCTTTATTTGCTAGAAGAAAATATTGATTCAGTTATTTTTTGTGATGGTATATTGAAACAATTTTGAAAAGAGATATGGTACGTTAAACGTTAGATAATAAATTTTTGGGGAATGTTTGTTTAAAATTAATTGAATCTACAACGCGAAAATAAATCAAAAGACAAAGACTTCATTTTTCTTTTGATTTCCCACTGATATATATAAAATGAAAGGTAAATATTTTGTTATGAGAATGAAAAAGACACTCCCGAGAGATGTAAATTCTTTTTAATGCGTATTCTTGATCAGGAAAATAATAATAAAAGCAGAAGTAAAATCAGATTTTTTAACCTTTTTCGCTTTTTCAATTTAATTTTAAAATAAAATTAGGGAAATAAATATGAGATCAAGGAACGTCATTTTAGGAATGTAAATGTACATTTTAAATGAAAATGTAATAGTGTAAATTTCAGTTGAACATGTAATAGGAAAAATATTGAAGAGGAAAAAATATAGAAAAACTGGAATTATTTCAGTTGAACAGGGAAAATATAGAAAAACTTGAATTATTTTAGAACTACTATTTATTACGTAGTTCATGAATGGCTGAGTGTCTAGCGCTCTGACACTCGGGGCCATAGATTTCTGGTTAGAGTCCCGGAGGGGCCATAGATGTTCGCAGTTGTTCGGAACCCACTTTAAACCAATAATACCGGTTTCATATGACTAAGAGCGTCACGGAGCCCAGACAGAATTCCCTCACCCACATCCTTCCCAAACTGTATCGGGGCAACTCAGCTCTACTCACAATGATGTGGTGTAGTAATAGTATATCTATTCAAGGCGTCCGTTGCAATCACTGCTTTAAGAAACGAGGAGGCAAGATTATGATTGGGACAGCTTAAATAACCCTCTTGCATCGATAATCACGCTGCTTTTCTGTCATATTATATCTATATGCGGGTCAGTCACCCCTAAACGTCTTTCTAGAAATTATTCTTCCACATTTTTTTCCGTGTCGATGGACAATTCTTGATGCACATAAAAGGGACACAAAACCCACAGAAGTACAACAAAAGAAGAAAATTGTGTACTTTTAGCATACATATAATACTGAATGTCCATCAAAACTCTTGCAACGCTAAATCAGACAATTATATTAGTTTCAAATTTTCAACATTGTTACGTCGAAACCCAGCTTCTCCCGCCTGGGGGAGGTCACGCCCTATGCCCGGAAAACATCCTGTTTGTGGGGGTGTCTGGCTGGGGGTGAGGGCCAGGGAGAGAAAGAAGGAATGTAGGTAAAACGAGTTGAAACTTAGCGACCGAAGGAAAAGGTTGGTTTTAGCGGTCCATCCATCAGTTGCGATGGCTGCATAATTCATTGAGTTCAACCCCAGCGACCGTCAAGAAAGGTTGCTTGTGGCAGTCCATCCATGAGCGCGATGACTGCATAAATAATTGAGTGTAACCCCAGTGAAAGGTTATGTGGGCAGTTCCATCTCCGAGTTTGATGACTGCCAAAAATAAAGGAGTCTTATTTACAGTCCACTGTGTCGAGTATTATTTCCATTATCTGTGTATGTGTCATTATTGGAGTTTATTTCTTGTGTGAGCTATCGAACAAACATATTCATATCGATTTTAAACCAGTGAGAAAAATGCAAAATAGAAATAAAGAAAATGTCCTTATTTTATACACTCTTTTATACCCTGCGAAAATGTTTAAAAGTAACTATCCGGGAAGCACTTCTATTTCATCCACCCCGCCTTTAAGTTAAAGAATCTCACTTATCTCTATCTCAAGACTTCTTCAAACATTCACTTAAGATATTTCGCAGCCGACTCTAAAAAAGACATGGGAATACTTTTTGTCAACTTTGATGCAAAATTTCTTTTCCGACTTCAACAATGGATCAATTATAAGATTTTATTCGTCAGAAGAACTCCGATAATGTAGAAAGTGGGACAAAACCAAAAGGTATCGGAGAGAAAAAAGAATCAATAAAATTGGAATTCAGCAGGAATAAAAAAAAAAGGTGGTCGTTTTTTATATTTATAGACATTTTAACGTTGCGATGGCACCTGAAAGAATGCCCTTGGAACTAGTTGTAGCCGGTCTTCTTTATACTCCAGTTGGAACTTTTTCCGATAGATAAGGAGTGTTAAAGAAGTTCTTACTTTAAAGCAAAAAATGTAGTTAAGAAAACATGATTCGGATTCTGTTTGGTGAGTAGAGTTTTCCGAGATGTTGACAGAATTTAAGAACGATCAGTCAATTTACATAGAACATGTCTGACACATTTGCACAATCAATTACGTCGAAGGGACTTTAAAAATAATTTTAAGAAAGTGCCTTTATGTGCATGAAGAAAATATTGGCTCAGGTATTTTTTTTCTGTGATGGATTATTGAAACAATTTTGAAAAGAGATATGGTACGTTAAACCTTAGATAATAAGTTTTTTGGGAATATTTTTTTTTAAATTAATTGAATCTAGAACGCAAAAATAATTCAAAAGACAAAGACTTTTCTTTTGATTTCTCACCGATATATAAAATGAAAGGTAAATATTTTGTTATGAGATTGAAAAACACTGTCGAGAGATAAAAGTCTTTTTAATATGTATTCTTGATGAAGAAAACAATAATAAAAGTAGAAGTAAATTCAGATTTTTATGCATTTTCGCTTTTTCAATTCAATTTTAAAATAAAATTAGGGAAATAAATATGAAATCAGGAACTTCATTTAAGGAACATAAATGTCAGTTCAACTGTAAAAAGGAAATATATAGAAAAACTGGAATTATTTTGGAACTGCAATTTATTATGTGTAACTTTGCTTTATCATTTGCTACTTCAACGTTATTAAAATTGGACCTAAAAGAATGTCTTAAAACTTTTTGATTTAAGGCTTAATTAAACTCCATTGAATTTGATTTATTTAGAACCTGTAAAAAAGTTCGTTTTGGAAAAGCCACAGGGACAAGGAGGAAGAGGACGGTCCAAGTTGCGATGGATAGACACAGTTGAAAAAACTTTTGCTCTACTAAAGGTTAAAAATTGGAGGGCCGTTGCCACCCAGAGGAATGCATGGAAATCTCTTCAAAGGAAAACTTTTACCCACCCTGGGCTATGGTGATATTGATGATGAAGATGATGATTAATTTCTTTCTAATAGATAGGAACATAAACAATTTACGTGATTGATTGTGCTAATAACATGCACCTTATAGAATTTTTGCATACCATATGTCTTTATCGCTCTTAAGAGTATATATGGAAGCTATGATCCCATAAAAAGACCTAACAAAATATCAAAAAAAAAGTTCATAAAAACAAAAACTTTTATTCTTTCTTCTTCAACAAACACACATCCATGCCCCCACCAAGATTCGAAACTGGAGCTTGTGATACCAATCCCCAGAGCACTAGCCAGTTGGCCATCAGGCAGCAAACCATTTAAGACAATGAATAATCGGGTTGTTGAAATATACTATCATACCATGATGAATTTTAAACTGGTTACTTAATCCAATGGTGCTCTATTTATTACTAATTTAGGATTGTGTTAGCGTGTTAGTTCACTGTCGTCGTTGAAGCTCTGGCAACCAAGTAGACTGAGTTCAAAAACAGATGACAATCAGAAAAATTAAGTCCAGTTTATAGAGAGGATTAAAAAGTGTTATTGCTTTCCATGTCGTGCTCCTTTTTCACTTTTCATTAAACTTTCACATGCGTGTTCGTACCATTCATATACTCATAATATGTTCCCCATATAACTCACAAATCTTCATTTCAACTGTTAAAATATTCTAGTCATTCAAGAAGCAAATCACAAACCACACTTTTCACATGTAGGCAAAGAACTGAACTTCCGCTGTTTAAATACGGTTTTCCTGTTTCATTTTTCTTACAGCTGTATATTTTGTGGCCATTTTTATGTTATGTAAATGAACACAGTTTATTGTAGTTCTAAAGTCTCATAAAGATATGATGAATTAGATATCCATATAAGGAATGCCCTGCATTGAATAATTGATAAAAGCATAAAATAAAATCGTTTAATGTATTGGTATTTCTGGACCTATACTTTGAATTTTATATGAAAAATCTCTGATGTATTTAATAATTTTTTTCCAGTTTAGTTTCTGTGACCTCATATTCCATTCATGTGTGACAGGTGATGAGGGGGGGGAAATATAGTGGTAACTGGCTACATGTAAGATATATGAAACAAAACTCGTAAAATTTCAATCAGACAAGCTGACTATCGATGCGAGACGCTTTCAATAAACTCACACAAATGCCATAGTCTTGCAACATTTTTTTCTCACAGGAAGTGTTTTGGCATTTCATTCCCGAGAGAGAGGAATGTATGCTATTTGACAAATATATAATAAGTCCATCTCTCAAATTTGATAGCAGACAAGCAGTATTGTGGGTAGTTATATTACACGCAATTAGTGTTTGTACTAATGAGAACAACCTGTCACCCAAATCTGATAGAAGATATTTCTATGTATAATGAGGAAATCAATGAATGTCTGTGCGACCTTCACAGGTCGAAATAATTACAGATTGAACATGAACTACACCATGAGTTGTTCCATTGTAATTGGTGATCAATCATGAGCTGAAAAATATTTATTCCAATGAGATTGAGGTAAACTGATTATTGAACTTATTTCTTGCAATTATGTAGTATATTGGAGATTATTGTCAAGAAAATTCCAGTTAAGAATCGTAGTAAATCGTAGAAAATGTAGTAATTCTTAATGATAAATTACATAATATTGGTCAGTTGATCTTACACTGTATTTAATGGTTTTTAAAGGAATTTATCATTGTAGCTTTTTTTATTTCACTTTCTAAAAAATGTTTCCATTGGAAGGTTAGACCAGAAATGTATCTAAAAATGTGTGTCTCCAGAAAATGTCTGGTTTTGCTTAGAAAAGGAGGTTTAAAACAATACTTTCAATGGTTATTGCTTACAATTATACAGTATATTGGAGATTGTTGTTCAGAAAATTCCAGTTAAGAAATAACAATAATCATAGTAAATGTAGTAATTTTTAATGATAAATTACATAATATTTATCAGTTGATCTTTCAGTGCATTATATGGTTTTTTTAAACAATTTATCACTGTAGCTATTTTTATTTCACTTTCTAAAATATGTTTCCATTGACAGGTAGACCAGAAATGTATCTGAAAATATGTGGATCCAGAAAATGTCTGATTTTGCCAAGAAAGGTAGGTTTAAAACAATACTTTCAATGGTTATTGCTTACAATTATAGGATATATTATAAATTGTTGTTTAGAAATTTCTAATTAAGGAATAACAATGATCATAATAAATGTAGTAATTATTAATAATAAAGTACATTAATATTGGCCAGTTGATCTTTAATGTGTATTTTACAGATCAACTGCCGAGATCACTTTAGAGAAATATGTTTCCATTGACAAGTTAGACCAGAAATGTACATTGCGACAACTGCAAACAAAGTGATCTTACTGTAAATTTGCCACAAAAAATATCGAAAATTATCTAATACAATAAATGATATAATGTAATAGAAAAGCAAATAAAGAGTTTTATGTGTAATTTTACATAAATTTATTAAATTCTTAGTATTTAGTTCGATTTTTGTAATAACCAACAGCAAAAGTGATCATTTATATGGTTTTTATTAATCGATTTTTATTTTATACATGCCAAAAAATATTTGTTCACAAATATGCCATCCAACTTGCATACTTAAAGGCATTATTTAACAATTTTGCTTGGCTCAATTTTAAAATGGGACATTTTTAGAGATAGAAGGAAATACTTAAATGAATATCTGTATCATGGGTGCTACGTTAAGGACATAGAATCTGATTTTTTTTTTGTTGTTGTTCCAATACAGAGACAGTTAATCTGTATGCCATAAGCAAGGGCTGCACCGCTGTTACTTATTTAGCACTACCCAGGGAACACATGTAGCTTGAAGATATGCTACGGACGCGAGTAACACTACCCCAAAATCTAATTTTCTAGTTTCCACTGAAATATAAAACATGAAATCGAATATTTTATTAATTTTTAAATAATTTCCTTTTTTTTTTAATTAAAACTAAGTAAGATTCTATTCACTGTTTAAATCTTTTTAAAAAATTATCAAATTCATTTTTTAAGTAAAACGGATTATGGTGAAGGGCCCTGGGGTCCGAAAATTACTGGCTTAGATAATTTTAATATAATACAACAACCAAATATTATTTTTAAAATATATAAATAGAAAAATATATTAGAAAATCACGAATTTAATTATTATGATTCTCAAACAAAATTGATAAAACAAAATTAAAAATTGTGAAACTAACATTAAATACTGAAAAAACAAAATTAAAAAAAATGCTCGCTTTATAAAATTACAAATGATTTTGATTTCTTTTATATTTCATTTTTAATAAAAATATTTATAAAAGAAAAATTAATAAATATTTTTCTAATATTGAAGAATTTCTACTCTAATCAATGAATCTTCTCATAAAAAAATACCACTAATTGTTAGTTTTTTTTTTTATTTATTTATTTATTTATTTATTTTTTTTTTTTTTCAATAATTTTTGACAACACATTCAATTATTTTTTTCAGTTCTTTGAAAGAGATAGATTCCAGAAACAATAAAATTAATAAATATTTTTCTAATATCAAAGAATTTCCACTCTTAAGTAATGAATCTTCTCATAAAAAAAGACCACTAATTGGTATTTTTTTCAATAATTTTTGACAACACATTCAATTATTTTTTCTAGTTTTTTGAAAGAGATAGATTCAAGAAACAAGAAAACTAAATATATAAGAAGTAAGAAGAAGGACATATTTGTTCCTTTTTTTTTTCTTTTCAAAAATACCAAATTTAGGCACAATTAATAATTTTTTTTGCCCTTGGAAACATAAGACGAAAACATCGTTAGTCAAAAGATAGAACAATAAATCTAAATTTACCCCACAGATGGCAGCACAGCACACTATTAAGATTGCCAAAGCTTAACCAAAATGAATTTGTTGCATCGTAAACATTTATAATGCGAGTCATAAATTGAGATTATGTAGTAAAAGTGCTAGCACCGGCTGCAACTAATACACTAAGAATCCTAATTTACGGTTGTCATTTATTGTGGATTTATTTTTATTTTTAGTTGCCATGCTCGAATTTGGAAAAGTTGACCGAAAGAAGTCCATTTATTCGACTGATTTTTTTTTTCATGTCGTAAATTTCAATGGGAAAGAAGACAAAAGTTAATGGCGTTCAAAAAGAAATTTCTTCTGACCCTTTTTAGAGGATTATTTATTTATTATTATTTTTTTTTTTCGAATGCTCATTTATGAAACAGAACACAGTAAAATAAAGAACTTTGTGACTGTAATTTAAATTGATGATCTGTAATTCCACTACTAATTTCGCGAGCATAAAGCACAATGATTTCATTTTATGCCAAAACATTCAAAAATACGACGAAACTTTTGGAAAATTTAGAATAACATTTTCAGAAAGCGGGAATCACAAATTACGCTGGTGCAAATCGTGTAACATTCATGAAAATACATTATGCCAAATCTTCTCGCTTTCGTACACATAAAATTTTATTCCTGCATCCTCATAAAGCTTTTACAGCATTTCAAACAAAGAACAATAAAAGAATATTTTTATTTATGTTCCATTCTCTAATTTTTCAAAAGAAAAAAAGTAGTACACATGAAAATGCTGCATTACAGAATGGTTGAATTCAAAAATAAATTGTCTCACTCGGTATTGTACTTGTAGATTGTATTACAAAATCATATGATTAATATTTTTCATTTGTATAATTCATTATACTAAAAATAGGTTAGCTGCAATATTGTTTTAAATAAATAGAAATAATAGTTCGAAATATAAAATAAATAATAATATAATGTAAATAATTAATTAATAATAAATAATAATATAATATAAATAATTAATAAATAATAAATAATAATATAATATAAATAATTAATTAATAATAAATAATAATATAATATAAATAATTAATAAATAATAAATAATAATATAATATAATTAATAGTCCAATAAATAATATAAATAATAGTCCAAAAAAAAACAGTTTCGAAAGCAAAATTTTAAGAAAATCGAAGCTATATATCGTGAAAAAACTTTTTATTTCTTTAAATTGCAACGTTGTTTCTAATTTTATAACATTTTAATGAAAAATTTACTATAATTATATAATATTTAAATTATTGTTCAAAATTTATCTTTACAAATTTCATTATTTAAATTTATTATTAGTTAATTTCCATCTTTTTTTTTATTTCCAATGGCGAGTTTACAGGACAACATGTATCATTAAAAAAATAAATACAAAGAACACAATGGAAACAAATGAGATCAGTTAATACATCTACTTAAGTCTGGCAGTCCAATAACGATTCCATAACGAAACAGGATGCTATGCAGAACAGGAAGCAAGGTGAGGCATATCCATTTCTTCCTGGTTGTCACGCAGGAGACAGAGAGGATCAGGAATCAGTTTAATTCTGTGAAGGTATTTGGGAGACAATCGTGACCAGAAAAAAGCCGTAGTAATGCCACCGATGATAATGGGACAAACCACCTGCATTCCACTGCAGAACTCTTAGAAACTCAGACTGAAGGTACCCGAAGTGCACCACAAGGAGGAAGATCTACGTTGCACTCCTATTTACATTCTAATTAGTTATATTTTTTAATTCCTACAGTAAAAATTTGTGTGTATTTATTTTTTATATAATTCAAGTTATTTTTTTATAAATATTTAAGATTATTCATAAAAAAAAATTTATAAAGAAACTTTAACATAAATCATTCGCCATAAAAATGGCAGAGATTCATCATTACCCTGGTGCATCACATTGAGCACTTTAACACTGAACCCACATTTTGCTATTTTGCTGCTGCAATTTTGAACGGACACCTCCAAGGATAGCATGCTGCTTCTCGAGACCAATGGTAGGATATTTTGGCTTGAGAATTAACATGCACATTAATGGGACAGCAAAGTATAGACTTGATATAAATGCACGCATTTTCCTGTAATAGACATTATGCTAATTAGAATCTACGTTAAATTTATTTAATTTCATCAAGAGATCGTCTACAGCATCATCAGTAATCATTAATCAGCATCATTTTAGTATACCTGAAATAATTATTTATCCTAAAATGACAGAAATAAGTAACCCCTCCCCATCTCAAAGTTTCTTACAACATTGTTTCGAGGTAATATAACTCGAGAATTGAAAAGCATCTTGGTTCTCAGAAGGAGCGATACTGCCCCTTAGGGGGACAGTACCCCTCAATTACTATCCCCTAGGGGGCAGTGGAACGATCAAGAGGGGACAATAATAATATCGAGTGCCTTTGAGGGGCGTTTAATAAAAATTAAGGGGAGGTGAAAGTATAAAGGAAGAGCAGAATTTAAGAATAAGTCTATTTCCTCCAGGTTTGATAAGAACAAAAAAAAAAGAGAGAAAAAGAAACATCACTGTAATTTACTAGTTTACAGTGATTTAAAAAATACGGTTGGCAAAAATAGAACTAAGGATTCGTTGCTCCTTACCATTAACATCGTTTTGATATTTGTCAGATTTTTTAGTATTATTCTTCATTATTTTATTTTCTGTGTGCACTGCGAATGTTACAATGGTGTATTTTAATATAAAATAATTAATAGCTTCAAGGTGTCTTATTTACATGTTTATTTATTATGTTTTAAAACGTAGGTAGATATATAGATACGCTCAATTGAGCACAGTAGAGCACAATTTTTTTGTATTTTATATTTCTGTTTATTAACTTAAAGAAAGTAGATTTTCTGAGTGGCGTTAAGTTGATTTCTTTTTTTCTGTAAACATGGGTGTAGTACAAATGAATTTGAAACCCACTACTACAAACGCAATATCTTTACAATACTGTTTACTCCTCTAATAAAGCCCGAGATTGTAAAAAATGGGTGATGTCTTAAAAATTCCAGTCAGGTTTTTTTCTCCCAATTTTATCATTCGATAGTATATGACCAACATGATATTAAGTTTTTTTTATAGAATAAATAAAATGCCTTAAAGTGAAATAAAATTGAGCAACTAGCTAATAAGAAAAATCGTTGGGGTTTTTTCCCCCTTGTACATAATTTACTCAGCTTTTCAAGAAAAAAATAACTTTGATATA
Organism: Caerostris darwini; assembly: GCA_021605075.1. NCBI lineage: Eukaryota > Metazoa > Arthropoda > Arachnida > Araneae > Araneidae > Caerostris > Caerostris darwini. The sequence continues at coordinate 35,100 of BPLQ01000649.1, forward strand.
TTTGCTGAACAAGATTAATATGTTCTTAATTGAAGTGGTTTCAATATATGTTAACATATATTTAATATAATATTTTTATATAACATGTTATACTACTACGCATCATTTTTCATTAAATCTCATTGCAAATTGAAAGCAAAGTAAATTTCATTGCAAATTTAAATGATTTCAAAGAACAAAATATTTAGAAGATCTTGGTTATGACAGTTTTAAATAAATATTTCAAATAATAATACTAATACTTTACTTAATCACTTAGCATACTTAATTATCTTTACTTTATGGTGTACTTGGTGTCACACAATAATGAAGAAAATCTCATTATTGTACGAAAAAATTTTTGACTTATTATTTTTTTAATATTGTAGAACAGATCGAAGGAACAATACTAATTAATATCTATCCATTCAGATCATAACTGAACATTTTGGAATCTTCAAAATTATTTATTTCAAATGATGATGAAAAAAATTAGTAAAATCTTTAGCAATTCAAATAAATAATAACTTGAAACGAAGCTTATAAAATCAAAAAGCTATAAAGCTACGAGCAAACGATTCGTGTCTTCCTATTTTTCTATCACAAAACAAAATTCACTTTTCAAAGAATGTTATTTCTTTTCATCTCTAATACTTTTATTCACTCATATATTTCGAGTAACATTTTTAGACAACTTTATACCTCTTATATCAAAAAACAATTCCAAGGAATTTTTTAAAAATAAAAAAAAAAAACTTCGAAAACGATTTTCGCAGCGTTACGAATGTTTCGTTGAATTTTTTCGGCGATGGCAGCGCCATCTTTCATGTTCGGGGCGAAATACAATCCGACAAGGCTAATACTCTTGCACAGTTAAGGTTCCACAAGAATGTTGTCACAACGAACTAGAGCCCAGGTTAGTGTCACCCAAGGGAAATCAGAAAGCGTTATTCATCTCGACTACGGTTGCAGTTAAGAAAAATAGAACTGGGGTGTCGGTGGGAAGGAAGAAAAATTGGCGAGTGTTGGACAAAAAAAAGAACCTCTGTTCTGCCTTATTTTTCTTTTTCTTTATATCCCTCAGAAGCTTTTGTAGGTTGTTTGGGATATATTTAACTTTCGTGTTTGAGTTATCAATTGCTCAACAACATCTTTATTCTTTGCTTTTTTTGTCAGTTTTCTTCGTGCGAGTTGGAGCAGAAAGCAATAGGGCTTTTAACCTGAAAAACTTGATGCCTTCAGTGCTGTCTCAAGTGTTAAAATTATTTTTTTTAATGTATCGAATAATGATATATTTAATCCATTTATTTTATTAAAAAATAAAAAGTTACTGTTTCAAATTTTGTAAAATAGCTTCTCATTACATAGAAGATCTACCTATTTAACTAAACTAAAGTAATTAATAGCGATTTTTTTTATAACTATACAGCAGATAATGTGAAATAGCTCCTCTTTATTAAAGGGAAGGTTTTTGTATTTAAGTTAAACAGAAAAAGCTTCCTTGTAATAATTTAATTGCTTTAATTACTTTATTTTATCTTTAATTACTTTATTTAAGTAATTAGTAAGGATTAGTAATTGTTTTGTAACTATAAGGCAGATAATGTAAAATAGCTCCTCTTTTTATTACATGTAAGGTTTTTCTATTTAACTTAAACAAAGTAATTATAATGATGATGATGATGATGTTTTTCTTATTTATTTCATTAAAAATTAAAAGTTGCTGATTCAGATTTTGTAAAATAGTTTATCTTTATTACAGGAAGGTTTTTCTATATAACTTAAACAAAGTAATTAATAACGATTGTTTTTGCAACTATGTTAAACAAAATAATTAGAAACGATTGTTTTTGTAACAATTGTTTACAATTTGTTTTGTAAAATAGTTCCTCTTTATTATATGGAATGTTTTTCTATTTAACTTAAAGTAATTAGTAAGGATTGTTTTTGTAACTATACATTAGATAATTTAAAATATCTCCTCTTTATTACAAGGAAGGTTTTTCTATTTAACTCAAACAAAATAATTAGTAACCATTTTTTTTTTTTTTTTTTTTTTTTTTTTTTATACAGCAGATAATGTAAAATAGTTCCTCTTTATGGCATAGAAAATTTTTCTATTTAACTTAAACAAAGTAATTAGAAACTATTATTACATGGAATTACTTTAGTACTATTATTACATTTGAATTTACTTTATTACCTAGAAGGTAACTTAAACAAATAATTTGAAATGATTGTTTTTGCAACTATACAGCAGATAATGTAAAAATCTCATCTGTATTACATGGAAGGTTTTTCTATTGAACTTATACAAAGTAATCAGAAACAATTACTTTTGTAACTATACATCAGATAATGTAAAATATCTCCCTTTTTTTTGCATGGAAGGTTTTCTATTGAACTTAAAGAAAGTAATTGATAACGATTGGTTTGTAGCAATACAGCAGATAATTAGAATTTTTTTAAAAATAAATCAAGAGAACAAAACTTTTTAAAAGAGGGAATGATGCCTGCAATTGGTAGTTTAAAATATTTCTAAAAAATACTAAGGTTTAAAATTTTTACACATTAATTAGCAATGCATGGTAAATATACACACAAAAATTATACTTTTATATTTTTCTAATAATTATCAAATCAAGTTCTTGTTATATTTATGTAATCCAATTTATTTATACTGAATATTTGTTTCATTAACTAAAACAATGGGGACCAGATGGCCGAGTGAATAACACTCTGACATTCAATGTCACAAGTTTCGGGTTCGAGTCCCGGCGATGGTAGTTTGTACTGGGTCCCGAATCCACTTTTAAACTGTAGGTCTCGGTCTAATATGATCGTAGAGCATTGTCTTGAGATTTATTCTTTTTTCAGCCCTCGCGGATTCTTATTAAAGTCGAGTTGCATATTACCCTTAGCCGTGGGCCAGTCGCCAGTCCAGACTATTGGACCTGGTATAAACTTTCCTGCACCAGGGGGATTACTCACAACAGCAATTAAAATAATTATCACATAGTTATTGAACGAATTTACTTTCGAATCCAGATTAATACAATGGCATATTAGCGACCTTGGTGTTTTATGAAATAGCATTGATAAGTGGTAAAATCTGCAGTACCTGCCCAGACCCAATAACAGATTAGTTTTCTCCTTTCTGTATCCCCCAAAATCAATCAATTTTAGCTAATCGAGTAGGGATTACACCCTCCTTCTCTCCCGGAAGAGAATTTCCTGAGTCTTACTTGGCTGGAAAAGAATTTTCTAACTTCTCTTTTTAATCAATGTCAACTTTGTTTAATAGCCTTCGTTTATGCTGGTCTGCCGCGGGCTTTATGAAATTGAACTTGCTTCCTCGTCGGTCGTATCGTAATGTGGCACGCTTGCGTTTTGTTAACATCCCAGTCAAGTATGCGTTACAGATGCATATGTTGGTTATATTACACGAATACGCAATGAGAAATTCTCATTCATATTCCATTCAATCACAGGTTCCTTTCATTAAAATCTCAACCATGAGGTTTCTTGCATATCAAAATCTCAACCATAAAGTTTCTTCCAAATCAAAATCTCAACCATGAGGTTTCTTGCAGATCAAAATCTCAACAATAAGGTTTCTTCCAAATCAAAATCTCAATCTTAAAGTTTCTTCCATATCAACATCTCAATCATAATGTTTCTTCCATATCAACATCTCAATCATAATGTTTCTTCCATATCAACATCTCAATCATAATGTTTCTTCCATATCAACGTCTCAATCATAATGTTTCTTCCATATCAACGTCTCAATCATAATGTTTCTTCCATATCAACGTCTCAATCATCAGGTTTCTGACATTCAAAATCTCAATCATAGGTAATGATAAAAAGGGGACTTGTGCATCCACTCGCCATTTTAAAATGAAAATAATCCTTAAAAGTTCTAATGCTGGAGAAAGTAAAAAATTAAGTTTTACTTTATGTTAAATTCTGCGATCAGATGTGAAATTAATATTTATATTAGTAATAAAGCAAATATATATAATATGTAAATATACAGTATAGTTAAACAAATATGTAAAAAGTAATATAGTCATGATTAGTTACTACTCTTAGTTTAGCAGAATCGAATTAAACTAGCTCATGT
>BPLQ01000653.1:0-10000 GCA_021605075.1 Caerostris darwini
TAGTTAGACCTAACATTCAAAAGACACGTGTATAAATTTGACAGCTGTCGCACTATTAATATGCGAGTTATAGAACACGTTCCTTTGATATCTTTAGGATCTTAGCTATCTCAATCAACTTCACTTAACGGTTATCAGAAATTATTTTGTGGACTTTTTTTATGTTTTCGTCTGCAACAGCCTCTTTGGGGAGTCCACAGCGTGCATCGACCTCGGTGCTCATTTCGCCTCGTTTAAATTTAGCAAACCTCTTCTCTATGGTTGATTTTCCTGGCGCAAATTCCGAATAATGTTTATCAAGCCAAGCCTTGGCTACAATAGTATTTTTTTTGGCCAAAAAGCAATGTTTCATTAACACACGAAATTTCTTTTTATCCATTTTTTCAAACTGGCAAAAATTCTCACTAAAAATGCTATAACTCACATACTAATAGTGCAAAAGCTGTCAAATTTATACACGTGTCTTTTGAAGGGTAGGGCTAACTAAAAATTATATGGATGGTAGCGCCATCTATGTGTCAGCCTATGAACTTTTCAGCCCACTTGTTACAACGCTTAAATTACACAAAACTCTTACTTTTTTTACAATATATATAACATTTCAATTACACTTTTTCCTATACCAAACAGTGCTACTGCAGAGTCGGGAAACTCCAAGCATTCATCCAAAGTCTTTTCATCTATTCCGAACAGCATTTGTAACAATGGCGATCCCAACTTCAGAGGGATCGGACTTCAGATGGACTGGTTCTGAATCATCTTTTGTCAAATGTCTCGTAACATGCAGCTGGAGAAGTCATTTTTCGAAACGTATTCATGCATGCGAAAGAAACAAACCTATCTGAAGCTGCTTCTGGTATGAATTCAAAATAATTTTCTTCTAATTTCTTCTTGCCGTTGCTAAATTCAGAGCCTTAAGAGATAGGTCTAAAGGCTCTTCTTGAAGAGGCAAAGTTCCAGATAAACTTTCAGTTGCAATAACTGTAGCATTCCTTGCCACCTGCAAATACACAGCTTTGTTATCAGAACCATCCTCTGCAGTTGATAATCCTGCTCCACTTTTGTAAGACATATGACGCATAGCCTTTTGTATGTCAGCCTTACTAACTATTTTATGTATCTGCTTAACATAACAACATTATCTATCAGAAAAATATTTTTATCACAAACTAATGAAAAATAATGCTACATAAAATAAGTAAATAATATAAAATAAACTAAGAAAATAAAATAATACATTTAAATTTTTTGTCTTCTAACTTCTTCTTGATGTTAAATTTAGAGCCTTTAGAGAGAGATCTAAGGGCTCTTCTTGGAGCTGCAAAGTTTCAGATAAACTTACAGTGGATGGTCCTGCTCCACTTTTGTAAGGCATATTCCGACGCATAGCGTTTTGTATGTCAGCCTTACTAACTATATTATGTGTCCGCTTAATACGTCTTTCACAATTATATTTTGTAGAGGAGGCATACATACAAATGACACAATGAAAAGGTCATTCTCCATTATGGGTCCTCATGTGGCGCCTAAAAGTGCTCTGATGAACACTAGTATAAGAACAAGTGTTACAGAAATGAGTTGGGCGTCTCTGGGTCTCATGGGTAACAGAAGCGGAAGGCGTATCCTCTCTGGACGGAATATCTGGAATTATTGCATTTGCATAATTAGCAATTGAACGCGATTTGGTTAGATTAATAATTTCATTTCTTTAAAACGTATTAGATGGACAGCTTTCAATAGATCTAAGATTCAACTTACGTGTTTGCTGGAGGCCAGATGATTCAAAGTCAGGAGTAGCACAGTTACTCATTTTAGATTCGTGGTACCTTTGAGGAACAATCAAAGCTAGTTGGGAAAGCTGGCTCATTTTCATCTTCCGAAAATAAAACGCGAAAATTACTGCAGCAGAAAATAGTGATGCTATAGATGTACGAGAAAGGTGCTCTGATGAACACTAGCATAAGAGCAAATGTTACAGGAATGAGTTGGGCGTCTCTGGACATGCGACTTGTGAATTCTACTGTGCTGTATCAAAGCACTTTCCTTCTGGAATTGCAGGTAGCGAATTTTGCGTCCATGCATTTCATGCTCATCAGCAATAGGCACAACCTGGATACCAGAAGCACAAGACATTTCCTCTCTGGACGGAATATCTGAAAGTATTGCATTTGCATAATTAGCAATTGAAGGCGATTTGGGTAGATTAATAATTTCATTTCTTTGAAAAGTATTAGAAGGACAGCTTTCAACAGATCTAAGATTCAACTTACGTGTTTGCAGGCGGCCAGGTGATTCAAAGTCAGGAGTAGCACAGTTAGTCATTTTAGATGCCTGGTACCTTTGATGAACAATCAAAGCTAGTTGGGAAAGCTGGCTCATTTTCATCTTCCGAAAATAAAACGCGAAAATTACTGCAGCAGAAAATAGTGATGCTTCAGATGTACGAGAAATAAAGGCTTCAGAATTTCCTTTAGTTAAAACCGATTCACTTGTTTTCAGGTTGAGCAGTGGCAAGAAATGTTCTTTTCCATTGTGGACATCATTTTGAGATGCCTGCATAACTTCATCTCTTTGAAACGTAGGAGAAGGACAGCTTTCAACAGATCTAAGATTCAACTCATGTATTTGGAGGCTTTCGGTTGATTCAAAGTCACGTTCACAAGTATCACAATAAGTAATAATTTTAGATTCGCGGCACTTCCGGTGAGAATTTAAAGCTTGTTCGCGAGGAAAAACTCTGCTGCATACCTTGCAATCAAATATCTCGAAGGCACTACTTGGATGTGTGATACGTTGCTCACATTGAACTTTTGCAACAAAAGGACATTTATGGCTGCTGAACTCCATGAAAGATAAATCGTCAAAGCCATGTTGGAGCTTGCCATTCCTGCATTTCTCAGACGACTTGACTTGCACAGTTTTGCATTTATGCTTAACATAAGCAGCAGGATTACAAGTAATTGTATTGCAATGATTGCACCTGACAGGACTGCTTACATTACTACGCTCATATCCAAATCGCTCTGAATATCCAAATCGCATAGCGTCACAGAGCAACTGTGAAGAGCATATTTCGCCGCAATACAAATCCTACAACGCCGATGGCAATTCAAATCTCCTCCAGCAACGAAAGTCCGATTGCAGTGTTTGCATCTGTAAGGTCTTTCTAAAGAATGAATTAACATGTGAAGGTTAAGCTTATCTGAACCGAAACGTTGTAAACAAAGACACTACGCAATTCCATTTTCACGAAAGCTGTGTTGCCTCAAGTGAATAGTTAATGCAACAAACGAATCGACAATTTCCCAGCAATTTTGGCATTTATTCACATTTTTATCATCCTAAAATAAAATGTAAAAACTATTACTCAATATATTAATATAAAAAATATTAAGCAAACAATAACAGAACGTTCAATTTAATTTTTTAAATTATTTACACGTACAATTATGCACTGTACCTCTCAAAACGGTAAAGAAAAATATGTACGATACATCTGAAATATTCATATGTAGACGCAATAAAAGAAAATGTCGCAAGTTTAATTCAATAAACCGCATCCCAACAACACTAGAGTCTTGGAAATTAAAAGTAGTTAATATATTGTTACATAATAACTAAATGATTCAAAATTAAAAATATAAAAAAAAAATTTTTAAGTCAATTCCTACTTTTTTCCCCATTATATTGCAGAACGTCCTTAAAAAAAAAAGTAATTTATTTATAAAGTTAGAAAAGATTCTCTCTCGCATATACAATTTCCATCTCTCCATTTGAAACAAATATTCATTTTGTAAAAGAAATTTATGTGCCTCTAAATTCCCTCATCTTATTATATAATCAATTGTTGCCACCGGAAAATGTTTCTCTTAAAAAAGTCCTCCTCATCTACTAACATGAGTCACTCAGATGATGCCACCTGTGAAAAAATACCCCCCAAAATCTTCAACAAAATTACTCAAGTAGATTACCAAGTCTACGTCCTTTCCGGTTGCGCGCGCTTCTCTTGTGACGTCACTTGCGTAGAGCTGAAACCGCGAAAATTAATAACACTGCGTACAATGTTTAAAAAATTGACACTATTTAAGTGTACATTTTTCTATGCCTTGCATACTTTTTAAATAACATGCATAATTTATATATTAAAATTTGTATTTTTTTTTAATTATATAATTAAAAATTTATTTTTTGTAGAAACAATTTATAATGAATTTTATAATTGGGAATTATGCATTATGTGATTATAATAAAAGAATAAAGAAAAAGACATTTTAAAGAATTTTAAACTTACCGTCTTTTTATTTCTTTTTCGTTGGCCGAGGACTTTGTTTTTATTCTTCGTTTATAATGCACTGCAAAAAAACATTTAAATAACAATATAAATATTCCTAGTGCATTATTTAATAAAAATATAAGTCTATATAAATTTGTGGTTAAATAATATAGCTAAATTTTATTTCATTAGAAAATAAACAAAATAATTTAAAATATAATTTTTCTATTTAAACTAAAATTTGTGGATACAAACTTTTTAATATCACAATTAAAAAACATTTTATGTATTATATTGATAGACTTGTATTAAAATTTTTTTTAAATTAACAAAGTTAAAATAAAAATTTTATTTTTTTTAAAATTCGAAATATTTTAATATATTAAAAAATATGAAATATCATAAGAAATTGAATAAAAAGTTAAAATGTTTTAACTTATTAAAGGTTTATTAAATTTATGTTGTCTATTTTAATAGTCTTCATTTATTTTTTCTTTATATGTATAATTATCTTAACTTTACAAACATTAACACTTAAACTCACTTTATTTCTTGATTTTTTTTTATAGAAACATTGACATAAAATTAAAAAACTTAATTATTGCATCACAAATTCAAATTTCTCGTTACAAAAAAAAAGAATTAATAAAAATAGAATTTTATCATTTATTTGAAGGCACGACTAATTATTTTTTACTAATTATTTTGAAAGAGACGCAAATTTTTTAATGAATTAAGGACGATTTATAAGCAATTTCTAAAAAAAAAAATTAAATAATTTAATTCTGCAATAGACCTCATTTAAATATGAAATACTTATAACTAAGAATTAAAAATATTATCTAAATATCAATTGTTATTCCCGAAATCAATTACATACTTTGCATTAATTGCAGATATTGTAAAACCCAGCAAAGTCATATACATTGTAAGTAAATTAAAGCTAATTTTCATATGCAGGAAATATTTTTCAATAAAAAATTACTGGACTAAAAACAAAATCAAAAAAAATTAATTAAATCAAAGTAGTAAAAGAACTTTTATAAATCATGTATTATAAAGAAATATATTGATCATATAGGCTTGCAATTTATTCGCATAAATTCAAAAAGTATTTTAAGAAAAAAGAATTCAAATTGTTTTTTTTAATTTTCGAAAATGTGTTGCACAAGCTTTTTAAATAGTATTAAAAATATTTTATTGACAAACATGTATTAAAATTAAATTTGAAAAGTTTAAAATTAAAATAATGTAATTAACATTAATTTTTTTTATTAATTTGCAATTTGTAAAAAAAACTAATGAAATACTTCTAAAACAAATAAATACAAATTCATTTTAAAATATTACAAAAAATTTAATAAAAATAGAATTTAATCCTTTAGTCTGACATTGAAATAAAAATAATCATTTTCAATACAAAATAAAACCATAAAACAGAATTAATTTTAATAATTTCAATTTTGTATTAATTTTTTTTTAAAAGAATTAATGGCGATAAACAATTAAAAATAAAAAAACCAAATAATTTATTTTCGCAATATACCTCATGATAAAAGGAAATACTAAGTGTTAAAAAACATTATCTACACGCAAAAAATACCATATCCAATGTAGATAAACCTATTTATAAATTAAAGCTAATTTTCATATGCAGGAAGTATTTTTCAATAAGAAAACTTGCTGAAATAAAAACAAGATCAAAAAGTATTAAATGAAAATAATTTCTATAAATTACGTATTATAAAGAAATATATTGGTCATATAGACTTCCAATTTATTCACAAATTAAAAAGTTTAAGAAAACCTGAAAAGTATGCATATATAGCATTGCTCTCAGATAAGATACCTCCATAGCGATAGAGTCCAATTCGTAATTAGTAATGTTACTTTTTCAAGCAGGGGCCTGATGGCCGAGTGGCGAGCGCTCTGGTGCTCGGTACCACTGGTTTCGGGTTCGAGTCTCGAAAGAGCCATAAATGTTGTAGTGCGGAATCCACTTTAAACAGTAGGTCCCGGTCTCGTATGACTGTAAGAGCGTCACGGAGCAGAAGTCAAACTTCTACTTACGGGTGCTCCATCAGAACAGAAACTGCACCCCTCTTCCATGTGGGATACAACAACCATGTCTCTATATTGCCAGCTGCATTAGAACAACAACTTGTCCAAGCAATGTATTGAATTGGGAATAGACTATGTTACAAAAGTTTTATATCAAATAAAAGAATATTCTCTGAATTACATGTATGGTAAGCTAAAGTAATAAGCTATATCCATCGCCATTCAAAGCGAGGGCTGATGTGTTCAAAATCATTTGCAGGTATACATTTCAGCTTGGGCAAAGGAATAATTACCCAAGTAACACAAAATATCTTATAGGAATCAATAATTTACTAGAAGTGAAACAGGAAAACATTTTCTATGATGTTTTGAAGGCTAATTTATTTTCTAAAAACTCATTCTGAACGCGGACAATACAAAACGAGATAGAATTTAACCTATAAAGCAGCGTGCAGATTGGACTTTACTTTGAGATTTATGCTCGCGTTAGCTGCTTTGTCTCAATTTCTCTTGGGAAAAAAAAAAACAAAAAAGAAAAGATAACAAAAATTAAAACAAAATTTCAGATAATCAGTGGATTTTGACCGATTCCAAAAATATTAGTGAAGGAGTATCGAAATATGGTGTCGTGTAGAACTTCCGTCACTAAATACAAAAAGTTTAGTACACACACTCAGAAAAAACTACGCACTTTTTCGCAGAAATTAATTAGTGATATCTGTTATATATAATTCCCGTGTCACGATGTTTGTTTGGGATGAACTGCGAAACTAACAATCCGATTTTAACTTTTTTTTTTTAAATGTGTGTTTTGTTCCAACTTGGAGATAGGATAGTTTTTATTCCGATATTTTTTTTTAAATGCAAAATCGACGATTTTCATATTTTGTCATTTGGCGCAACTAAAATTTGCGATTTCTCATCCGATGGACGTAATTTTGAAAGTACATTCAAAATACAAGGTCAGGTGTACCATAAGATCGGGTCGTTGATGCCAATACCTAACGAAGAGCCAAAATTTCTTCAAATTTATTTTATGGGCGGTTCTGAAGAACGTGTGACAACTCGATGTCAGTATAATTTTATCGAACAAGCAGAACAAAGTGTTGTTGGAAAATCACAACCAACAACTAATTAAATTATTCATTTTGACGAAAGACAGATTAACAAGAAATAGTGTTCATCGCTCAGTTCTTAGATAAATGAAAGTGATGATTATTAAAAATTAAATTAGGTAAAATAATTATAAAAGTGTTAAAAATCAACATTATATACCTCATTCATTAAATGAATAAAAATGAAACATTTTCTATCCGTTGAAGCTTAATTCGAACTTTTCATGATTCTTTACCAATCACTTCCTTGACAATACCAATTATAGTATAGCGTGGCCGGGTCTGCTAGTAGTTTTATAAAGTTCGTCGCTCACAAACATTACCAAGAATAGTCATATTCAATTATATCCAAAATTCAGTTTTAGTTTCTCTTTGTACGTCTTATTTAGTGCATTGGAATAAAATATATTCCTCGGTTTCAGATTTTTTGCATCTTGAGCATAGTGGAGAAGATGTTAATTCAAATCTACGGAGTCTCATTTTAGAAGGATAAGTTTTTGATGCGAAATCTTGAAATTGGTACTCTTCTATTGATAAGAGACGATGAGTTGGTTTGATACTATTTAAATGCATCAGATCCCGTGCGTATTTCCCCTTGTTCATCTCAAGTTTTGAATGTTGCCTTTTTATAATCTTCCGGTGAAATCCAATTTAAAATCGTTGTATCTTACGCGGATTTTGCCAAGGAGTCTGCTTTGATCTTAGCCGATAGGCCGAGAAGCGATTGCATTTGAATCTTCTTGGTGAACTAATAAATAAACCCGTTTAACAGAATCACTTAAAAGGATCGCGTGCCTCGTTTCCCTCTGACAAAAGTCGGTTTTTCCCCACACATCCAAGAGATTGCGTGGACGAAATGCTGCCAGTCAAAGCCAGAGAACCTTGGTACAAGATCATTTCGAGGTCAACTCTACTCGCATTCAAAAATCTCGTCTCTTGTAAGAATGTCATTCCAAAGTTTCATATTGGAGTTTTGAACAGTCTAATCCAGGGATGGGCAAACTACGGCCCGCCGGAAGTTTCTATCCGGCCCGCGGCTAGAATTTTAATTTGCCGGTCCGAGGCAAATTAAAAGAAATATATAGTTTTATATTATATATCCTTCTACTTCGATTAAAGATCTCTACTTCGATTATTGATATATCCTTCTACTTAGATTCCTTCCTTACTTTAATTAAATATATTCTTCCTTTTTTTTTCAAAGGAAACAGAATTAGATATTTCTACCATGCCTTTCAATGTAAATTATGAAGCAGTGAGTTCAGATTTGCAGGTTGAATTAATTGAGTTGCAATCTAATAATCATCTCAAGCAGTTGTTTCTCAATATGCCAAAATTAGAGTTTTACAAATCATTATCGAAAGAAAGTTTCCCAAATTGAATATCTCACGCCTAGAAAATCAGTGCTAAGTTTGCTTCATCTTATATATGTGAATAAGTGTTTCCAACTACGAACCTTAGAAACAATTACTTCATAAGTAGACTAACAAATGAGCATTTAGCTTCGTTCTTTAGAATCAGTACATCTCACTTTAAACCTCAATATAAGGAACTTTTAAGAATGAAATCGCAATTTCATTCATCTCATTAACATATTTAAATTGTAATACTTGTATATTGTTTTTAAAATTTTAGAAAAATTTATCTTGGCACGCAAAGATTTTTTTTTTTTTTTTTATCCCTCGATTTTTGGCTCGCGACCGAAAAAGTTTGATAAGCCGATTAGATCAGGGGCGGGCAATCAAAAGCTGTAAACTAGATTTGGAAAATGCCAAAGAGGGCACTTTTTAAACATTAAGTGTCGAAAAAACACACACCCTCGAAAGAAAACGAATAGAAAAAAATTTCAAATTCGTACGTTCCATTTTTTTCAAAGAGAAGAAATTTTTTTTATGGCGTTTTATTTACTATATATCTTCACAAGAATTCTGTGACTCTACAAGAATAAGGAAAACCTACATTTTAAAGTGGATTAAGGAGACCTACATTTTAAAGTGGATTCCGAACCACTACAAAGATACATGGCAGCGCCGAGACTCGAACCCAAAACCTGTAGTACCGAGAATCACTCAACTATCAGGCCCCCTTCGATACCAGAGGCCTGATGGACGAGCGGCTAGCACTCTGGTCCTCAGTACCACATATTTCGGGTTGAAGCCCCGACTGTGCCATGGATGTTTGCAATGGTTCGAAATCCACTTTAAACCGTAGGCCCCTGTCTAATACTCTAATAGAGGTTTGCGGGAAACTATGATGCTTGAAGATATGCTACGGATGCGAGTAAAGCATCCGTAGCATATCTTCAAGCCCATATTTATTAAAATTAATAGGAGGTAGGGCCTCCTTTGGCTGCGATCACAGCTGCAACCCTTCTGGGCATGCTTTCCACTAAATTAGCCATAGTGGCAAGAGGAATTTTCTTCAAATGTTTAACAGGAAGTTCCATAGTTCAGGCTTGCTTTTGGGGAGTGGGGTGCAGGAACTCAACCGACGGTCCAATTCGTCCCAGAGATGTTCAATTGGGTTAAGATCACGGCTCTGCGCCGGCCAC
>BPLQ01000656.1:0-29690 GCA_021605075.1 Caerostris darwini
AAGTCATAAAACTAATAAGAAAATGTAAAAATTAAATATTAATCAAGAAAAGGTTTAAGTAAATATTACAAACATTCTGCAACTTTGTTATTAAGATCACAAAATTTGGTGGATTCTTGATATAATGAATACTTAAATGTATTTGATTTAAAAGCTCATAAGATTGAATTTTTAATTACTAACCATATTTCTTAATTTATGCAAACATGAATTATCTAAATATTGTTTTTATATTATATTTAGCATTAACAATAAAGAATTACTATTTATTTTAATATTCGTATACTCTAAATATGCATGTTATCGTTTTACATTATATTTAGCACATTTTTTACCTTAATTTACTTTTTTCTTCTGGTGATTCGTGACTCTGTCATTCAAGAGCATGTTGCTGAGTGCGGTTCGTTGCGTCCCTAGAGTACCCTAATGATAAACTCTCCAATTACTAAAGATTTCTACCTCTATTTCATCGGAATTTGTTGCTGATGTGTCGCAAAGGGAATAGATGTGATGCTACAATGAAAATGAATGACACCAGTCCAAAAACAATAACAGAGAAGCAATTTTTAGCATGGGTGACATGTAGCGAAGATGATAGCATCCTTATACCCTTTGTCAAGGTCATTTCAAGTGCGGTGATCTCTGACCCAGTTTTTCTTATTGTTTCACACACAAATGTAATTTCCTATTTTCTGCATGGTTTATAAAGGTGTCATTGATTGTTCTGGTTTACATAAATAAGGAAATCATTTATATTTTCATTGTGGTTTTGACGTTATATTAATAAATCTGTACATCCCTTCTATTTTGTGTATGAGATAAATCTTTCTTTCTAAATTACTTATTGGTAACATAAACAAAACAGGTAAACAAATTTTAAAAAACAGGTAAACAAATTTTAAAAAACAAGTAAACATATTTCGGTGTCTGATATGTGGATAATTATTATCATTGAATAATATTTTAATACTTGCTAAAAAATGCTTACATCGATTTTAATTAACTTAATTACTAAATTTTTTAGTATGTTAATTATTAAAATAATTTTAATTTTATTATCTAAATAATTAATTTTTATTTTTATTATTTAAATAATTTAATTTAATTTTTTAGTGTGCTAAAAAAATTTAAAAAATACATATACAGTAGAATTTGTTAGGTTAATGCCCATTCTGTGATTCTTGACAAAAAATAATTGAAAAAATTATGATTTGGAAAAAATTAATTATTTATGACAATTTATTAAAAATAATGATATTTGTGGGAATTATTTATGTAGCAAACAACTCAAATAAATCAATAATGCACAATTGGGGCGGTCTTTGTTTAAACCTTAATTTTTAAAAAAATATTATACAACTTATTTAAAACTTGTTAAGATTCTGTATTACAGATTCTATCCTGTAGTAATACATAAATTTCTGTTTAAGTGCACATATTCTAATGACACCATTAATAGGGAGAAAAATTAACAAGGAAGAATATCGTGCTAAATTCGTAGATGTAGTACTCTGGATTATTAGTATAATGTAGAGTTTAGGATTACTATAGTGTAGTGTTTAGGATAAATATAGTGTATTGTTTAGGAATATTAAAGTGTAGTGTTTAGGACTAATATAGTGTAGCTTTAAGAATTAGTATAGTATAGTGTTAAGATTAATATGGTGTAGTGTTTATGATTAGTATAGTGTATAGGAATAATTCATTATGATGATGCAAATATAAAAATTTACTCAAGAAATTTAAAAAATCATTCTTTTTATAAGGAAAATAAAACTTAAAAATAAGAAGTGGAACTAAATGTGAATTTTAATTTTAAATTTATTAACCAACATGTATGAAAATCATAAAAAAATTAATAGTTATTTTAGAATATATATGTCTTATTTTTACTCTTTTTGGTCTATTTAGCAGAACATTCTCAAATATTTTTACAAATCCATCAGAGCATTTTATATTTTTTTTCTTCCGTGATTTAAATAGTTGTTTCCTTGAACATTTTCTTAATTCAATCGGATCACAAGATTAAAAACAAAAATATCTTCAAGATAAGAACTGCAATTGAAGTCAAGATGTGAGTTTTGATGGGTCGTATGGGTTAACCATAAATATTTTGATACAAATGCCTTAAAATAATAAAATGCAAAACATAAAACCTCATTTTCTTTCTGTGCTACCTAGATAATTTTACTATAAATATCGAAATGTGAAAAATTTTTTAAATGCTGATGAAGTAATTATTTATAAATTAATTTGTAATTTAATGAATATAATGAATATAAGATATATCATTACATAATAATTTGAAATATTTGTTGTAAAAATTTAAATTAAAATTCAGCATTTTATAAAAATATAAAATTTTAAAAATTAAACTGAATAGTAAATTACAATTACCATACATTTGACGTAAAATTACTATAGAAGTTAATGATACAAAAGTGATAAAATTTTTGTTAAAGCACATGAATAAGTAATATTATCAAATAAAGCATTAATATTCCTTCCATCTTAAAGTACAATATATTTTGATGAAAAATGGGCAATGTTTAAATGTTGTGTATGTTAGTTAAGGTATATATATTGCTTTTAATAAGTAAAATAAACATCCTTATAAAGACGAATTGTATTTAGAGATATAATCACAACTTTCACTGATAATACTAAACAAACCCAGAGAAAACCAAAATTCATATAGCAAATAAAATGTATTAATTTTATTCGTAATCAAAAAAAAATCCGTCAAATTTCAAAACAATTTCCATAAAATAAATACTACTCATAAATTATTGAGTAATTCCTTAAGTAAATAAAATTTACACAAGCAAATTTTCCAGAAAAAGATTCATCAGCTGAGTCGTGATCAATGATGAGGTCTCCGAATTCTCGACGAAACATTGCGTTACTCTAATTAAATTTACTGTTTGTCAAGTCGAAAGAGATTATCTGACGGAAGCCAAACTCAATCGTCTGTGTCGGCATCGCCATTCTGGTAATGGCGCATACAAGTCAACCCGAAATCGTGCAGGACGCTTGTTAACAGCAACAACATCAATCCTCGGTTGGCAAAAGTCTGTGAGAATGGTTTGATACAGAATAAATTTTCTTCAACTCCTCGCCTGCACTCCTTAACTGCGACTGTGATTCCTCGCTAAAATGGTTTCCATTAATCATGCACGATATACAAGGATTTCCGAAATTTCAGCCAGGAGTTCCATTCTCACAGTCCTCTAACGATATGTTTAATTATCACTACGCTAAGAATATAGCGCAGTCTTAAAGTACCATTAATATATCTCTTGGAGAGATAGAGAGAGAAAGGTTTATGTATTCAGTTGAAGTCACGACAGTTCCAGCTCATTTTCCACCAAAAGGCAGACACTACTTCAACTTGCGCTATTTGCTTGGAAAGAAACATAGATCATAAAATGCTTATCTTTACGCGCGCCTTCCGCAAAGTTCATGTTTCATGTCTTAAAATATTAAATGTGATGAAATCTTAGCAATCAAAATGCAGCACGTTTCCGCGGGCAAAAAGTAATAGGAGTTGGAAAGACATGAGGAATTACCTTCTTTAAAAAATGCGACTGACATATATTAACAATGGAATAATGAACAGATATTTCACTTTTAGTAGGTTAAATATTTAAACAGATATATGAAAGTTATTTTTATTTATTGGAAATAATGAAATATTATATTTAGAAAGGATAAAATTCATTTATTATGTATTTATTTATTTGAAATTTAAATGCTTTTAAAAGACATATTTTTCTGTTTACTTTTCTGATTTCGGATCTTGCAAAATTAATGTGAGTGCTTACGAAATTCTGATTTTTTTTTCTCAATTTTAGAAGTATAAAAATTTTTTATGAAATATAAATAAGCTTATAAAACTTGCAATCTTCGACACGATGAATAATTTATAGTAAATATAAATTATCTTCGAATCTGTTGAAAAATGTATATTCAAATTAGAGACAAAAGATCAAGAAGATATAATAATATGTATTTCAAATATTCTTAATAAGATTTTAATATTTCTATAATTTTTTAAAGTTTTTTGAAGAAAAGAAATTTTTTAAATAGCTAGGATTATTTTTTCAGAATTATGTAGAATATATGTATATATTTTTTTAAAAAATTTATTTAATAAATTTTTGTTATACCGGCAGCATTCAATATACAATTTATTCAGCACATTAATAATTGAATACAGCAAATAAGAGAATCCACTATAATAATTACCAATCGATACATCAATTAATACACGATAAACTCAGTATTGGAATATACTCAGTATTGAGTAGTACTTAGTAACGAGTACTACTCAGTACTTCAGTAAAAAATAGTATTTATTAATCATCGTATAAATAGAAATAATGGTACGTAATCTGTTTAACTTAAGAAAATAACATAACATTAATTTTATTTTAAAATAATAATTCTAAAAGTAAAAATAAAAGAAAATAATTAAACAAAAAGAAATTGGAATTGTTCAAAAAATAAATAATTATTTGATATGAATGAAATTTTTTTTTATCCAAAACATGTTTATAATTATTTCAATGTTTTAATGTCAATATTTGTTTTCAACTTCACTCCTAACAGGAAAAATTAATTTAAACAACAAAAGCCGTTTGTTTATTCTAACATATTATCTTCGAGAGGGACTGATTATTGTTTAAAGAAAGAAATATTTCATTGCCTTTCATAGGGTTTTTTAAGTGGAAATGATCTCATTTCAGACTCAAAATGGCGTTTTTTATTACTGTGTAATTAAATTGAGGAAAAAATTGGAAGATTTAAATAAATATTTGCTTAACAATAAACTAACAAAACATAAAAAGAAATTTAAAAACGTAATGGGTGGAACCAAAGGCATCATAAAATTTTATGCAAATAAAACATTAGGCATTTCTACTTAAAAAAAATCAAGCATTACATATAATAGAAAAATATATTTAATTAGATATACAAAACCTTAAATTTCCATAGAATACGTACCTTTATAAAAGGTTCATTAAATAAAAATATTAATCCAAATACCTAAATTTTATTAAAAATTCATTTCTTTTATTAAGCATTCAAAGCGAGGATATTTTTTTTCTTCTAATGTTTATTGTTTATTTATTTTACTGATACTATATATTACTTATTTATTATAAATCATAAGAGAAAATGGCAAAAAAAGTTATATTGTTAATATATTTCAAACAAAGTATTCAATTATTAATATTTAAATTTTATTAAATTTGTAATAAAGCTGTATTGGTATTGTGCCAACTGTGATGTTTCACAGGAAATTATGAAAGGACAGATATATGTCTGTCTTTTAATTATATCTCTTTCTGCCAGAAGATTTGCAGAATCAGCCAATAATGCGCTTCCTGCTGTAAAAAAATTATAAGAAATGTACATAAAGCAGTGGTTCTCAAGTTTTTTGATAACTGGGAGTATTTAAAATCCTACATATTTACGTCAAATTTTACAGGAAAAATTAATGTGGTCGAAAAATTAAATAAAATAAATCATTCCTTTAGTTTATTTATTTTTGTATATGTAAGAAACATGAACCTGATGTGCTCTAGCTGTTTCTTCAATGTGGAGGCATATATATGATTTGATTAATTTACTGTAATATTTAGAATTAATAGAGTGTAGTGTTTAGGATACAGTTAAATATAGTGTTTAAGATTAGTTCATTATGATGATGCAAATATAAAATTAGCTTACATTATAAAGTTTGTGATTATCAAGCTATTAAAAACTTGCACGTGAAATTTTAAAAAAACAATTTTTTTTTAAAAAAATGAAAAAAAAACTTAAAAATAAAAAAATTTACTAAATGAGAATTTTAATTTTAAATTGATGAATCAACACATATGAAATTCATGAAAAAATTTAACTTTTATTTTAAAATGTATACGTTTCATTTTCACTCTTTTTGGTCTACTTAGCAGAGCACTCTCAAATATTTTTACACATCTAATAATAATTTTAATATAAATATCGATAATTTTAATATAAATATCGAAATATGAAATTTTTTAAAAATGCTGATGAAGGAATTAGTTATAAATTAATTTGTAATTAATCTCTCTGCACATAAAAAAATAAGTTTTTTAATAAATTTTAATAGTTAATGAACATAAGATATATAATTACATAATTATTTGAAATATTTGTTGCAAACTTTTAAATTAAAAGTGAATATTTTAATAAAAAAATATGAAATTTTAACAATTAAACTTGATAGTATATTATTACAATTACCATACTTTTGACATAAAATTACTACATAAGTTGATGATACAAAAGTGATAACAATTTTTTTAAAAGCACATGAACAAGTAATAATATCATATAAAGAAATAATATTTCGTCCTTCTTAATGTACAATAAGTTTTTATGTAAACATGACAATGCTGAAATATTGTTCTTATCCCACTTGGTCAACAGCAACATCTAGTACCCATAAAGTGTAACCATGAACACGTAAAGGGTAAAAAAATGCAGCTTCTTTTTAACCTTGACTTTAAGAAGGTAAATTAATGGTCAAACTAATATTTCTCATAATTTAAAAACTAGTTTCAATTTAATTTAATCTGGGAATTTAATTTTAGGCATTACAATTTAATTTAATTTAATCACGAAAAACATTTAAAACTAAATAATTTGCGTATCATTAAAAATAAAATCTTTAAATACTAATAGATACCTTAACTTTTATTTCATATCTTGTATGACTTCGATTGCAACTATCGTAAATTAATATACTGCACTGTGTATTAAAAATTTATTTTTTATTTAGAGATTTATTCACAACTTTCCCTAGTAATATCAAAGAAAACCAAAATACATTTAGCGAATAAATTTTAGTAATTTTATTCGTAACCGAAAAAATACCGTCAAATTTCGAAACGATTTGAAGGAAATAAATACTACTCATAAATCATTCAGTTATTCATTAAGTAAATAAAATTTTCACAAACGAATTTCCCAGAAACAAGATTCATCAGCTGAGTCGTGATCAATTATGAGGTCACCGAATTCTCGACGAAAACATTGGGTTACTCTAATTAAAATTACTGTTTGTCAAGTCGAAGGAGATTATCTGACGGAAACCAAACTCAATCATCGGTGTGGGCATCGCCATTCTGGTAATGGCGTGATAGAAGTCAACCCGAAATCGTGCAGGACGCTTGTTAACAGCAACAACATCAATCCTCGGCTGGCAAAAGTCTGTGAGAATGATGTGATACAGAATAAATTTCCTTCAACTCCTCGCCTGTACTCCTTAACTGCGACGGCGATTCTTCGGTACAATGGTTTCCATTAATCATGCACGATGTACAAGGATTTCCGAAATTTCAGCCAGGAGTTCCCTTCTCACAGTCCTCTAACCATATGTTTAATTATCACTACGCTAAGAATATAGCGCTGTCTTAAAGTACCATTAATATATCTCTTGGAGAGATAGAGAGAGAAAGGTTTATGTATTCAGTTTTACGAAGTCACGACAGTTCCAGCTCATTTTCCACCAAAAGCCAGACACTACTTCACTTTGCGCTATTTGCTTGGAAAGAAACATAGATCATAAAATGCTTATCTTTGAGCACGCTTACCGGTAAGTTCATGTTTCATGTCTTAAAATATTAAATGCGATGAAATCTTAGCAATCAAAATGCAGCACTAAAAAAAATGGTACTGACATATATTCACAATGGAATAATGAATAGATCTTTCATGTTTCTCTTTTCAGAAGCTAAATTTTTAAACAGATATATGAAAATTATTTTCGTTCATTGGAAATAAAGAAAGATTAAATTTAGCAAGGATAAAATTCAATCATTTATTTATATCAAATTTAAATGCTTTTAAAACACATATTTTTCTATTTTAGTGCCGGTTCTTATTTCTGATCTTGAAAAATTAATGTGAGTGCTTAAAAAATTCTGATATGGTTTTTTTTTCTGTTTTAGAAATAGAAAATTCTCTTATGAATATAAATAAACTTATAAAAATTGCAATCATTCGACACGGTGAATAATTTATAGTAAAAATAAATTATCTTCATATCGGGTGAAAAATTTATATTCAAATCAGAGAAGAAAGGTCAAACTGATATAATACAGAACTGCACTGAAATGTTTTCAGTACTAAGTACTACTTAGTACTTCAGTAAAAAATAGTATTAATAATATCATCGTATAAATAGAAATAATCGTTTATAATCTGTTTTACTTGATTAAATAACAATTTTATTTTTATTTTAAAATAATAATCCTAAAAGTAAAAATAAAAGAAAATAATTAAACAAAAAGAAATTTGAATTGAATGTTTATAATTATTTCAATGTTTTAATGTCAATATTTGTTTTCAGCTTCACTCATAACAAGAAAAATTAATTTAAACAACAAAAGCCGTTTGTTTATTCTAGTATATTATCTTCGAGAGAGAATGATTATTATTTAAAGAAAGAAACATTTCATTGCCTTTTGTAGGGCATTTTAAGAGGAAATGATCCCATTTAGAACTCAAAATGTCTTTTTCTTATTACTGTGTAATTAAATTGATGAAAAAACTCGGAAGATTTAAAGAAATATTTGCTTTATAATAAACTAACAAAGCATAAGAAGAAATTTAAAAACATAATGGGTTGAACCAAATGCATCATAAAATTTTATTCAAATAAAACATTAGACATTTAACATAAAAAATCCTACATTACGTTTAAAAGAAAAATATATTTAATTAGTGGATATACAAAAGCTTATATTTCTGTAGGATACGTACATTTATAAAAGATTCAATAACCTAAATTTTATTACATATTCATTCCTTTTATCAAACATTCAAAGAGATGATTATTTTTTTGCTTCAAAAGTTTATTATTTATATATTTTAAGGATACTCTATATTAAATATTTATTAAACATCATAGGAGAATATTGTAAAAAAAAAAAAGTTATATTGTTAATATATTTTAAACAAAGTATTCATTTACTAATATTTAAAACTTTATTAAATTTGTAATAAGCTATATTGGCATTGTGCCAACTATATTGTTTGGCAGGAAATTATGGAATGACAGTAATATGTCTGTCTTTCAATTATATCTCTCTGTGCCAGAAGTCTGCAGAGTCAGCCAATAATGTGCTTCTTTAAATTATGCAAAATGTATTTAAAGTGGTTAAGAAAAGTAATAAGCAATGGTTCTCAAATTTTTTTCAGATTGGGAGCATTTGAAATCCTATATATAATTTAGGCGTACTATATACAAATTTCTGAAAAAATTATATATAATAATTAATTTAAATATTAGAGGAAAAAATAATGTGATAAAAAAATAAATGAAATGAAAAATTTCTGATCTTTATTTATTGTTATGTGTATGAGAAACATTACCCTGATATGCCAAGGTGTTTCTTCAATGTTTGGACATATATTTGAAAGGAAAACTTTCATTTTCTCGTTAATACATTGAATTTTTTTTTCTTTTTATACACTTAATTGCGGTGAAGATAACAAAAACCTAATTCACATAAATATAATGTTGAAAACTGTAGTAAAATATTCAAAAAATTTTAAGAAACTCATACATATTCTCCTTTTATAAAAATCCAAAAGATTTCAAGAGACAATTCTTTATGTTTCAGTGGATATGGCTACTAGTTCTTCATCTGTTAATATTAAACCTAAATAACTTAAAGTTTCCATGAATGGGCTTCTAATTCAGTTGAAATGCTCAGTGTTATGCAACGGAAATTTTGGAAGCGTTTCATTTCTGCAAGTATTTCTTATCTATGGAAACATTTCCAAATTCTATTCAACAACTTTTTTTACCAAATCTGTAACTTTCTCAAAAACGCTTTCATTTTGTCAGTATATATAATAGTATATTTTCGGCTTTCTCTTGTATATTAGTATTAAAAATATTAAGCTTCTGAAATATATTGACCAAATAGTGTGACCTGGAATTTAAAATTCCCACCGAAGGAAGTTACAAAAATGTAATTGTTTCATTTCTTTAAAAAAAACCGCAAGTGTTATTGTCTTAGCTGGTGTACATGGTTAAATACTTTCCCCATTGACAGCCAACTCACCTCAGTGTGTAAAAGCAGTCGTTTGTGTGGGGAATCCATATGGATACACAGCTTTTCGAATAAACTTTATGTGACAGATCTTATTTCAATAAAGTTTATCATCTGTTGTAAAATTTCTCTTATCCATTCTTTTTGCCATCAAGGTCTTCTTATGATTAAAGCAATGAGTTTCGATAGCATTCTCATTATACTTTTTTACGGAAGATACAAGTTTCATAACATAGCCTACCATGGAAGGGGCTCCATCTGTATAAACGCCTACATAAAAGTTTCATGTTAGCTGACATTTATCAAGATAGTTATACAAATTATTAAAATAAAAAATGACTTACAATTTGTTTCAGACACATTTAATTATTCGCAAAAAAAAATAAAATATTTCATTGTCATTAATAAAACTAATGCTAAGAGTTGAGCCTTGATGTAAGTATTATGCACATAGCTTACACTTCCAACACTTTAAAAATATTTAATATATACACAACAACAATACAACACCCTCTATCAACTACTCACATATTTATATTCAGATGGTTAACTCCAAAAACTATTACTCACAGACGGTTGAGATTGAGACTAATTTAAAAATTATTTTATCAGTGAAAATTACATAGACGCTACCGCTCCTTGTAAGCCACTTATGGAAGTTACAGCTCTTAATTTCTCGGAAACCTTCTTTAACGTATTATCTCTGTATACAGAGATCAAATTGAGATTAATAAATTTTAATTAATAACTGCATATTAAAGCTTAAACCATTTAGATTTGTATTTAAATAAAAAATGTGTATATATGCTAAGAGGTCTAATGGCATAGAATTATAAATTAAATTTCAAATATTTTAAATTATTTTATCTTAATTTTAAATTTGATGCAAAGCGATATAATTTACATATTTAATGTATGTTATTTTATAATTGAAAATTTTTCAAGCATGTATTTAAAAATATTAAATATTTATTAAATATCTCTTTAATTTTATTTTTCTCAATTATATTTGATAATCAGTTTGTTATTCCTTAAGATGCATTTACATTGTTAAATTGTTAAGTCAGAAAATTTCATTTTTGAATAATTTCTTTTATATAAACAAATTTTAGAGGACAGAATATTTTTATACGCGAATAAAATCAATACGAAATTTATTTTATTACTTAAAAAATAGATTAAGGAAGTTTTTTTTTTTTAAATAACAACAACAACTTTTTTTTATAGTAATATGAAAATTAGATATTTAAGTGAAAGAATTGGTTTCTAATTTATGGCCCTTTGATTTTAAGTCATTCGTTGTAAGTATGTTATATATATGTGTCATATGTACACATGATTGATATGTATTCAAAGTCAACCAGGTATACTATAGAGGCTACATCAATATTATGGCTCAACTATTCAAAATGAATATTGTCAAAATGGAATTGTTGTGGTTCTTATTTTATTTTTTGGCTTCCGTTAGCCTCAAAAGGCATTCCTGCTCACAGATTGGACATCCTGACCAATGACAAGGGACATTAAGTTAAACTTTGCTTTGAATTAAACACCCTCAGGTTTAAAATCGAATACATTATCCACCATTATTTTTCAGCCCAGAATAATAAAAATAAAGATGCACAAACAAGCTCATTCAAATTTATAATAACAGTTATAAAAGCCCAATATTTTGTAAATCCCAAATGGCGATCAGTGATAGTGTGCCCAGTTAAAGATTAGTTTTGAATATGTTGGCTGCGTTCGTTGCAGTCAATGCTTTCTGAATAAAGATTTGATGAAGATTGGATCATCGGATTAAGCATCTGGCATTAAATACGTTATCTAGAGGCCTATTGACAGAAATTTTCTGAGATGTGTGGAAGAGTCAGTTAATAAAATGCATCTTGCTTTTTTCATGGGATCTGAACAATTTTGCAATTTTCTGCTTAAGAGAAGCTGTCTTGTGAGAGTTCACCAGCTGTAGTACTCTTACTACGTGCAAAAGAGTGGCTATTACCATTAAAATTCTCCAGAAAATAAATGCCATCATTTCAACACCAGTCGGTAGAATACAAAAGTAGAATTCAATTCAGACCAATGTACCACAAAAAAGAAGAAATTTCTATTAAACGAATAATAATTTAAGAAATATTTAAATTAAATTTATTGTTAATTATTGTCATAAATTGAAATAATTGTCGTTCATTTAAAAAAATTAATTACTTTTCTCTATTACGGACAGATTAAACTGTGGAAATAAAAATATTTCAACAGTTTAATAAATGAAATCAATAAATTATTAATTAAAGAAATTTCTTTAATTAGACCTAAATAAATTTCAAGAAACATCTAACGAAACATTTTATAAAAGTCTATATTAATGATTTATTTTATACAATATGTAATGATAATAAATATTTTAAAAATAATAATTTATAATTAAAAGTATTATTTGTATAATAAAAATTTTATTTTCATTTGAAATACTTTTGATGGTTTAATCCACAATGAAATTTAATATTTGTTCTGAAATATTAATCTTAAAAATGAAGAAAAGTTTTCTCAAATTACATATATTGAAACATAAATTAAAATTTAATGAATCACATTATATATATTTTTTATTAAAATATTGTAAACTCTTAGGATTTCTTTATTTTTCAAATACTTTGATTGAAAATTGCTTCTATATTTACAGAAAATAATTCTTGCTTACCTTAAAAGTTTAATAATCTTCTTTAAAACATATGTTCTTGAGTATACAATACACTTATTTTAATAGAACAGTGTTACGTCATTGCTGTAAAATTAATTTTCTCGAAGATTTTTTTAACAATTTATTGCCTTTCTTACAGGCTTTAATCTTTCGAAATAAAGGATGAGTCATTTATTAATTCCTCCAGAGATTTTAAAAATCATTATGCTTTTAAAGATTATTTTATAACAAAACAACAACAAAAAATAAACTACAGCACATGAACCAAATGTGATTTATAAAATTGAATGTAAAAGAATGTTTATGTGCTTCTCATAAAAGTTCATAAGGAATTATTTTAATAAGCATATACTATGTATAAAAATTTCTTCGTTTCAAATGACGAAGGAATTTTAAAAATAATAAATACAATAAGCAGAAAACAAACATGTTTTTTTTAAAAGGCTATGAAAATATTTCTTTTTAACATTTTATTACTGATAAATTTAAACATTTAATCGAAAATGGGACGATAAATAAAAGCAATATATTAAAACCAATACTTTTCAATTGCTTAACTGAAATTAATAAATTAAACTTTATTTTAATTTTTATGTTTGTCCAATATGAATTGCTTTTAAAGAAAAATAGTGAGAAGTTCATTTAATTTTTCAACTATTAAATATTCCTTTGAATGTTCATAGTGAGCATGTATTCATTTATTCTTTTTAATGTCATTTGATAAACCTTTTAAAGCATTAGGGATGATAATTTAATAAATGATGTTTTATTATTTTGTAGAATTTTAATATTTTAAATGCTTGTAGAATTAATATTTTAATTGATTTAGCTTTCGGAAAATTTTTGACAGATTGATTTGTAGAAAACTAAATAACTAACTAAATATAAGAAATATAATAAAATAAAAATTGTTATTAATTTATATTTCGAATATTTTTTTTTTAAGTTACCAAAAATATGTACATGGGTTTTTTAATATTCATTTAAAGGTCTATGTATATACTCTAAAGTGAAAATGCTAATTCAGTTCAATAAAAAATGTTTTTTAAGTAATTATTTCAATGTAGCTCTATAATATTTCATGCGTCTCTATTTTTCTTACAAAATTTTTCAGTGAGGTTCTGTAAAGCTGTCTTTTCAAACTTGGAGTAAATGTTACTTGTCATTTCATGAAATATCTTAGGTATTGTTAACTGTAGTCAATCTAGCTCTATTATAGCGATGTATTGTCTTGTTTGTTAATGAGTAAAAATAACTAATTAATTTTTTAGAATATAATAAAACTACATGCCTAATATTTTACTTATTTGTTATTTCTGTCTCCAAATATTTCGAACTTTATTACATAATATGTAATAGCATGATATATTATAATTAAGGATTGCAATATCGGACCAAAAGTTCAATACCAGTATTCGGTATTTTTTAGATCTTAATACCGGGATACCGATTTTAATACCGGTAGTAGAAATTTTAGAAAAAGAAAGAAACACATGTATTTTTTTTTGTTTTATTTGCCAGTTTTATTAAAGAATGTAAATATCACAAAATAATTTGTAACTTATAAATTATTACAGTATATATAGAATCACAAAAAAGTAAAGGAACATCTTATTTATTTAAATCACAAAAAAGTGTAAATATCACTGTTTAGTTTGTGGTACTAATGCAAATTTTTTAAATGTGATCTTAAAAAAACATAATGCATCAATTGTACTATCATTAAGCCTGGAACGTAATTTTGTGCAAAAATTGCCAGCTGTCGAAAACACTCTTTCAGCATCTAAGCTAGTGGGTGGTACTGTTAGCAATGCGAGATATACTTTTTCCAAGTATTTACCTCTAAATCCCTCATCTTCAAATAAATCTAGTAATGATAATGATGTGATCTAATATGAGTATATATATAATAAATCTGAAAAATATTTTGAACTCTAAAGTATGATATGTAAATACAATGTGAATAACAAACTGACCAATTTAAAAAATATCGAAATATTGCACACCTTCTTCATAACTACAATCTTGTTTTCACATATAAGAATTTTTAGTTTTCAGATAAGAATTCACAGATAAGAATAAGAATTTGACAGATAAGAATTCATTCACAGATAAGAATTCTAAATTTGCAGTAAATACCGAAAAAGCGGTATTTAAACTTGTGAATACCGGTATTACAAAATTGTACGAATGGCTCAAAACACCGGTATTCGGTATCCCGATATACCGGTATTGCAATCCCTAATTATAATATTTCATGACAGCTTATTATGTAGATAGAGTAAGTACTTTACAAAACCATAGAGAGTGGAAAAGAATATTTTACATTAATATATTACGTTTCTTTTACATTAATTAGTTTCACTTTATACATTTTGTTGATACTATTTTTAAAATAATTTTATGTTACTGTTTTTATGAAATAGGCAAGTTTATTTTTAATTTATTTTTATTCTGAAAATACATAAAACCAGTTGTAAATCAATTTAATATAAATATGCCTTCTGAATTACAAAATAGACTGATTTTACTGAGAATTACTTTAAGTGACATTAAAAAAAAGCATCCACTATTTTTTTTCATATTTTTAAATGTTTCTATACATAAATGAAAATATATTAAAAATTTTTATTGCATGTAAAAAAAGCGGTACTCCGAAACTTCGATATTCTTGCCTCAAAACAACACTTAATAAACAAAAAAAAAACCTTGGCAGGTGATCCTTTAAATAAAAAACAAAGTTGAGTTCTTTGTCGTGGAAATCAATCTCAATTTGCGTTGTTTCGATCCTTTTCAATGCCGGTGATCCCTTCGCTATCACGCAAAATTATCCCAAAAAATTCTTGTCCGATCATCAATAAATGCATGAGAAGGCTCCTTTTTTTTATTATCTGACCTCTTTTGTTGCGCAGAATTATATTTATTTCGTGAAACTTTCACCCTATTTATATAAGTTTTCAAACAATATATCAAAATAATTCTTGATTTAATCTTAAAAAGAATATGATAACATTCGTAGAAAAAAATTATAAATATTATTATTGATGCATACTAATATTCTGCATTATATTAAGTGTTTTCTTATTAATAACTGAACCATTTTCTATCAATGTAAGTTTTTGAAGTATAGAAAAAAAATTACGATCCTCTCTATTACATATGAGAGGAATATATAAAAATAGAGAGAGATAAAACGTATTTTTTAACTTAAACTTAATTGTTTTTCGTTTTTGTAAAATAAACTTTAAACACTCTACATATTTTTATCCAGCCATAAATTATTATAGTTAAGTGATGCCTGTTGGAGGGATTTACTATGGCAAACTTCTCACATTTGCATCGTATGGGAGAAAACCCCAAAAAATCCCACAAACCTGGTTGACTTTCTAATCGAGATACTCACACCTTTTTTTTTTTCATTTTTACAGACGTCATCGAGTTACCTTGTTTCTGAAAACAGTGACTGCAACGCACACCACGTGTGGATACAAACCCATGTCCACCTTACGTGTTAGATCGGCCATGAATGTTCGTGATTTAGTTTTACAGTATTTTTTTTTTCTTTTGGTACACTACTGGTGTTATATAGTTTTTTGAGAAATTTAGTTCGACAAATTCATTGCAATATAAATGTTATTTATTTACATTCAAAAGAGATTAATTATTTTTAATATTGCTCAAATTGAAACGGTCTTTTAATCGATTTTCTATTTTGTAAAATAAACCATTCGTTGAAAATCGAATTCGTCAGTCAAGAAACAGATTTGCGCTTTTTAACGTTTATTCCTTTATGAAAGGGGGGAAAAAAGCTGCATTTCTATTTTCGAAGTAATGTGACCATGGTAATAAAAGTCAAATGTGCATGAAAGGTGAAATAGCTATCTTAATTTAAGTTTAAACATTTTCTCTTTATGTTTCAACATTTCTTGTCTATTTTCTACTTGAATAAATGAATACATCAGATCGACAAATTAGATTTTGCAAAAGAAATTCTAACAAAATAAAGAATATTTAAAGAACTTTATGCAGTTTATTCTTTGGAGTGTTCTTTTATGTCACTTTATACAATCGCCAACTTTAAATGCATCGCTTCAAAAGATTTTTTTTTTTAAATATAGCATTCGTAATTCTTTCTTAAATTCTAAAGTATTTTTTTTCTTAGTAGATTGACGTAAAAGAATCATACACAAAAAATATTAACAATTTTATATATACTCAATTACGAAAGTAATACGTAGGAAAATTAGGCATGATTTCTTTTGAAAAAAAAAAGAAATTTGTCTAAATAATTATTTCAATAATAATGATTTAAACTTCATTTTTAATCTAAAAACATCACAAAAATGCTAATTGTTATGACGTGATTATTATTATTAACATTATTAACATTTATGCAATATTATTATTAACATTATTAACATTTATGCAATGCGTGATATTATTAACATTTGATTGCAATCAAATGTTAATAATATCAAAAACGAAATTAAAATGAAGAAAAATATAAAAAAAAATATATAAACCATCAGAAAAATAATGTAATAATTAAATAATAACGTAATTTACTGAAATTTAATGTAATGTAGTTTAATGTAACAATAAATAATGGAATTTAATGTAATAATGTAATAGTATAATGTAATAAATGTATCTTAAGATACAAAAAAAAGTATTCTAAAAACAAAGATATGCTTTTGTTATTAAATTTAAATCATCTTTCTTTTTTGCCTAAAAATTACCTGAAAAGTATTATGAGATTTCAATACAACTTATCAGTAGGAATTTTTTTGTCAAAACAAATCGAGATTTATGATATGGATTGTGGTGCAAACTGCTTTTTTGCATATCAATCCTTTATTTTTCAATAATTTTTTAAAAGTCTGCTAACTGTTTCGTACTATATAACAAAATAATTAATTAACACAAAAATAATTCGTACTTTATTCTTACCAGAAATTTTGTTTAATTGAAAACACTCTCTGCAGTTTCATAATTTAAGACTAAATTGATTTTTAAGCCGATTATTTTTCATTATAAAATTGAAAGAGTTTTCTGAAACATTATGTTTTGAATTAAATGGGCTTAATTATTATTTTAGATTAAATAATAATGTATTTTTAAAATTGAGTAATGAGAAGAATTTGGATAATCATTCGGGACATAACGTACAACGAGACAATAACTTTTAAAACAACTAATGTAAAATAAAATATGTAATTAACAAGTCAACAGCATTATCTAGTAAATGGAGTGGCGAATTCAAACTGTTTTATAGAAAAATGGATCTTCATCATCTAGGGATTTTAATCATTAAACAGTTATCTGATTTTACATATTTACCAAAAAAAATCCATTTATTTTATCATAATTTTTAATTAATTAAATTGTGATAAAAATATTTACATTTGAAAATTTCATGTTTCATGTCTTAAAATATTAAATGCGATGAAATCTTAGCAATCAAAATGCAGCACGTTTCCCCGGGCAAAAAGTAATAGGAGTTGGATAGACAAGAGGAATTACCTTCTTTTAAAAAAAAAATAGTAGTGACATATAATAACAAGCGAATAATGAATAAATCTTTCACGTTTCTCTTTTGGAGGTTGAATATTTAAACAGATATATGAAAATATATTTCGTTTATTGGAAATAAGAAAATATTAGATTTCGCAAGGATAAAATTCAATTATTTATTTATTTGAAATTTAAACGCTTTTAAAAGACATATTTTTCTGTTTTCTTTTCTAATTTCGGATCTTGAAAAATCAATGTGAGTGTTTAAAAAATTCTGATTTTTTTTTATCAATTTTAGAAGTAGAAAAAACTCTAATGAAATATAAATAAGTTTATAAAACGTGCAATCATTCGACACGTTGAAAAATTCATAATATAAATAAATTATCTTCGAATCTGTGGAAAAATGTACACTCAAATCGGAGATAAAAGATCAAAATGATATAATATATTTCTGATAGTCTTAATAAAATTTGATATTATAAATTTCTTGAGATTTAAGTTTTTTCAAAACTCGATAATTTTTTTAAATAGCTAGAGTTATTTTTTCAGAATCATGTAGAATACATGTCTATATATTTTTAAAAATTTATTTAATAAATTTCTGTTATAACAGCAGCATTCGATATGCAATTTATTCAATACATAAATAATTCAATACAAAAATTTAAAGCATTCACTATATTAACTACTTGTCGATACAAAAGTTAATGCACGATAAACTCAGTACTGGAATGTACCCAGTACTAATACTTCTCCGTACTTCAGTAAAAAACAGTATTAATAATAAATAGTAAAAATAGAAATAGTGGTACATAATCTATTTTACTCGATAAAATAACGTGACATTAATTTTATTTTAAAATAATTATTCTAAAAGTAAAAATAAAAGAAAATAATTAAACAAAAAGAAATCTGAATTGTTCTAAAATAAATAATTATTTGATATATTTATAATTATTTCAATGTTTAATGTCAATATTTGTTTTCAGCTTCTCTCATAACAGGAAAAATTAATTTAAACAACAAAAGCCGTTTGTTTATTCTAGTATATTATATTCGAGAGTGAATGATTATTATTTAAAGAAAGAAACGTTTCATTGCCTTTTGTAGGGCATTTTAAGAGGAAATGATCCCATTTAGACTCAAAATGTCTTTTTTTATTAATGTGTAATTAAATTGAGGAAAAAAAACTCGGAAGATTTAAATAAATATTAGCTTAACAATAAACTAACAAAGCATAAAAAGAAATTTAAAAACATAATGGTTGGAACCAAAGACATCATAAAATTTTATGCAAATAAAACATTAGACATTTATACTTAAAAAATTATACATGACACATAAAAGAAAAATATATTGAATT
Organism: Caerostris darwini; assembly: GCA_021605075.1. Taxonomy (NCBI): domain Eukaryota; kingdom Metazoa; phylum Arthropoda; class Arachnida; order Araneae; family Araneidae; genus Caerostris; species Caerostris darwini. The sequence goes on from BPLQ01000656.1 coordinate 19,676, forward strand.
AGAGGATATACAAAAGCTTAAATTTCTGTAGGGGACGTAACTAATAAAAATTCATTAAATAAAATTTTTAATCCAAATACATAAATTTTATTACATATTCATTCTTTTTATCAAACATTCAAAGAGATTCTTTTTTTTTTGCTTTTAATGTTTATTATTTATGTATTTTACTGATGCTATATATTAAATATTTATTGAATGTCATAGGAAAAAATTGTAAAAAAATTTTATTGTTAATATATTTCAAACAAAGTATTCAATTATTAATATTTAAAATTATATTAAATTTGAAATAGAGATATATTGGCATTGTGCCAACTGTGATGTTAGACAGGAAATTATGGAAGGACAGAAATATGTATGTCTTTTAATTATATCTCTTTCTGCCAGAAGACTGCAGAGTCAGCCAGCAGTGCGCTCCTTGCTGTCAAAAATTATAAGAAATGTACATAAAGCAATGGTTCTCATGTTTTTTGAAACCTAGGAGCATTTAAAATCCTACATATAATTTAGGCGCAGTATATACAAATGTTTAAGAAATTATATTTAATAATTAAGTCAAATATTACGGGAGAAAATAATGTAATCAAAAGTAAATAAAATGAAACATTCCTTTACTTTACTTATTTTTGTGTATATGAGAAACATGAACCTGATGTGCCTTATCTGTTTCTTCCATGTTTGGCCATATATCTGAAAGGAAAACTTTCAATTCCTCGTCAATACATTAAAGATTTACTTTCTTCTTACAATTAATAGTGGTGAGGATAGAAAATCCTGATTCACATAAGTATAATGTTGAAAATTATAGTAAAATATGTAAAACCTTTTTTTAGATATTCATACATATTCTTTTATAGAAATCCAAAAGCTTTCAAGAGACAGTTCTTTATATTTCAATGGATATGGCTTCTAGTTCTTCTTTTGTTAATATTAAACCAAAATAACTTGAAGTTTCCATGAATAGGTTTCTAATACATTACGCAAGTGATATCTAAGGAAAGATTTCCAAATTCAATCTAACAACTTTTTTTTTACTAAATCTGTAGTTTTCTCTTAAGGGGCCTGATGGTCGAGAGACAGGCACTCGATGCCACTTGTTTCGGGTTCGAGTCCTAGCGGTGCCATGGATGTGTGTAATAATTCTGAATCCACTTTAAACCTAAGTTACGGTCTAATATAACTGCAGAACGTTGACAGTTGGATTGACACCCCTACTTCTTAAAAAGAAAGCATCTCCTGTCTCGAAAATCTACCAGTAGGCAGACTGCCTTGGTCCACCATGTGGCTGTTGCACCAATAAAAAGGAAGAGGCGATGAAGTAGTTTTCTCTGAAACGCTTTCATTTTGTCAGTGAAGTGAAATATATTTTCTTGTATGTTTTTGTATGCTAGTATTCAAAATATTGAGCTTCTGAAATATGTTGACCAAATACTGTAACCTGGAATCCAAAATTCGTACAGAAGGAGGTTACAAAAATGTAATATATATGCCTACATATGATAAATATGTACTCAGCTTCACACTGGGCGTACTATAGAGGCTTTAAAACTGTGTTCATATTATGTCTCAATTATCCAAGATAAACATTCCTAAAATTGCATTGTAGTGGTTCTTATTTTCATTTTCGCTCCCTTGAGCCTCAAGATGCATTCCTGCTTGCAGCTTTGTTTCACTCAGTTCACCTTTGCTTTGAACCAAACACCCTCACTTTTAAAATCTAATTCACTATGCACCATTATTTTCCAGCCTAAAATAATTAAAGTCAAGATAATGAAAAAATTCATTTACATTTATAATAATTGTTATAAAAGCGCAATATTTTGTAAAATCCAACTCGCGAAAATGTGCCCAGCTAATGCTTAGTTTTGAATATGTTGGCTGCGTTCGTTGCAGTCAGGGCTTTCAGAATCAAGATTTGATGAAGATCGGATCTTGGGATTAAGCACCTGGCATTAAATAAATTAACCAGAAGCCCATTGAAAGACAAATGTGGCAGAGTCGGTTAGTAAAGTGCAACTTGCTCTTTTCGTGTACTCTGAGCAATTTTGCAATTTTCTGTTTAAGTCAAGCTGCCTTGTGAGAGTTCACCAGTTATACGCTTACTTCATGCAAATGAGTGACTGTTACCACTAAAAGTTCTTCAGGAAATAGATGTTATCCTTTCATCACTAGTCAGTGTGGTGTATGCGCCATACAAAAGTGGAATTTAACCAATGCAGCACAAAAAAAAATTTCTATTAAACAAAATAATAATTTTAATTTAAATTAAAATGATTATTAATTATTATCAAGTATTGAATTAATTGCCTTTCCTTTAAAAAATTGTAATAAAGAAGAGTAATTATTTTTAAATGAGAGGTTATTATTTCAATACATGATAATAATTAATAGTAATATTAATAATGTTTATTTCAAGAGTTTAATAAATTAAATCCATAAAATAGTAATTTAAGAACTTTCTTTTACTAGACCTAAATGAATTATCATAAAACATCTAACAAAACGTTTTATAAAAGCCTATATGAGTGATTTATTTTATACAATATGTTTAGTTATATATAACTAAACATATAATGGAAAAAAATATTCTTATAACTATTTATAATCAAAAGTAGGTTCGAATATTAATAATATGCTTAATTATATATAATTAAAAATATAATAGTAATAAATATTTTAATCATAATTTATAATGAAGTATTATTTTAATAAAGCGAAATAACAAAGGATATTCTGCTTACAATTATCGATATGTTTCAAAATTACTTTCTTTAGAGAACTTACATGAAAATAAAAATTATATTCAAATTCTTTAATGTTTTTTTTTCTGTATAAAAAAATGGTCTTTAACATATATGCTATGATTGAAATTTTTTAAATAAAAAAAGTTATAGTTCATTTTTAAAAAAGCATGCTATATCCTTACAACCAATAATAAATAGCATCACTTAAAATGATGGGTTTGTTATTTCCATCTATATTTATAGCATTATATTTCACGTTAGTAACGATGATCTCGGAGGCGTAATGAGTTGTAAATCCTCTCCAATCACACTAAATAAGCGCATCTCAAAAAGTTAAAAAGTTTTCCTGCACCCACATCCTTCGGCAACCATTATTTTGGCTCCCGAATAAAGACTTGAAATCCGAGTAAAACGTTAACCAGGACAGAAGCAAGAAAAAAAAACTATAAGCGTGTGTAAAAAAAGCACCGTGATTGGAAAGCAACAAATGTTTCTGCAAATAATGAGGGAAACGATGTTTAATGAGAACTCTAGGGAAGCGAACTAAGTCCTAGAGTCTGATTTCTTGTACAATCTGCCCGATACACCCAACCTGGAAAGCTGTAAAAACTAAAAACTGTCTAGCGTCTTATTAATTCTGCAAGGCGACTTATAAATTGCACTTCTTTTGTTCCTATTTCTGCAGCTAGCTTGCCTCTTAATGGGCGTCGGTCTGTTTTTGATGCTACACTTAGGTTCCCAATTTTCTGTACTTTTCGCAGTTCTTCGGGCCTGCGACCCGGCGCAGGTGTTGGAAATTATGATTTTGGCAGGCGAGTGAAAGTATCTTCTCTTGTATATTTGGTCTTCCAATTAGTTTAAGATTACTTCAAAAAGACATTTTTCTCGCCCTTAAGGGGGGAAAAATTCCGCTGCACTTTGCAAAAATTTGATGCTGATTAATTCTTCATTTTTATTTAGAAGGCTTATTATTATTTCAATTCAAATTGTTGTTTCTTTATTTATTAACTGACAGATTCAATATAAAAGGACATTTATGAAATTATTACAGTCAGAAATAAATTATAGATTTGTCCAATTAAATTAATCATATTTTATTCGAATATTTTGTTTATTAATAGTTATTAGACATATTATATGATTTCATCTACTACTTTCTTTCATTACTGATGCTGATTAATTCTTCATATTATTTAGAAAACTTATTATTATTTCAATTCAAATTGCGGTTTCATTTTTTTATTAACTGACAGATACAATATAAGAGGACATTTATGAAATTATTACAGTCAGAATTAAATTATAGATTTGTCCAATCAAATTAATCATATTTTATTCGAATATTCGATTTATTAGTAACTATTAAGGTTATTTTATGATTTCATCTGCTACATTTCAAGAGTTAAAAGTGTTACATAATTTAGTATTTGGTAAGAGTATTAATTTATAATAAATTTATTATTACATAATTGACTAATTAATTTATTTACGATGGACATTCAAATCGTAAAAGATAAGTACAGTATTATACAATGTTTTATTAAACAAAACATAAAAATCCAATTTTGTTTATAATGTGTATCTGCTTGGTGTATTTAATATAAAAATTGCTCTACTACAAAAAATAATCAGGATTTAAATAATTGTGTATTAGATTTAATTCTTATGAGTTTTTTAAGCCTTTATTTCTTTAATTGACATGCCAATCTAAGTCTGATCATCTTTAGACACAACGTTTTACCATGTCTCTAACAAGAGACATATTCCTCAGTGAAAGAACGATTCGTTTTTTTCGACTCGATTCGATTCGACAACGATTCGTGTCTTTTGGCCGTTTTTAGAGGATATTCATAAATCAAGCTAATTTTTGACTTCAAAACAATGGAAGTTGAAATCTAATAGGTTATGTGTATTCAATTTAAAAATGTTGTAATCAGAAAAAGTAATTTCTGAACACTATAACAGTTATAGTAGTACCAATCAAATTTAGCAAGTCAATGCAAGTTTTTAACTTGCTTTCGCAACAAGTAATGGAACATTATTATTTTGAAAAAAGACCGCCGTGTCTTTTGTCCGTTTTTCTTTCAATACTGGCTGAAACATATCAATTGAAATACTATTGTGTCTAAAAAGTAAGACCAATTTTCAATTTAAAATTCCCGGGGCTTATGGAATGGCGCTGTCCTTGACATCTGTGTGAAATTTGACATCAAAATATTCATTAGTGTTTGAGTTGCACTTGGTTTTGTGAGACGCTAAAACTGATTCCAGCGATTTTTGAGATGTCTGAATTAATTGAGAAAAGAACTTGCATTAAATTTTGTTTCCGGAAACGCATAGAATGTTACAGAAGGTATTTGGTGAGCATTCCTTATAAGTGGTAAGAACGCGTTTAAGACGAAAAGTCCTCTGGTCGACCATCAACCTCAACCGACGAAGCTCACGTCCAAAAAATTAAAGATTTGGTGCTTGAAAATCGCTGATTTACAATTAGAGACCTTGCTGATGATGTTGGAATTTCAAAAGGATTTGTCAATTCCAATTTGGGCCTCAAACGCGTCAAATCTCAATTGGTACCGAAACCACTGAATGACACAAAAATGAAAACCATATCGTTTCTTAACCACCGTATTCACACCGTGAGACTCCTGGCTATTCCCTAACTCAAAAGACCACTCCGGGGACAACATTTTGAGTCGATTGAAGCGATTAAACGTCAATCGCCGCTCGCTTTGAAGGCCATCCCTGCCGATGACTTTTAGCATGCATTGAGAATTGGAAAAAAAGTTGGTATAAGTGCATTGCGTCCGGAGAGGATTACTTTGAGGTGATGAAATAAATTTGGAAGATTAAATAAAGAGTTTTTGAAAAAAATTTATCTTAATTTTTGGGCATAGGTAAATAACGTTTACCAATAATGATTTTATCAGGTTTCAACAACTCATGTTGCCATTTCAGCTAGTGTTTTGGATGTCCATGGAATATCAAAATCATAAATTAGTTTAAACCATTTTTGGAAACTTTTTTCAGCTACTTCATGTTTATCGTAAGTTTATACATGAATTCAAGCTGCATTTCTCTTCCAATAAAAATATAAAACAAAAATTTACTAATACTTTTTTTTTCTGTGTGTGTGTAACTTTCTACGCATTCACAGTTTAAAACGTTATGCTATTCACACTTCAACAAAATGACGCATCTAAATTTAGAAGCCTACTAACAGTTGCTTAACTTGAAGGAGTTGTCAAACTTCTGAAAAAAACACTAATTGCGTAATCTGTTCTCACAAATTTAGTTTAATATCTAATAAAATAAATAATATTATAAGAAAAAAATGTTATAAATCACTTTCACTGAAGGAATAAAAAATTGTTAATCGCTAGACTGAATAACTTTTGGTTATATTTGGAATCACATAAATCTAATACTAAAAAAATATCATAAAATACATTCAATGCAAAAGAAAGTCCTTTTAGTTACAATTTTTTTCAATTCTAAATACTTTAATCATGATATGTAATAACGACGTTTAAAAAAATTAATTTATGTAGAACACTGTTTCTTTAACAAATTTGAAACTAAGCTGGCATAAAAATGATAAGATTATAGAAAAAGTAAGAAATGTTTCTTATGTTACAAAAAAAAAACTTTAAACATAAACATAGCAATTTTGTTAATGCATAAATTTTTTGAAGTATTTAATTTTAATTTAAGTAGCTTATGCATTTAATTTTAATTTACGTACTTACTACTGTGCCCAAAATGTAAGAGAATTTTTTTTTTCAGAAACTCTTTATTTATTCTTCCAAATTTATTTCATCGCCTTTAAAGTCATCCCCTCCGGACACAATGCACTCATGCCAAATTTGTTTCCATTCCTCAATGCATTCTTAAATGTCATCGGCAGGGATGGCCATCAAAGCACGAGGTGCTTCACGTTGAATCTCTTCACTCAAAACGGTGTTCCCGGAGTGGTATTTTGAGTTTAGGGAATAGCCAGAAGTCGCACGGTGTGAATACGGTGGTTGCGGAACGATATGGGCTTAAATTTTGGTGAACAGTTCACGAAGAATCAATGTAGTATGAGCTGGCGCATTCGGGAATTTTAAAAATTTAATACAAGTTCTTTGCTCAATTAATTCAGAAATTTCAAAAATTGAACGGAATCAGTTTTAGCGTCTCACAAAGCCAAACGTAATTCCCACACTAATGAATATTTTGACATCAAATTTCACACAGAGGTCAAGGACAGTGGCGTAAACCTAAAAAAGAAAAAAAATTGAAATTCCATAAGACCTGTGAAATTTGAATTGAAAATTGGTCTTACTTTTTGAACACAGTAGTATGTGTTTTATTTTAATTTTAATACGTATTTTATTTTATACGCTTTTAATTTTATTATGCGTATTTTTAATAAGTATTTAATTTTTTTAATTGTGACTGAAGTCACTATTATATTGCATGATTTAGGGAGAAAGAGAGACAGAGTTGGCATTGTTTTCATTTAATTAGCAAAATAATGAGATATCAGTGCGTCTACAGATTATTCTGCGTATTAACAGCTGATATTAGGTATGTACAAAATAGCATCATTATGGACATGATATTACAGAAACACTGAAAGTAAGATGTACCGTAATACTTGCAAAATAAAACCTAAATAGAGAGAATTACTGAGGATGGAGCGCTATCTAGAATCAGATAAGTCCTACGAATTAGAATCAGATAAGTCCTTTATAAAATTAATTAAAAGCTTTTCTGCCAACCAGACAACACAGCCTAACATTCGATGTCACAAATAGAAATGGATTCTGAGAATCAAATAGACTTAAAAATAAGCAAAGTTCATGAATCTTTATTAGAATATAACATTTATGATGCAGCTATCCATTTTCTAACGGAAAAATATGGGTCACGACATGCATCGGTATCTTTTAAATAATCAATAAAATCAAATAAACGTGGTTTGCTATACCAAGAAAATGAGATAGTTGCTCCTCTTGATAACATTGTTTTGCTTTTGTCGCTATCATAAGGTACTTCCGAAATTTTAGTCTTTCCTACACCCTCTCTTTATCCCTTATATATATTGTTGTCTGCTTGCTAGCGACTAGTTGTGTCAGGTGGACGGAAACATTCCAATCTTTCTATACGAATTTATTTACACTATTAACAATAATACAGACACAACACACCCTGTGCCTCTTTCACAATATCAATCCTACATAATACTTAAAACCGTAAACTTATCACATACGTTCCCTGACCGTGTATCTCGTTCAGACGCTCCTAGCGTTCTTCTCGTCGCCGCAAAATCTAACCGCATTTACTTACCCTTTCATATAGTTATGGTACAAGTTGTCACAGGTGCGACCTCTCGCGATAATTTAATTATAATTAAACCTTTCATTTAACCTTTCCTGACAATCATTCGCCCTCTAAGGAACTAAATCGCATAGAGTAGGCCTTGAGTTTTGCTAACCACATCAGCTCCACTCAGAGTCAATAATTCCTCTTCTGAAATTTGTTGTCTGCTGCTAGCGGTTAATTGTGTCAGGTAGACGGAAGCACGAGGAAGTATGAATTTATTTACAATATTAACAATAATAAATACACATAGCACCCTGTGACTCTTCCACGATATCAATCCTATGTAATACTTAAAACCGTAAACATATATATACGGTACCTGACCATCTCAATCATTCAGACGCTCCTAGCGTTCTCCTCGTCGTCTCAAAATCTAACCGCATGTACTTACCAATTCATACAGTTATGGTACCAGTTACTGGCCACAGTGGCGACCTCTCACGACATTTTAATTTTAGTTAAACCTTACAATATATATATATATACATATATGAAATTTTATTGATTTCGTAGATCCCCCTTAAAATAGCACAATAATATTACCTTTTATACAACACAGAAATATATATATAAACTATCTGGAAGAAAGTGACGGGACACCCCTCGAAAAGTAGAAAAGTCGTCAATACAGCTGACACATGCGCAATTAGAGGTATCACGTGTCAGCCATATCCTATAAATACTCTGTGGAGTCGACTATAGTTGTTTTTTGTCAAGATGCCGCCACGGGAATAGTTGTCTGAATTCGAGAATGGAGTGTTGGTCGGATTGCATCTTGCCAAGGTGTCAATTAGGGAGATATCCCGTCTCTGTAACTGCTCAAAATCAACTGTAGCACGTGTTGTGTGTCGCTACAAGACTGAGGGACACTGTCAGAACAAACCCCGAAGTTGACGACCTACAGTGCTCACCAGCAGGGACCGGCGGATGCTCGGCAGGGAGATTAGAAGTAACCGTCAAACATCCATGGATAACATCACTAATGAGTTTAGACAAGCCACAGGTGTGGCCGTTTCGACCAAGACTCTTCGTATCGAGGCCCATAAGTTAGGTTACACTGGACGTTCGGCGGCCCATAAGCCTTTGATTACGAAAACCAACAAGAAAACGCGCCTTCGATGGGCCAAAGACCACCGTACTTGGACTCTGGATGACTGGAAACGCGTCCTTTGGAGTGACGAGTCACGATTTACCCTTTTCCGTTCCAATGGACGTGTTTGGGTATGGCGTTTACCAGGAGAACGCCTTTTGCCCGAGTGTGTCGTCCCAACTGTAAAGTTTGGCGGAGGAGGATTGATGGTATGGGTCTGTTTCTCCTGGTATGGGGCTGGCCCGCTGGTGAAGGTTGATGGTGCGATGAATGCCGATATATACTGTGATATTCTTGACAATCATGTCCGTCCTACCTTGTGGCCAACGTACGGTATGGATGATTGCTGGTATCAAGACGGCAACGCAACATGCCATGTTGCAAGGAGGACTCTTGATTGGTATGTGAACAACAACGTTAAACGCATGGAGTGGCCGGCGCAGAGCCCTGATCTTAACCCAATTGAACATCTCTGGGACGAATTGGGCCGTCGGTTGAGGGCCTGAACCCCACTCCCCAAAAGCAAGCCTGAACTATGGAACTTCCTGTTAAACATTTGGAAGGAAATTCCTCTTGCCACTATGGCTAATTTAGTGGAAAGCATGTCAGAAAGGTTGCAGCGGTGATCGCAACCAAAGGAGGCCCTACTTCCTATTAATTTTAATAAATATGGGTTTATGTCGTTATAGTGTCCCGTCACTTTCTTCCACATAGTGTATATATATGAATGTGTGTGTTATATAAAAGAATATATGATTGTGCTATTTTAAGGGTGATCTAAGAAACCAATAAAGTTTTGATTCTCGTA
>BPLQ01000657.1:0-21236 GCA_021605075.1 Caerostris darwini
TCTGCATTGAAATATACCTCAATATTCAAAATATTTACTTATTTATACGAGATTAAAGGTTGATTTGAAATTTGCGAAATCATTTTAATAACCTTCTCTTAAAAACGGCATATTAAAGGGATTAAAAATTCATAAAATCATTCGTGTTATAATCAGACATTTTTTAATGAAGTTCGAAAAATACTAATTACTTTTATTCATAAATTACCTCACTGTAAAAACATTCTTCTAAATGATTTTTTTTATGTCACTGACTTTTTCATTCAAATCTGATATTATCTACAAAAAGCATTAAAAATGTAATAGGAAGTTTTTATTTGCAATGAATAGATTAAAAAAATATTTTTATAAAGATATCATTAGAATTTTATTTTTCATTTATAGGAAAGATTTAATATCATTGCAGTTTTTCCTTATTTATTGAAAAAAACTTTATTCTGAATATATTTAGATAATATTTTTTTATATATTTTCTCTTCATTTGGAAAAATAAAAAAATTTCAGATTTAAATTCTTCATATCTAATGAAAGAGAAGGAAATATATATTTTTATATATATCTATATATGTTATCATTTGTAATAAAGAACTGCATTCTTTCTTGATAAAAATTTAAAAAAATAAAAATTCTGCAATACTAATAAAATTAAAAATTATCGCTTGATATTTTGATGGGCTTTTATTAAACTTTTTGTAATGAAAAACTGAAATTATTTGATTCAAATATAATTCATATTTTTCCTCGGTAACATAAATTATAATTAGTTTCTATTTTTTTATTTAAATAACTTTATATCAATACTTTTTTTTCTCTCCGTGTGTAATTTACAAAGCGAATTGAAAAACTAAATTAAAGAATTTGTATAATTTTAATGCTTATTTGCAGTAATTTTTTTCGTTTTTGTTTTTGATCGAAAAGGTGTAAATATATTTTCAAGCGATATGAGTATTATATGAAATAATGAAGTGAAAGTATAATAAGTATTATGTGAAATGATTTAATAAAAAACACATACTTAATTTAAAACTGCATTTGCAAATAAATAATTATCTCACATTTTTTTCGAGAATATACACTGCGTGAAAAAAGTAGAAGGACATTAGATTATTTTTGATAAATGAATAATGACGCATTTTTTAAACAGTTAATTTATTCACAACGTTTTTACATGCAGATACCTATATCTAGACAAAACAAAAAAGTACACAATTAAAAAAAAAGTATACTTAATAAAGAAATTGGTTTTGACGATCTCATGATCAGTGAAAAAAGTAGAAGGACACTTCTAAAAAAGAGGTGTACTATATAAATTAAGATGTAATTCTTTTCCCGTTGGCTCGAATTACTTCGAAGATCCTATTTGGCATCGAACTGTATAAAGATTAAATTTTTGTTTGGCAAAAATTGTCCCATACAAAGTTTAATGATTTCTGCAGCTCAGCTACAGATTCAAACTGCTTTCCACCCTCGTAAACACGACGTACAATCATTGCCCATATGTTCTCTACAATGTTGAGATCAGGACTTTTAGCAGGCCAATGTAAAAGTCGAACATTGTTTGCTGCAAACCAATCTTTAACACCGTTTTCAGTGTGAATTGATGCTCCATCTTGCTGAAAAATCCAGTCATCACCTCCTAACTCAGTGCCATACGGGAGAAGATTTGAGTTTAGAGTCTGGATGTAGTCTATATCGTTCTGTCTACCATTTAGAAAGACTAAACTTGTCCTGTCAACATAGCCAACTGCTAACCATACCATTAAACCACCTCCACCCATCTGTCGAGTAGAATAAGTTTCTTCTTCAATACCAAGACAGTGCCAATAGTACTGATAACCATCTGGACTATCCAAATTGAATTTTTCCTCATCGGAAAATATAACTGAGGTCCATTCTGAGCTCCAGGACATGTGGTCTTTAACCCACTGCAGTCGGTTTTTGATGTGTCCTTCATTCCACTTCGGATGGTGCATCCGTTTTTTGAAAACGAACTTGTTTGAGCGTTTTATGCAGTTCTAGACAGTTCTTTTAGTTACATATGTAATTCCTGATTGAAATTGCGCCTTGCCGACACTTCCAGCAGTCTTTGAGTTCACGAATGATTTTTCGTTGATCACGTTGAGTGAGTTTTTTTGGTCTTCCTGTCTTCTTTTTTCTTCTGTCACTTTCAGGTTTTCTTATGAAGTTCGAAACAGTATTAGGACTGATTCGTAGCTGTCGCGCAATCTCTCTCACACCTTTGCCTTCATTTTTATAGGCAACTATTTGGCCCTTCTGAAACTTACTTAAGGGTATTCCTCTGGGCATCCTAAAACCAACAAAAACTATGAATTTGTAGCTAAATATTTTATTCTTGTTAAAAAGGAATTAAAAGAGAAAAAAAGCTTACCTATAAACTTTCCAACAGCTTCTAAACAGATTTTTTGGACGTGTCCTTCTACTTTTTTCACACACCCAAAGTTATTAAATATTGCATTCCTAAGTTAAAATAGTGGTAAGTAAAAAAATCTCATTTAACTTTCACTTAACGTAAATTAAAACTCTCCCAAAACAATTCTCTATAAAAATCAGGTCAAAAGCAGTAAAATAAAAGCATATTGTACAAAAAAATGAATGTCCTTCTACTTTTTTCACGCAGTGTAGGATTAAGTTTAAAAAAAAACATTCTTTCAAATGTCATTATTATATAATGCAGGATTGTAATAATTAATACAAGCTATTTGTGTTTTGCTTATGTGTTTCAGAAAAGTAGGATAGATTTCCTTAAAAATACATCCAAAAGGACAATTACATTTTGTTGGAATCCAAATGTGGAGATACTAATGAACGCTGTATCTACCACAAATTAATCGTATAGCATGAATACAAATAGTTTAAATAATTTGTTTGATTTAATTAATATATTCTTCAGCAGTGCAATTAGGAAATAATTTAAATAAATGACATATAGGTTTTTATACACAAAAAAAAAACATTTTTCACATTCGAAGCCATTGTAAAATGTCTACGCTTCTTTCAATTTAAGTTATGAACCGATTAAGCTTGTTAATCACTTTATAAAGGCACAACCACTTCGTTAGGATATTGTGCCTCAATTTTGTAGCATTTTTCTCACGAGAAGAATTGTGGTATTTCTTTCCCAGGAGAGATGAATATATACTTTTTTACAAGTACTAAATAACAACAAATAATTATTCAAATTTGACAGCAGCATTGTGTGTAGTTGTGTTACATGCAATTAGTGTTTTGTACTAATGAAAATAATCTGTGTCATGGATAATAAGACCTGATCAAATTAGAGATTGTCTGTGCGACCTTCACAGGTAGAAACAATTACAGAATGAATACGGACTAAACCATGGGTTTTTCCATCGTGATTGATGACAGACCATGGGTTAAGAAATTGTCTACTCCAATGAGAAGTGAGGGAAATTGAAGCCCCCCCCAGCCCTAATTCTTGACGGATTTATTTAAGAGAGGTATTTGAAGAAGAAGAAAGCGATAAGAGGTGCAAGATGGTAAAATATAAGCGTTGGTTTAAAAATTTTTTGTTCTTTTACAAATCTTATTGACTAAAATTATCAAATCAGGACTTATGTTTATCTTATCATATTGCAGCTTTTATCTTTTATCATTCTTATTTCCTAAAACAGTTATATGAAATTTGCGAATATTTGTATATTTTCAAGTAATTAAATTTCAAAGGAAAAATAAACTATGTTGTTCTGTAAAATTAAAATTCACTTTTAAAAATGCGAACATGTTGTTTACAATAAAACTTTTGGCGAATTTGTATTTTTATTTATTTTTCAAATGACTCTGATTCGTTCGATTGGTGAAAACAAACCACTACTTTATATTTCATTTTTTTTTTTTTTTTTTTTTTTTTTTCATTTACAATTATAATACTAAAAATTGGAGAGATTGACAGATCACGCATACTTTGTTCTAGGTCAAGCAGATAGGGTTTTTTTATGTTCTTCAACGTGATGTAAATAGCCGTTGCCACTCAAATAACGAGTTCAGCACTGTGCGTTCATACATATTTTATTCTCAGCATCTCAAATGCATGAAGCGTATAACCCCCATTTCAGGATAACCAATAGGGATGGCGCTTCTTTTGGTATTTTTCTTTTGGTACTAGATAATGCTGAATTTGATGAATCGCAGCTTTTCTAGTGGTGAACGTTCATATATCAAAATGCGCATCATTCGAAAACAATAATAGTAATAATAATTTCATGAAAGCAAATTAAATGGTTAGAAAATTTATTTAAAATTTTTTATATTTTCCTACGCTTTTAATACATATTTAATAAATCTGAATAAAAAGCCTTAACAACCATTTTTTACAGATTATATCTCGTCCACAACTTCTAGATTCTAATGAGTGCCATTAGGTCTACATAAATTTCAAAAAATTGCTGCAGAAGGGGAAAAGCACAAGTTTTGCAAAACTTATTTTCAAAGTCTCATTAACACTCTGAGTGCATAAAGGGCACTTAAAGTAATTTAAAACACCTTTCAGGGACCATTTAAACAGGAATTTTCCTTACGGATAAAATCCGTTTCACTACTTGCAGCTCAATTTATTCTGCAATAACAATAAAAAGAAATTACTATAGTACAGATCACATAAGAGCAAAATAGAAAGATGAAAATAGCTTACTTTTTCTTTTCTTTCTTCTTTTCCTTTTTTTCCTTTCTTTTTATTTCCAAAATAACAGGCAAGAAAGCGCTTTATTTACGACTCAGCAGATTTGTTTCCATCGAGTTCATCTACCGAGATGTTTCTTATATCATTCAGTGCGCCATTTTTTTATTATTATTATTATTATTTCGCAGAACCTGGGGAGTTGGGGGAGTAGATCTTGCTTTTTGTTTCTCTCTCCAATAAATTTTCAAAAGTAGTATCATTTCATGCTGTTATTGAGTTTTTAAAGCGGCATATTTTACTTGCGCTCCCAGTGTAAGAGATTCTCCTGGCGGTAACTTTATTTTTTTTCAAGTTGGAATGTCGTTACAATATGGAAAGTTTGAAAAGTGGTGTTTTTTGCAAAACTAGTATGAACAAGAAAAGTGACTGCAAAAAATAGCTTTTTAGAAGATTAGAAACTATCTACATTTTTATGTAGATTGAAATTTCTTTTTAAATGTAAATAAATATTAAAGCAATGCGCAGTGAATCTTTACTTAAAGGTATATTGAACATTGGGAATTTATGGCAAATACTTTTTTTTTCTTAATGTAATTAATTGCATTCTGTGGATAATATACATCTAATTAGTTAATTCTTAAAAAGTTGGGGCATAATTATGTACTTAGTTAAATTTTTTTGTCAAAATAAATATGAAATTAAAATTAATTTACAAAGGAGTGTTGGTGTTAGGCAGAGGTTCAATTCGCTGATGGCTTTGTTGTAAACACGGTTTCAAAAGAAGAGGAGACTCGAGGGCTTTAGTCATGCCCAGCATCTTGCATCTTATTCTAACAACTACTACTACAGCAGCACACCACATTACAGTACTTAGAGCCGAGTTTCCCCTATACAGTTTGGAAATGATGTGGGTGATAAATCTGACTGGCCTCTATGACGTTCTACGGTCATATGAGTCCTGCATCTACGGTTCAAAATGGATTCCGAACCATTATAAACATCCATGGCACCACCGGGATTCGAACCCGAAACCTGTATTACCTAGCTCCAGAGAGCTAGGTACTACAGGTTTCGGGTTCGAATTCTTTACTTAAAGGTATATTGAACTTCTGGAATTTAAAGCAAATACTTTTTATGCTTATTTAATATAAGTAATTGCATGTTGTGCAAAATATACCTTTAATTATTTGGTGTGTTATTCTATCAGAGGAAGTCTTATAAAGTTGCCACGTAACTATGTGTGTAGCTAATTTTTTTGTGAAAATAAATATGAGTCTTATTAAAATGTGTAAGCAAAGGAGTGTTCATGCTATTAAAAGAAATTCGACAACGACACGTGGTTCAATGGCTACTTGCGTCATTGGTGAATGTTAGACAGGAGGTTCAATCAGCCAGTGGAGTAGTTGTAGACTACTGAACGATACTGAATTTGATGAATCTCAGCTTGTCTAGTTGCGAATGGTCATAACTCAAAATGAGTCGTAAAATCACCGAAAATCAATAAACAATAATAATAATTTCACTCAAGCAAACTAAATGTATACAAAATTAATTTTAAAAAATTTTGTAACTTCTACATTTTTACTTAAAATTTCATAAATTTGAATACAAAACTTTAACAATCGTTTTTGTAGATTATATCACGTCTTCAATCTGTAGATTCCATTAAGTGCAAAGCGGTCAACATAAATTTCAAAAAATTGCTGCAGAAAGAGAAAAAAAAAGAAGTTTTGCAAAACTTATTTTCAAAGTCTCATTAACATTCTGAGTGCATAAAGCGCACTTAAAGTAATTTAAAACACCTTTCAGGGACCATTTAAACAGGAATTTTCCTTACGGATAAAATCCGTTTCACTACTTGCAGCTCAATTTATTCTGCAATAACAATAAAAAGAAATTACTATAGTACAGATCACATAAGAGCAAAATAGAAAGATGAAAATAGCTTACTTTTTTCTTTTCTTTCTTCTTTTCCTTTTTTTCCTTTCTTTTTATTTCCAAAATAACAGGCAAGAAAGCGCTTTATTTACGACTCAGCAGATTTGTTTCCATCGAGTTCATCTACCGAGATGTTTCTTATATCATTCAGTGCGCCATTTTTTTATTATTATTATTATTATTTCGCAGAACCTGGGGAGTTGGGGGAGTAGATCTTGCTTTTTGTTTCTCTCTCCAATAAATTTTCAAAAGTAGTATCATTTCATGCTGTTATTGAGTTTTTAAAGCGGCATATTTTACTTGCGCTCCCAGTGTAAGAGATTCTCCTGGCGGTAACTTTATTTTTTTTCAAGTTGGAATGTCGTTACAATATGGAAAGTTTGAAAAGTGGTGTTTTTTGCAAAACTAGTATGAACAAGAAAAGTGACTGCAAAAAATAGCTTTTTAGAAGATTAGAAACTATCTACATTTTTATGTAGATTGAAATTTCTTTTTAAATGTAAATAAATATTAAAGCAATGCGCAGTGAATCTTTACTTAAAGGTATATTGAACATTGGGAATTTATGGCAAATACTTTTTTTTTCTTAATGTAATTAATTGCATTCTGTGGATAATATACATCTAATTAGTTAATTCTTAAAAAGTTGGGGCATAATTATGTACTTAGTTAAATTTTTTTGTCAAAATAAATATGAAATTAAAATTAATTTACAAAGGAGTGTTGGTGTTAGGCAGAGGTTCAATTCGCTGATGGCTTTGTTGTAAACACGGTTTCAAAAGAAGAGGAGACTCGAGGGCTTTAGTCATGCCCAGCATCTTGCATCTTATTCTAACAACTACTACTACAGCAGCACACCACATTACAGTACTTAGAGCCGAGTTTCCCCTATACAGTTTGGAAATGATGTGGGTGATAAATCTGACTGGCCTCTATGACGTTCTACGGTCATATGAGTCCTGCATCTACGGTTCAAAATGGATTCCGAACCATTATAAACATCCATGGCACCACCGGGATTCGAACCCGAAACCTGTATTACCTAGCTCCAGAGAGCTAGGTACTACAGGTTTCGGGTTCGAATTCTTTACTTAAAGGTATATTGAACTTCTGGAATTTAAAGCAAATACTTTTTATGCTTATTTAATATAAGTAATTGCATGTTGTGCAAAATATACCTTTAATTATTTGGTGTGTTATTCTATCAGAGGAAGTCTTATAAAGTTGCCACGTAACTATGTGTGTAGCTAATTTTTTTGTGAAAATAAATATGAGTATTATTAAAATGTGTATGCAAAAGAGTGTTCATGCTATTAAAAGAAATTCGACAACGACACGTGGTTCAATGGCTACTTGCGTCATTGGTGAATGTTAGACAGGAGGTTCAATCAGCCAGTGGAGTAGTTGTAGACTACTGAACGATACTGAATTTGATGAATCTCAGCTTGTCTAGTTGCGAATGGTCATAACTCAAAATGAGTCGTAAAATCACCGAAAATCAATAAACAATAATAATAATTTCACTCAAGCAAACTAAATGTATACAAAATTAATTTTAAAAAATTTTGTAACTTCTACATTTTTACTTAAAATTTCATAAATTTGAATACAAAACTTTAACAATCGTTTTTGTAGATTATATCACGTCTTCAATCTGTAGATTCCATTAAGTGCAAAGCGGTCAACATAAATTTCAAAAAATTGCTGCAGAAAGAGAAAAAAAAAGAAGTTTTGCAAAACTTATTTTCAAAGTCTCATTAACATTCTGAGTGCATAAAGCGCACTTAAAGTAATTTAAAACACCTTTCAGGGACCATTTAAACAGGAATTTTTCTTATGGATAAAAACCGTTTCACTACTTGCAGTTCAATTTATTCTGCAATAACAATAAAAAGAAATTACAATAGTACAGATCTCATAAGAGCAAAATAGAAAAAAGAAAATAGCTTACTTTTTCCTTTTCCTTTCTTTTTATTTCCAAAATAACAGGCAAGAAAGGAATTTATTTATGATTCAGCAGATTTGTTTCCATCGAGTTCATTTACCGAGATGTCTCTTATATCATTCAGTGTGCCATTTTTTTTTATTATTATTATTTCGCAGAACCTGGGGAACTGGAGAAATAGATCTTACTTTTTGTTTCTGCCTCCAATAAATTTTCAAAAGTAGTATTCTTTTATGCTGTTATTGAGTTTTTAAAGCGGCATATTTTACTTGCGCTCCCAGTGTAAGAGACTCTCCTGGTGGTAACTTTATTTTTTTTCAAGGTGGAATGTCGTTACAATGTGGAAAATTGAAAAGTGGTGTTTTTCTAAAACTGGTATGAACAAGAAAACTGACTGCAAAAAACAGCTTTTTAGAAGATTAGAAACCATTTCCATTTTTATGTAGATTGAAATTTCTTTTAAATGTAAATAAATCTTAAAGGAAAGCGCAACAAATCTTCAAGTAAAGGTATATTGAACTTTTGGAATTTATAGCAAATACTTTTTATGCTTTTTTAATGTAAATAATTGCATATTGTGCAAAATATATATTTAATTATTCGGTGTGTTATTCTATCAGAGGAAGTCTTATAAAGTTGCCACGTAACTATGTGTGTAGCTAATTTTTTTGTGAAAATAAATATGAGTCTTATTAAAATGTGTAAGCAAAGGAGTGTTCATGCTATTAAAAGAAATTCGACAACGACACGTGGTTCAATGGCTACTTGCTTCACTGGTGAATATTAGACAGGAGGTTCAAACAGGCAGCGGCATAATTGTAGACTACTGAACAATGCTGAATTTGAAGAATCTCATCTTGTCTAGTTGCGAATAACCATAAATCAAAATGAGTCATAAATTCTCCATAAATTAATAAATTATAATAATAATTTCACTCAAACAAACTAAATGGTTACAAAATTAATTTAATAATTTTTAGTATTTTTCTACGTTTTTAATTCATATTTAATAAATCTGAATACAAAACATTAACAATCATTTGTTATAGGTTACACCACGTCTTTAATCTCTAGATTGTAATAAGTGAAAAGTAAAAAAAAAATAACATTTTTTTTACCTATAATAGGTTTCTTACCTCCCTAGAATACCTATAATAGGTTATAATAGGGATTAGTTTCCAAAATCAATTTTAGTGATGTTTTTGACTTGCACGATTGCTCCAAGTAAATGTGTTTTTCATTATCATCGGAATGTTATCAGATTTATAATGCTTGATTAACTGAAATGCCTCAACTGCGATTTCGAAAGGGAAATAAATGCTGAGCAAGGGGTAGCACACGCCAATGAAGAAGACAAATGAGCTCAAATCGATTATTCCCTCAATGTGAATGTTACTCCTTGATTATTAGTGTGTCGTTTCCTCAAGAATACGGAGCATTTCTTCTTCATCCACCCCCCACCCCCACACACACTTATTTTCAACCTAATTACCAAATATGCGTTTAAAATTGCGTTCGGGGAAGACTTTTTTCCTTTTGTTAACTTCACCGTGCATTAGCAATAATGACAGATATCCTGTTCGAGCGGCAAGTGAATCCTGACAAGCGATGAAAAGTTTGCGCTGGGCCCGAAAGAAGAACTGCTCGCCGCTGCTGGGGTTGCATTTCTTCTTTCTTCTTTTTTCCGCGGTTGCCAAAAGACATGTTTCATTATTTTTGTCACGGGTGAGCGAGTGAAAACTAATGGCTGTTTTTCTGTGTTTCATGGGATATTATTTCGGGGGAGCAGAAAATATGACTTTAATACCGGCATTAAGAATGTTTTTGACGGCGAATGTTCTCCTCATTGGAAACGGTGATATACAAAGCGGGAAAAACGAATGCATTACGTAAAAGCGTAAGGAACTGTTTATTGCAATACTCGAGAAGACATCTCAAACTCGTGCTCGTGTGTGGATGTATTAAGATATTAGAGTGAGCATAAGAAAAATAAGACATTATACTTAGCTTTCATTTTGCTGGATATTATTTTATCTTTTATCCTTTTTTCGAATGTCGTAACGCGAATGACATGTCTAAAACGCACATGTGAAGAAAAATAATTCTTGGAAAACTGTCAACTATACTATGATATAAACTAATATAGTTTTGCCGTTCATTTTATTTATTTATTTTTTTTTTTGTGATTAAAAGATGGAGAATTAATACGGCGATATTATTTGGGTATATAACTCAAATAATGGCGAAGATTTTACAACCCACTTTTTGCTTTGCATAAAATATCACGGACTGAAAATATTACTACTATTTATTTTCACATTTAGTTTATATTTAGTACTATTTTTAATATTTGTTTTCATATATTTAATATGATTTTCGCAAAAGATAATTTTCTAATATAATTATTACAAATATGTTTTTTAAAGCAACAAAATGAAAATTTCTTGTAAAAGAAATATTAATGAAGAATGGTAATACGCTTTCGCTTGCTATTTCTATTTATTTGTTCATTTTTGGTTTTTTTTTTTTATTTCCCTGTGTGTTTGTGATATAAATAAAACGCTTTGATCGAAAATCCTTTGTGAAATAAATGAATCTTGAAAAACTGACAACTCTTCTATGAAATATTATTATTCTCGTCTGGTATTTTTTTTTTTTTTTTTTTGTCTCTTTTGTAAAAAAAAAATTCAATGAGGAGTAATTTTACAATGCAAATAAAGCCCTAAACACTAATAATGACATACTGAATATATAACTATATATTTTTAATTTGACATTTATTTAATGTTATTATTACATCCTTATTTGATTTTAATAAAAGTATATATTTTAAGAAGAGTAACTACATAATTTCTTTTGAAACATCAAAGCATTTTCAGTTTTATTGGAAAAATAACAAATGCTATTTATATTTAACTAGGCAAAACTTTATGCAGAATATATATATTTAAAGATAATTTCATTTAAAGATATGAAAAAGAATATGATGGATTTATTAAAGTCACTTTTTTTTTAGGAAATAAAAAGATATATTTAAACAATAAAAATTTATTTTCCAAAAAGGTCAAGCATATATTTCTAAAAATATATAGTTACTTTTACTGTTAAAAAAAAATGAATACATTAGATATAAATTATTAATTTATCAAACTGAAATTTTTTATGTCTAAAATCTCTTTAAAATATTTTATATGAGTTAGTAAAACATAGGACTGAATGAAATCTCAAAAAATTCGATTCATACGAAGCAACAATATAATTATGAATGTAGATTACTAATGATTTACTTTTATTGCTTAACATATTATTCTGAAAAAACATAGTGTATCCTTTAATTAATTCACAATGTTCTTGCTAAATATATGGATAAACTTGAGAACAATATATTTTTCTAGTGTTGGTAAATTAACCGTAATGAAAGTCTGCTTAGACTTGCTAATGTGCTTCATATCAAATGAAACATTGTGATCCGTCAACGTTTATACTTAAAATGGTAAAGGAAATGCCTTGCAGGAGGATTGACAGTCACTATCTAAATGGTCACTGCCCAAATTCTAGCTTGCGTAATTTTTAATATCATTGGGCCATTTTAATCAGAATGCTCATCAGATTTTCAATGGTTGATGAACTGAAATTTCTCAACTGCGACTTAGAAAGGGAAATAAACGTTGAACAAGGAGTAGCATACACCAATGAAGACAAATGAGCTCGAATCGGTTATTACCTCAATAGGAAATGTTCCTCCTTGATGGTCAGTGCGTCGTGTCTTCAAGAATCCGAAGCATTTCTTCTTCGTCCACCCCCATGCATTTATTCTCATCCTAATTACCAAATATGCATTTAAAATTTCATTCGGTGAAGACTTTTTCCTTTTGTTAATTCCCCGTGCATTAGCAATAATGACAGATATCCTGTTCCGAGCTGCAAGTGAATCCTGACAAGCGATGAAAAGTTTGCGCTGGGCCCAAAAGAAGAACTGCTCGCTGCTGCTGGGGTTGCATTTCTTCTTTCTTCTTTTTTCCGCGAATAGAAATATGAGTTTAATACCGACATTAGGAATGTTTTTGACGGCGAATGTTCTCCTCGTTAGAAACAGCGATATATACAAGGGGGAAAAATGAACGCATTACTTAAAAGCTAACGGAAATGTTTATTGCAATACTCAAGAAGACATCTCAAACTCGCTCTCGTGTGTGGATGTATTAAGATATTGGAGTCAAGAAAAATAAGATATTATACTTATCTTTCGTTTTGCTGAATTTTTTGTTATCTGTTATCTTTTTTCGAATGTTGTAACGAGAATGCAATGACCGAAACTCGCATGTGAAGAGAAAAGAATTCTTGGAAAACTGACAACTAGTACTATGAAATAAACTAATATAGTTTTGCCTTTTATTTTATTTATTTTTTTGTGAATTAAAGTTGGAGAAGTAGTTTGGTGATAGTATTTGACAGTATGATTCAAATAATTTCGAAACTTTTACAACCCAATTTTTAGTCTGTGTACAGTATCACTTTTATATTTAAAATTTTTTCATTTATATAAAAAAAAAACTTTTGTTGTTTTTTCTCATCTATAATTTTTGTAAAAGATACTTATCAACAAATATTTACTTAAATGAACAAATAAAAATTTCTAATAGAAGAAATATAAATGCAGATTAAAAATACGTTTTCGTATTGTTAATTCTATATATTTATTTGTTTATGGATCCTTTTTGTGTGTGTGTGTGTGTTATGATACAGATGCTTTCATCGAAAATCCTTTATGAAATAAAAGAATTCTTTGAAAACAAACAAATAATACCACGAAATAAAATAATATAGTTTTATCTTTCATTTTTTTGTGAATAAAATATGGAGAAGTAATACCATAATTTGATATATAACCCCAAATAATGGCAAAGCATTTTAGAACCAAATTTTTTGTGCATATGTAGCGTCACGTGCTAAAAAAATATTATTATTGTTATTTATTTAGTATTTATTCATTTACTTTTTAAATTTTTTTTGTAATCCTCTTCTTAATAAGATTTTTTAAAACAGATAATGAACAACAATTTTTTTTTTAAATCAACAAAAAGAAAATTTCTAATAAAAGAAATTTAGCAACGTGTTTTAGATTTCTTATTTCTATTTATTTATTTTATTTAGGATTTTTTTTCTGTGCTTTAACATAAACTCTTTGATCGAATATCATTTGTGAAATGAAAGAATCTTGGAAAACTGACAGCTCTTCTATGAAATAGTTATTATTCTCGTCTGGTATTTTTTTTATTCCTTTTGTAAAAAAAATTAATGAGGAATAATGTTACAATGCAAATAAAACCATGAGCACAAATAACGACATACTTAATATATATGGCTATTATTAAATTTTTAGATGGATATTTATTTTATGTTATTATTATATCCTTATTTGATTTTAAAAAAAGGATATATTTTAAGAAGAGCAATGGGATCATTTCTTTTGAAACATCAAAGCAATTTTTGTCTTTTGAAAATAAGAATTTGCTATTTGTATTTAAACAAGCATAACTGGAGACTTGTTATTTTTAAAGATATGAAAAAATTAAATTGGATTTATTAAATTTATTAATGTCTAATAATTATTTTTTTTTTTGTAGAAAATAAAAAGAAATATTTAAACAGCATCAATTTATTTTTGAAAAAGGTAAAACATATATTTCAAAAAATATATTAACTTTTTTTAGTATTGATATTTTATAAAACTGAAATGAGTTTAATTTTGTTATTTCAAAGAGCTGGAAAAAAATTTTTTGTCTGAGTTACTAAAACGCACAAATGAATGAAATCTCCATAAATTCTATTATCACAGGAAAAATAAGTATTACATGATAATGTACATATGTAGACGATTTACTTTTGTTGCTTAACATATTATTCTGTATAACATAGTGCATTCTTTAATTAATTCAATAATGTTCTTGATAAATATATGAATACAATTGAAAACAATATATTTTTTTTCCTGTGTTGTTGAATTAATCATAATCAAAGTCTGCTTAAACTTGTTAATTAGCTTTACAGTAAAGAAAAGAATTTTGATTCGTCAATGTTTGTTCTTAAGATGATAGAGGAAGTCTTACAGGAGGAGTCTCTGCCTTACATGCTTTATAGAGGACTTCCTTACATGCCTTACCTTTTACCTTACAGGAAGACTTTATAGCCACTACCCAAATATTTGTATCTTGCCTTTTTTTTTTTAACATCAGTGGGGAGCCTGTTCCACTTTTTGTATGTCACAAACACATATGTCTCATCGTGTAATGAGAAGAAAACATTGCCATCCGAGATGAGATTTTATCTATAAAAAGTCCTTCATTTGCCGTATCCAGTATATGAAAAATAGAAAACTCTGGCAACCCTGACTGACTATCAATGCTAAATGATTTTCACTTGTTGGCACAATCGCCATCAAATCTTCTCGTTTCTCAAACAGTTGCTGCAATGGACTCAGCCAATAGATTTGTGTCTCCTATAGGCTGTCTAGTTACTATTTGGCTGAGAGTTTTATTTATCATTTAACATATAATAATGAGTAACATTATCATAGAAGGATACCAAATATTAAATAAATTTCTTTAGATTGATATTTTAAATTTAAATACATAAATAAAAGTTCGAATCAGGCTATTCTCACATTTGGAGGAATCTCATTGTTTCTGCAGATATTTTCTCCATATATGCATTTAATCAATACATTGGCAAAGTAGTAATTGAAGTAAATCCTATCTGTAAGATTAGAGCACCTGTTAATTGAGCTTGATACCAGATTAGACCAGGAGGGGTACAAACTTCGTTAGTCGTCGATCTTTCCAAGACTGTTTTTACTTTTTTTTTTTATTTTTACTATGTATGCAATAGGACAAACAACCATGACACGTAAATTTCTAGATTATTTGTTTTATAGTTTCTTTTGTATATACTGGAAGTATATAGTATATTTGTAAAAGTGTGTAATTAAGGTACATAAATCAGTGTAAGGTCCTTAAATTTAACTAAACAAAATGAACTTCACATTTACATAAATACACACTTTCAAATAATACATCTACAAAAAACAGTACTTTTAAAAAAATTATGAATACCCAACCAACGTAGACACAGAAAATAGATCTTTGATATTTTTGCCGACTGTCTCGGAGTTGATGGACGCTTGCCGGTAGATGACATGCAGGTTAATCGTACTGAAGATTAACATATTATATTATATCAGCTTAATGTCAGAAAGTAATGTGTGTTCGTTTTGAGTCTTCTTATCTTTACATATTTTATGAGATGCCCTAATAATACATAAAATATAAATTTAAGTTAAATACTAAATTAACAATAATACAATCTATCTAATGTACATGATTTTTTTTTAATTTATAATTTACTATGGTTGCCCATGAGTTTTTATCAACTATCGAGAACTGATCATAAACTGACCCTCTGGAAATATTATATCGATCCCCATATGTCCATTTTGTGACAACTGCAAAAGTCGTCAGAATCATATATTATCATTATGAATTATGGTCAGAATCATGTATTAATCAAAAATTGTAAGGTATAAGCAAAACCTGATTGCCGTACTTTTACAAAAGGTAAGGTAAAAGGAATAATGGATTTATTTATTTTTATGTTTCTCTGAAGGCTTTACTAACTAACTAATTAACTCTCTGGCACTGAAGTCCATGTTCATGGCCTTGACCTATTGGTCTGCCTACTGGGCCTATGGTCTGCCAAAAC
This sequence comes from Caerostris darwini, assembly GCA_021605075.1. Lineage (NCBI taxonomy): Eukaryota > Metazoa > Arthropoda > Arachnida > Araneae > Araneidae > Caerostris > Caerostris darwini. The sequence goes on from BPLQ01000657.1 coordinate 16,299, forward strand.
AGGAGATGTTTTAATTTTACGGCCTAAGGTTGTCAGCTCTACTCCCAACAATCCTATTAGACCGAGACCTACGGGTTAAAGTGGATTCTGAACTAATATAAACCTCCATGGCACAATCGGGACCCGGACACTATGGCGCAGGGCGCCAGAGGTCTTCACTCGACCAGTAGGGTTCTTTTCTAGCACTTGGTAGACTATAATTTATGTAAGCATTCACAGAAGTGAAAGTCCATAAATGTCCTTCCAATTTTTTCAATAGTTTCTACAACATATCATTAATGATTGCATCACTCAACTTTTGTATGTTAAAAATAATGTATTTATTGAAAGCTTCTATAATAGATATATTATCAATCTACTAAATTTTCGTGAAGGTAATTCATGTCATAAATAGAACTATCAGTTTATCTCATGCTCTTCTACGGTATAGCTAATACACCTATTAGAGTTATAAATGTTATAATTATACATAATTTAAACTCAATGGTAATGGTAGTTAGTGGAATAAATTATGCTAATATTGAATTTTTTTAATTATATTTACATAGCAGTTTTTTTCCCCCAATTTAGACCGAATTCTACTTACTGTTACACAGCCTGTACTGATTGGCGAAGCGCTAACATGGATAGGAATTATGACATGAGTTATTGCCGAAACGCCTACAGAAATTTCTAGTGTGCTTTTGTTGCCGATCACTGCTAACATCAGGGTACTTGCTGTTAGATGGATTCCGTCATAGAACCTGTGGAGAGCGTCCCAGTTTGGGTGTGGACCAGAAAGAGAGATACATTCTCGTTATTGTGTGGCGATCGTTCCATGTCTCCATGTATTTATTGCTTTTTAATAACGTACATAATTCTTTTATGTTGTACAATAAATTTTATGTTTAAAATACTAAGTTGTGGTTGAATATTTGGTTTATGACACTGCTAGCCCATAGAAATTTTTAGGAAGTTTATGAGGAGTAATATATTTCAGGATTATATCAGGAGGAGTATATTTTCAGGAGTAACTATCTTGAGATTGCGTGTCATTTAGGAAAACTCACTCGTACCAGACAATCGAAAAGACAATTATACATATCACATAAAACACGTGTCACAAAATCAAAATAAAGTATTTTGATTTTTTATTGTAATGGATGCAACGTAATTTAAATTTAACTTTTAAACGTAAGTCAACAGTAGACTGCATTGAAATATACCAATATTCAAAATATTTACTTAATTTATACGAGATTAAAGTTTGATTTGAAATTTGCGAAATCATTTTAATAACCTTCACTTAAAAACGGCATATTAAATGGATTAAAAATTCATAAAATCATCCGTGTTATAATCATACATTTTTAATAAAGTTTGAAAAATACTAATTACTTTTATTCATAAATTACCTCACTGTAAAAACATTCTTCTAAATGATTTTTTTTATGTCACTGACTTTTTCATTCAAATCATACGATGATATTATATACAAAAAGCATTAAAAATGTAATAGGAAGTTTTTATTTGCAATGAATAGATTAAAAAATATTTTTATAAAGATATCATTTAATTTTTTTTTCATTTATAGGAAAGATTTAATATCATTGCAGTTTTTCCTTATTTATTGAAAAAAAAATTCTTTATTCTAGATAATATTTAGATAATATTTTTTTTTATATAATTTTTTTCAGATTTAAATTTTTCATTCTAATGAAAAAAAGTTAAAAATTTCAGATTTAAATTCTTCATATCTAATGAAAGAGAAGGAAATATATATTTTTATATATATTGCATTTATATGTTTCATTTGTAATATATTTAAAGAACTGCATTCTTTCTTGATAAAAATTTAAAAAAATAAAAATTCTGCAATACTAATAAAATTAAAAACTATCGCTTGATATTTTGATGGGCTTTTTTTTTTAAACTTTTTGTAATGAAAAACTGAAATTATTTGATTCAAATATAATTTATATTTTTCCTCCGTAACATAAATTATAATTAGTTTTTATTTTTTTATTTTAATAACTTTATATCAATAATTTTTTTTCGCTCCGTGTGTAACTTACAAAGTGAATTGAAAAACTAAATTAAAGAATTTGTATAATTTTAATGTTTATTTGCCGTAATTTTTTTCGTTTTTGTTTTTGATCGAAAAGGTGTAATTATATTTTCATGCGAAATGAGTATTGCATGAAATAATGAAGTGAAAGTATAATGAGTAATATGTGAAATGATTTAATAAAAAATACATACTTAATTTAAAACTGCATTTACAAATAAATAATTATCTCACATTTTGTTTTGAGAGTATATGATTAAATTTTAAAAAAATGATTTTTTCAAGTGTCATTATTATATAATGCAGGATTGTAATGATTAATCTGAGCTATTTGTATTTTGCTTAAGTGTTTCAAAAATGTACGATAGATTTCCTAAAAAATACATCCAGAAAGACAATTATCTTTTGTTGGAATCCAAATGTGGAGATGCTAATGAACGCTGTATCTACCACAAATTAATCGTATAGCATGAATACAAATAGTTTAAATAATTTGTTTGAATTAATTATTATATTCTTTACCAGTGCAATTAGGAAATAACTTAAGTAATTGACATACGGGTTTTTATACATAAAAAAAAACATTTTTCAAATTCGAAGCCATTTTAAAATGTCTACGCTTCTTCCAGTTTAAGCTATGAACCGGTTAAGTTTGTTAATCACTTTATAAAGGTACAACCACTTCGTTAGGATATTGTGCCACAATTTTGTAGCATTTTTCTCACAATTGTGGTATTTCTTTCCCATGAGAACTGAATATATATTTTTCGACAAATACTTAATAACAACAAATAATTATTCAAATTTGACAGCAGCATTGTGTGTAGTTGTGTTACATGCAATTAGTGTTTTGTACTAATGAAAATAATCTGTCACTCAAATCCAATAGTAAATATTAAGTGTCATGGATAATAAGACCTGATCAAATTAGAGATTGTCTGTGCGACCTTCACAGGTAGAAACAATTACAGAATGAATACGGACTACACCATGGGTTTTTCCATCGTGATTGATGACAGACCATGGGTTAAGAAATTATCTACTCCAATGAGAAGTGAGGGAAATTGAAGCCCCCCCCAGCCCTAATTCTTGAGGGATTTATTTAAGAGGTATTTGGAGAAGAAAAAAGCGATAAGAGCTGCAAGATGGTAAAATAAATATAAGCGTTGGTTTAATAATTTTTTTGTTCTTTTACAAATCTTATTGACTAAAATTATCAAATCAGGACTTATGTTTATCTTATCATATTGCAGCTTTTATCTTTTATCATTCTTATTTCCTAAAACAGTTATATGAAATTTGCGAATATTTGTATATTTTCAAGTAATTAAATTTCAAAGGAAAAATAAACTATGTTGTTCTGTAAAATTAAAATTCACTTTTAAAAATGTGAACATGTTGTTTACAATAAAACTTTTGGAGAATTTGTATATTTATTTATTTTTCAAATGACTCTGATTCGTTCGATTGGTGAAAGCGAACCACTACTTTATATTTCATTTTTTTTTTTTCATTTACAATTATAATACTCAAAATTGCAGCGATCGACAGATCACGCATACTTTGTTCTAGGTCAAGCAGATAGGGGATTTTTTATGTTCTTCATTGTGATGTAAATAGCCCTTGCCACTCAAATAACGAGTACACCACTGTGCGTTCATACAAAATTTTATTCTCCGCATCTCAAATGCATGAAGCGTATAACCCCCATTTCAGGGTAACCAACGGGGATTGTGCTTCTTTTGGTATTTTTCGCCAGCGGGATTGCTTCGTTCAAATCTCGAAAACCAATACGTCTATGCAGGGGTTTCAAACCTTGGATAAGTCTGTAAGCTGGATTATTCATTTTGGAATCAACCCAGTAATATCCTTAGGTTATTCATCCAAAAATATTGCCGCAATGTAACAGATTGGAGTAATGCATACTAGATAATGCTGAATTTGATGAATCTCAGCTTTGCTAGTGGTGAACACCCATATATCAAAATGCGCATCATTCGAAAACAATAATAGTAATCATAATTTCATGCAAGCAAATTAAATGGTTAGAAAATTAATTAAAAAATTTTTATATTTTCCTACGCTTTTAATACATATTTAATAAATCTAAATAAAATGATTTAACAACCATTTTTTATACATTATATCCCGTCCACAATTTCTAGATTCTAATGAGTGCCATTAGGTCTACATAAATTTCAAAAAATTGCTGCAGAAGGGGAAAAGCACAAGTTTTGCAAAACTTATTTTCAAAGTCTCATTAACACTCTGAGTGCATAAAGGGCACTTAAAGTAATTTAAAACACCTTTCAGGGACCATTTAAACAGGAATTTTTCTTACGGATAAAAACCGTTTCACTACTTGCAGCTCAATTTATTCTGCAATAACAATAAAAAGAAATTACAATAGTACAGATCTCATAAGCGCAAAATAGAAAGATGAAAATAGCTTACTTTTTCCTTTTCCTTTCTCCCTTTTTTTTATTTCCAAAATAACAGGCAAAAAAGCAATTTATTTACGACTCAGCAGATTTGTTTCCATCGAGTTCATCTACCGAGATGTTTCTTATATCATTCAGGTTTTTTTTTTATTATTATTTCGCCGAACCTGGGGAGCTTGGGAAATAGATCTTACTTTTTGTTTCTCTCTGCAATAAATTTTCAAAAGTAGTATCATTTCATCCTGTTATTGAGTTTTTAAAGCGGCATGTTTTACTTGCGCTCACTGTGTAAGAGATTCTCCTGGTGGTAACTTTTTTTTTCAAGGTGGAATGTCGTTACAATATGGAAAGTTTGAAAAGTGGTGTTTTTTTTTAAAAATGGTATGAACAAGAAAACTGACTGCAAAAAATAGCTTTTTAGAAGAGTAGAAACCATTTCCATTTTTATGT
>BPLQ01000662.1:0-11382 GCA_021605075.1 Caerostris darwini
CATCTTAATTTAATTTAAACATTAGCACAAAATGGGGTTGCTTAAAATATATGAATAATAATGAATAAGGTAAATAAAGGGATTAAAGTTAAGAAAAACACCTCCTGCTTGATAACAATTAAAGCAGGAGATCGAAAAAGCTAAAGCGGTACAGTTAGGAGTCCGTTGACGATGCCCAAAAATAAAAGATTAAAGTAAAACAAAGTTTTATATAAAATAAAATAAAAATAAAGAATTTAAGATTAAACAAAAATATAAAAGGTTGACATACAAGTTGTAAATACAACTTGTTTACATGTCTATGCAAGATTCGTTGACAGGCACGCCAATAGATGGCGCCATCAGTCTTTTACAAGTTGCAAAAACCTAACCGAATTTAGGAAAATACATTTATTTTTATATTTACAATAAATTATTAAGATTATTAGTTACGCGAACAGCGAGCAGATAAGATTTACTATTGAAAAGATAAAAATTTACAGTTAAAATTGATAAAAGAATTAAACCAAGTTAAGGATGTAGAGTTAAATGTAAACAATGTAACAAAATTATTGGCAATTAAGATAAATAATAAAAGCTAATAAGAAGATTAAGTGGAATTATTTAAAATAAGCAAACAAATAAAGAATAAAAGTAATTAAATAAAAGTGAACCGTTAAAAATTTACAATTTAAAATTACAGCTTTAAAGAGTCAGATAGCCATGTTCTAATTTAAGTTGCACATCGTAGCAAATAAATATGTTAAGATTTAAATGCCAAAAATAGCAGCTCAGATTCGCTTGGAGTGATCGGAGTGACTAGACAACAGCCACAGCGGTAGCATCGGCGGTTGTAGGATAAAATCCACAACGCCTTTTCAATGCCGGGAAAGATTCCCATTGCTGATCATAGATAGCTCTGGGTCTCTTCCTGGAGCTAGCCACACTTGGATGGTATACAGGTATTTGCCTGATCGCTTCGTTACGGATCTGAGGGCATTTAGAATGAAAAGATTTAGAAATTTTGAAAATATAGTCCATAATGGGTTCTATATTCAGATCTTTGTGGAGTTGCTTCCTTCTAACTAACCACGGGGCGTTGACTATCATAGCTATCTGTTTATTTTGAAACACTTGGAGCTTCTTGAGATTTGCGATTGAGGAGGACGCCCAAATAGGACATCCATACAAGAGAATTGGTCGAAGGATTGACTTGTAGAGCAAAACCTTGTGTCTGATCGCTAGCCTGCTCTTACGAGAAATTAGGCTTTTTAGCTTAACGCTAGCAGCAGTTGCTTTGGCAACTACTTTGGCAAAATGGGTGTTATATGTTAATTTTGAGTCAAAAATTAACCCCAGGTACTTGTACTCAGTAACCCAGGGGACTGGTTGGTCAAAAAGAGTGACATTCAACAGTGAACCAACGTTCTTTTTACGTGTAAACAAGAGGCACGCGCTTTTAGAAGGATTTACTTTGATCTTCCAGGTGGTCAACCAACTTTCCAAGCGAGAAATATAATTATTGAGCAAAGCAACGACGGAGTTTGGTGTCTTGTGCTGTGCAATAATCGCTGTGTCATCTGCGAACATAGCCAGTTTGCAGAATTCTGGCTTAGGTATGTCGTTCACAGAGATTAGAAACAGTCTGGGACCGAGCAGTGAGCCCTGTGGAACCCCGCTCCTGATTGGATGATCGCTGGAAATGGTCCCTCCCACTCGCACTCTGAAATTACGCAAAGTGAGACGCGAGTGTATAATTTTAATAAACTGGGGCGAAAAATCAAGTCGAATGAGCTTGAGTAGTAAGCCATTGTGCCAAATTTTATCAAAGGCTTTAAATAACAGTAACCCCAGCAATGAGCAATAGATCATCTCAGTCAGATACTACACTTAACCTACGATACTAGTACATACTGATCGTCAGTCGCGTACTAACATTTACAAAGTTATATCACGTGACTCAATTTTTGCTTTAAAAAATAGGTCCTAATCGGATCGTAGAGCTTTGCGGGGGAGGGGGGGGCACTGTTTCTCCGCGTCCGTGGCTTATCTTCAAGTTACCCGCGCCCCCTGGTTAATGAAAAGTGAGTAACTTCTGTGCAGCGCTTGCCTTAAGGCATCCAAGACCAAGCTGTCTAAGTGTTTGCCAGCTGCATTGGAACAAAAAATAATAATAATAATATTTAAGTACGTCGGATTACAACATTGCGCGATTTATTACTGCAGGAATCTGGGATTAAACCGGGACATTTTTATTGATAAAAGGGCAATGCAATTTGTTTTTCTTATATATTAAACAAAATTTTAGATGGTTGCAAACAACAACGTAAATAAAGTATAGCTTTGCACACACACACACAAAAGAACAGTTATTAAAAGTTATTTATCTCGCAAAATGAATCGTAACGTAACGGTAGGTGTTCAGTTGGAGTACCAGGGAATTTCCCGTACCACCATATCAATAATTACTATTAAAAACATAATTTTAAATTCCAAAAGATGAGCTAAAGAAAGAATATTAAGCGAGCCCATGCTCGGAGAGAACGTACAGGAGTAAAAAGGCTAGTAAAAACAAAATTTAAAATGATAGTTCACAAAAGTATTTAAAAATAAAAACTGTGGCAATTAAAAAGAGTTAAGGAATAACCGTTACGAAACCACGAAAACTTGTGGCTGGCTGAAGAGAAAGAGAAAAGGAAAGGGGAGGGCAGAGTTATAAACAAACCAAAACTGAATCGTTTCGCGACCTCAAATCGCGTTTGAGCGACCTTGAGGAAAAAGAGCGATTCCGAAACTGTCAAAATAAACTACGGAGACAAAAAAAAAAAAAAAAAAAGGTTTTTTTTTTTTTTTTTTTTTTTGAAAACAGAGTGAAGTTTGCATCAAAACGAGAGAGTGAAATGATAGGGTGATACCTGTCCCCAGACACTCCAAAAATAAACAGCCTTTGCCTTTGTCTGGCAGAGAGCTTTTTCATCCCGGGTAGGAGTGAATTCTTTTAGCCACGATGGAATGAACTGAAGTCTTGAAAGTAAATAGAACGCGGGCGTTTTTTCGCATGGCGCCTGGTCGGATCATAATCAAAATGAATCGTTTGCACATTCTGATGAGCTGGAGGGGGGAGATCAGGGCGTGTTGTGGAAGAACGAAGCTGGTTCTTTTCGCTTTTGAAAATCTGGGAGTGGAGATCTGCCATGTCTATTTCCAATAAGGGCAAAGTCGAATCATCAAAGACATCACAACGACATATAGTACTACTAAGCAGATTACAGAAAAAAGACAGGATAAATGACTACCACTGAATTGTCAACTCGGCGCGAAATTCTCACTCAGCGAATAAGAATGAAGAGAGAGGGGAGGTGGGGGCTGAGAAACTAGAAAAAGGTTTACAGAAACCACCACGGCGATCAGTACGTTTTCGCACATCACTCTTTAGATAATTCTCGAATATTTGAGTGCAAATTCGCTAAATGACATGACAGCTGTGAATTATATGTTAAAATACAAGGAAATAATTCATAAAATAAATTTATTGAATAAATTTTATTTGAATTTAATTAAAATGTCCTAACGACAAAAGTGAATTAAAACGATTGAGGTTTTTATATAAATGAATTACTTTTCATTTATCTCATTAGTGTGTAGAATTTTATATTGTGTTTTTCTAAAATTACACTCATGTCCATAAATTAAGGATAATTCAGAATCACGCAGAAATTGAACTCTAAAATAAAAATCTCACCTGTAGAATTATCACACACATCTTGAAAAAGAATATGCAAATTACAGGAAACCACCAGATGGCGCGGATAGTACGTCACAATGACGAGAGTGTAAGAGAGGGGTATATAAGGAATGGTGGCAAAGAAGTAAAATTGTTCACAAGCGCTTTAAAAGCCTTTCAGTGCAATAACCGCATAGTTATGGCACAAAGGAAGCATTTGGATGATTTTTTAAGTGGTAGAATTATCGGACGACTGGAATGTGGACGTACCCAGCTGGAAGTATCCGAGGAACTTGGAATCGCCCAGAGTGTCATCTCCAGGCTTTGGCAACGATTCCAAGATGATGGTAATGTGAGTAGATGTTACAGCACAGGTCGCCCCCGAGTTACAACGCCGAATGAGGACCGGTATTTAGCAGTTACTGCCAAAAGAAACAGACGGAGCACAGCATCAGACCTGTCTCGTCAGCTCTCTTCAGGTACGACAGTTTCAAGGCAGACCGTGTACAGACGCTTAGGGCACATTGGTCTATATGCTCGTAGGCCTGTCAGATGTGTTCCACTTACCGCAACTCACTGTCGCCTGCGATTAACCTGGAGTAGAGAGCATGCATTGTGGACACCGCAACAGTGGTCTGGTGTGATTTTTTTCCGACGAGTCCAGGTTTAGTTTACAGTCTGATTCTCGCCGGACTTTCATATGGAGAGCGCCAGGTACCCGTTACCACCAAGAGAACACCGTTACGGTGGTGCAGGATAGCTCGTTTGGGGAGGAATTATTCTTGGTTCCAGAACTGACCTGCATGTTCAGAGTGTAACGATGACAGGCCACATCTATCGGGATGTCATTCTGGAACAACATGTACGTTTATTTCGGGGCGCCATGAGTGCTGAATTTCTGTTTATGGATGACAACTCCCGTCCTCACCGTGCAAACATTGTAGACGAATGCCTTCAATTGGAGGATATCACCCGTATGGATTGGCCAGCATACTCACCGGACTTGAATCCAATAGAGCATGTGTGGGATATGCTTGGCCGACGAATTGCAGCCCGTCAACCCCCTCCCACCTGTCAACCGGAACTTCGGAGGGCATTGCTTGATGAGTGGTGTAATATTCCCCAAGATCAGATTGATAATTTGATACTCAGCATGCCTAGGCGTTGTAAGGCCTGTATTGCATCGTCCGGGAGACATACTCCATATTAACCATCATACTAACCATGTTATACTGTTTTTTGTAAATAGGCTCTTTTTTGAAATTTGCTCCAGGGAGTAAAAATCGCAATTTTTATTAATTATGTCAAACATATAGCATCTTTTCTGCCCTTCACCTTTTGTTTAATAAATAGACTTTACAAATAAGTCAAATTTGTTTTGCTTCTGTCTCTTTCTTTGCCTGAACTTCATTATCCTTAATTTATGGACATGAGTGTAAAAACAAATATATATATTATTTTATAAACTATAAATATTTTCATTGGAAAAAAATGCAAACTTTTACTTGTAAACAGAACGTGATACGTATAGTATATTGTACCGTGTTTTTCATTTAGTAAAATTTTGCAAAATATTTTTTTAACCTCACTTGGGCGAGTCGATAAAAACATTTTAGTCCCATGTGTTCTCAAGGAAGGTGGGAAAAAGGGAGCAGCTTCTGTCGGGATGGAGCACCTTCAGGTAGAAATTTAACTTCATGTCGCTGAAGAAGGAAGGCAGTGGCTTGTGGGAGGACTTTTAAGGGAACTACGGCGCATTCGTGTATAGTATTGGAGTATAGTATTTTTATTAATTATGTCAAACATATAGCATCTTTTTTGCTCTTTACCTTTTGTTTAATAAATAGACTTTACAAATATGTTAAATTTGTTTTGCTTCTGTTTCTTTCTTTGCCTGAACTTCATTATCCTTAATTTATGGACATGAGTGTAAATGGAAAAAAAAATATCAATTACTTATAAGCGCTGAAGTTAAAAAAAGGAAAGGATTTTTCCCCCTCCAAATCAGTATATTATTATTTATTTATTTTATTACATAATAATAATTATACAGAGGTTTACACTGTAGCAAACTCGTAAATAATATTCATCGGATATATGGGATGATGGGCCTGAATGACCGGGTGGCTCGAGCTGTGGCGCTCGGTACCACAGGTTTCGAGTTCGAGTCCCGGCGGTGCCATGGAAGTTTGTAATGGTTCGGAATCTACTTTAAGCCGTAAGTCCCGGTCTCATATAAGCGTTCGGCGTAGAGCTGACGACCTTACCCCGTGAAGAAAGAAAACGTCACTCGTCTCGAAATCTACCAGTAGGTAGATGGACTTGGCCTACAATGGGCTGTTGTGCCGATGATGATGAGTTTTATTTATTTATTATAAATATTTTCGAAATTGATTCCTAGATTTTTTGAACTTATGCTCGTATTTATATTTCAATGATCTTGTATTGAAAAATAAAAGACATTTTTTCAGTACGAATTTTATCTTGATTTTAAATACCTATTTTTAATTTACATACTTTTCTTCCAACAAAACAGACTCGTATTTATTGACTATTCAGGAAGGATCCTATCTGGATAATATTAAAATAATGAAACAAAAAGAATGGATGTCACTATTTTGTAAATTTTCTTATCCGCTTTCATAGTTTATAATTCGTAATGTTCCTGCATTTAATTTAGTTAATTAATAGATTAATTTTCATTGAATTAGTTAAAATGGTACAGCAATACTACTGTGCCCAAAAAGTAAGACCAATTTTTTTTTTTTCAAAAACTCTTATTTATTCTTTCATCGCCTTCAAAGTAATCCTTTCCGGACACAATGCACTTATGCCAACGTTTTATCCAATCCTCAATGACTGCTAAAATGTCATCGGCAGGGAGGGCCTTCAAAGCGCGCGCCGATTCACGTTGAATCTCTTCAATCGACCCAAAACGGTGCCCCCGGAGAGGTCTTTTGAGTTTAGGGAATAGCCAGATGTCGCACGGTGCGAATACGGTGGTTGTGGAACGATATGGGTTTCATTTTCGGCGAAACAGTCACGAAGAATCAATGCAAAGTGAGCTGCCGCATTCAGTGTTCAGTGGTTAGAGTTTAGTTGAAAATTGGTTTTACTTTTTACATATCACTAGGATACAACGCTTTCATTAGTACAACGCTTTCAATAGTACATACCAGGGGGACACAACGCTTTCACAGATATTGCGAGAGTCCCACTTTTTGCAAATAGTGATTAAAAACCGATACAATAGATTACAATTCTTGCCCGTTTGCTGTAGTTGTTGTTTACATCAGTGGGCCTTCTATTTTAAACAGCATATCGATGAGTGATGAAGAGAGGGTGTTGCTTTAATGTTGACTTTTAGCGGCAGCTGCCCCACATTTGCGTGTCGTATGGTAGGAAACCAAAAAAGTTGATACACATGCTATAATTGAGAATGAATCTTCTCTTTACTGAAAGCAAAGGTAACTCGTGCACAATTTATTCACCATGATATGTCCATTTTAATTAAAAAAATTTTTTTTTTTTTTTTTGTTCTATTGCAGCTGGCAAACACTTAGACCAGGGATGGGCAAACTACGGCCCGCCGGAAGGTTCTATCTGGCAAGCGGATAGAATTTTAATTTGCTGGTCCAAGACAAATTAAAAGAAATATATATTTATGTATTATACATAATACATAAATCTCTCCTTTTCTACTTTGATTAAATATTATTTTTTTCTTCCTTTTTTTCAAAGGACTGATGATCTTTTTACTTTCTCTTTGTTCTACAAAACATAATTCGACTTAAATAATACAGACAACTTTCAATCGGTAAATTGTTAAAAGCGGAAGTTCTTTGTTAGTTATAGCTGTAGATTGACGGCAACAAACGTTATCTCTTTCTCGGGGAGCTGACATATGGGAATCCAATATAGGTGAATTAGACCTCACATGTGACAGCCTGCGCAGTTTAAGCTCCAGCCAGAGGCATTTTCTTTTGGTGCGAGTTCTAATATTATTGATGCGTATGGAAAGATTGCACACATATAGCATCATTGTGAATAGTGGTGAAATTGTTTCTAAATATGCCAAAGTTAGAGTTTTACAAATCCTTGTCGAAAGTAAGTTTCGCCAATTTAATATCTCACTCCCAGAAAATCAGTGCTATGTTTGCTTCATCTTATACATGCGAACAAGCGTTTTCAACTATGAACCTTGTTATTGTAGATTATTACGGAGATCCTTGGCCGCATAGCGGCCACTAGCTCCTTCTTTGTAAAATGTTGAAACATAGCGGTGGTCTCATGCCCTTTGAGTTAATAAGCAAAATAGATAATTAAATGCCCTTTTTTTAAAAAAGAGAATAATTTATTTAATAAAATTATAAAATGAAAAATATCAAAAATGTAGATGTTGATGAAAATATCAAAAATTAAATGAAAATATCAAAAATTTCAAAAATGTAGTTGCATGTAATAACCCCGAATGAGCAAAGGTCAAATTAGGAGAAAAGCGAACTTTTTTCATCTAGGCAGTTGTAAGGAATTAATTTAAAATATTTAGAACAGTGCGAGGTCTTTTCCTATGTTTGCGGGAAGAAATATCATAATCGTAATTTTGTAGGATATTTAATACAGGGTTATTAATGTTTCGCATATCATTATAGAATTTAGTAGAAATTTTGTGAACAAATTGTCTTAAACTTGGAATCGAGAGAGCTCGTCTAATATCGTCATTACGAAAGTACTAGGTACTAGGGTGAATTCGTTAACATTCTGAGAGTTATGTTCTCAAGCCTTTGAATAATTTCAAAATTTGTACGTGCGACAGAACCCCAAACTGAGATATATTAGAATTTTGAGATTAAGAGGTAAAGCTGAATTTCTATTGATTAAAGGGTAGAGAATTCTAAATTGAGTATTGAATTTCTTTCTAATGTTGTAGATATGCGATCTGTAGTTAAGTTTACTATCAAGGATAATTCCTAAGTACTTAGTTTCTTTAGACCAGGTGATATAATTATTGTATATTTTAATATTAGGAGTGTTATAGGATTTTTTGCGAGTGAAAAGAACTGATTCAGTCTTGTCCACATTTAATTTTATCTTCCAGTTAATGAGCCATTTTTCTAAATCAATGATATAATTTTGCAAATTTTTCTGGATGGTGCAAGTTTTTCGGCCTTGCGTTAAGATTGCGGTGTCGTCAGCATACAGACTAATTTTGATATTGTTCTTTTGTGGAATATCGTTGATAAAGATATTATAGAGGAAAGGAGCTAGAAACTATAAACCTTAGAAAGAATTATTTCAGAAGTAGGCTGCCAGATGAGCATTTAGCCTCGTTCCTTAGAATCAGTACATCTCATTTCGAACCTCAATATAAGGAACTTTTAAAAATGAAATCGCAATTTCATTCCTCTCATTAACATATTTAAATTTTAATACTTGTATAGTGTTTTTAAAATTTTAGAAAAATTTATCTCGGCACGCCAAACTTTTTTTTTTTTTTTTTTTTTTTTTTTGCCCATCCCTGACTTAGACAGTTGTCTTAACACTTGGACAGTTAAAAGTTAAGTGAATATTACATTATTATAAAACACATTTCATTAAATGAATAACGGTAACTATTTAAACATTAATTTGCATATGGCAAATTCATTCATTCATTTCATTGGCATACCACGTTAAGATTTAAATAAAAAATTATAATCATTTTTTTTTTTTTTGTTTGTTCTAGTGCAGCTGGCAAATACTTAGATAGTTGTCTTGGATGCCTTAAGGCAAGATTTGCACCGATGTTACTCATTTAGCACTACCCAGGAAGTGCGTGTAGCTTGAAAATAAGCTACGGATGCGGAGTAACACTATCCCCGTAATGCTCTACGATTATGTTAGACCCGGACGTACGGTTTAAAGTGGATTCCGAACCACTACAAACATCCATGGCACAGCCGGAACTCGAACCCGCAACCTGTGGTACCGAGCGTTAGCCACTCGGCCATTCAGTCCCGTTTTAAAAAATATTACAATTAATAAAAATTATACAATAATTTTTTTTTAATATTACAGTTAATTTATTTAAAAAATTTTCGGAATTCGATAAAAAAAATTAAAAAATGATTCAGTTTTTGTTTAGTAAAAAAAAATATATATATGAATAATATTAATAATAATAATAAATAAATAAGTAAATTTTATTAAAATATTTTATTCAACGTTTTACTATTTATTGCAGACTTCAAAATTATACCTTTTTCAATAATGCGATAGAGTGAAGGTAGGTTTCATATTGTTTATAATATACTTTTTATTTACTATATATTTTTAATTATTCTTCATTTATCATTAAAAACATATTCCATTTTAAAATTGTTGCTTTGTTGTCCAATAAAATGAGCAAACTTCTGTCGATCGACACATAATAATGAACAAAAAAATTTTTAGACATGAATAAAGAAAAAAAAATAGATTAAAAACCATTTGACGTGCCTCGTTGGCTTTCGAAAATCGAATCAAATATTCGAAAACACGTATTAAATTAACGTAATATCACTCAGCAAGTTTTTATTTATTTTCTTTTCATATCAATTCTTATTACATATAAAGAAAGGACATATGGCTGAAATAATTTTTTTTCTGAATTCTATTTCTATTATTTTTATTTTAATAAAAGGGTTTTTTGTTTTTTTGTACAACCAGTGTTGAAATTAAAACCCATATAAACAATCCGTGATCTTCAAAATCCTGAGTATCCATAAATTAAATACGTCTAATCCTAATTATAAAATCTACTAATAAAATTATTTAATCTACTTGTCATAATTATTTTCATTTCATATTAATTCTCATTGCATATAAAGAAAGGAAATATGGCTGAAATAATTTTTTATCTAAATTCTATTTCTATTTTTTTTATTTTAATAAAAGGGTTTCTTTTTTGTTTTGTTTTTTTGTACAGCCAGTGATAAAATTAAAACCCGTATAAACAATCCGTGGTGTTCAAATTCCGTGGTCTTCCATAAATTAAATACATCTTCTTTATAAAATTAACCTCTCAACTACAGCAGTTTGAGTGGTCCGAAGCTCCTGTCTTGAAACTGGAAAACATTGAGGATGGAGAACAGGGGAAAAAATGATCCTTGCCCAAAAATTTAAAGAAATTTTGATTACAAAAGAAACAAAAAAAGGGAAAAATATAAAATAAAATAAACAGAAAAAAGTAATTTAAGAAAGATAAATTAGAAAATAATACTAATTAATTCTTTTATACATTTAATACGTTTGAAAAATTTTAATCTTTTTATTTTAATTTTTTTTCTAATTTCTTTTTTAATTTTAATTTTAGTTGATTTTATTTATTTTTTTTTATAATAGAATTTAAAAATTTAAACAAAATAATTGGAAAAAAAATATATAGAATTAAATCCAAAAATAAAAACAATAAAAAGAAAAAAAAAAAAGAAGAAGAATGCAAAAAAAGAACCTCTCAACTAAATGGTAATGTCCTAATTTATTACGAACTTTAGAATGTTTACAAAAAAAAAAAAGAAAGGAACAGAAAAAAAGGGGGGAAATCATCTGCCTATCCCAAGAAACATAGACAAAACACGCGAGCACGTGACAAGTAAAGAGTGAAGATCGTTTGATGCCTTACAATTAGACATGAGAATTGTATACATTACCGTTAACCA
>BPLQ01000665.1:0-192306 GCA_021605075.1 Caerostris darwini
TAATTTATGAACATTTTAAAACTGAAAGAAGACAAATCAAGAATTAAAAAAAAGTTCACTATTTACGATGGGGATAATTGAAAATGAGTTTCTTAAAAAATCGAAAACTGACGGGGATAGTTGAAACTGAGTTCCTTAAAAAGTCGAAAACTGACGGAAATAATTAAAACTGAGTCGAAAACTGCTTTTAAAATATGAAGAGCATATAAAAATAAATGATAATTTAATGAATCCGTGAACTTTTGTCAAATTAATTTCGAAAACGTTCACCCTAGCCTTCTATGAATAGTACCCTTTTTTGTGACTGAAGAGTTCAATCACGACCCATTGTTGTCGAGGATATTGTGTGTCCAGATCGTGTTTTCCAGATATTTGTCCCTCTTCCGGAAAACATTCCGCTGCGGTTAACGGATGCACTACCATTCATACCCCGGCCTGCAGAGTTTTCGGGCAAGGGCCAACAGAGCGAGCATTTTGTCAATGACCTACCTGCCTAGCTGCGGCGGTTATGGCGGAAAGAAAAATACGTTTCTCTCCCCAAACAATGACCATGGCTGGCTTGCAAAAAAAAAGAAAAAAAAAAGTGGGAAGGATTTTGACAAAGAACCGTACAATTATTCCGATTATGCTTATTTCTAAAAAATGGAACGGACAGAAAAAATAAATAAAGTGCTTTTGTATTTGAATGGCAAAATTTCAATTTGGCCAATTTACCTTTCTTTAAATTGAATGTTGTTGCAAACTTTTTTTTTCTTCTGTTGGTTCAATGCCTCCACCAGAATTTTCAGTCGGTGGACTTAAAAAAGAACTGAATTAGGACTTGTTCTGGAAAAGTCAAAAGAATCATTACGCAAATTATTTTTCGTTTGTCTAGTGAATGTCCAGTGAAAGGGATAGAATTCTCCAGACGACTTTAAGCGGCCTGATGGCCAATTGGCTAGCGCTCTGCCTTTAGTTCTTCAGGTTTGAATGGATGGCATGGATATTTGTGAGTAGTTTGGAATCCACGTTAAACTGTAGGTTGCTGTCTAATTAGCCTAAAGTGTGCAGAAAATGACAGTAGAGCGACAAGTCAAACCAGAAGTCTTTAAAATATTGGTAACCTATTCTTGATAATGCTTCTATATTATGGCAGATAAGTGCAGTACTTAGTTTTATAATGAAGTTGTGTTAAAAATGAAGGATTGGTAACCTACTGTGGCCTTTGTAACATAACAATATGAGTGTGATTATACTGATCTGAAACATAGCGGCCTGATGGCCAAATGGCTAGCGCTCTGGCTATTGGTACCACAGGCTTGCCGGCCTAATGGCCGAGCAAGTGGCGCTCGATCCCGCAGGTATCGGGTTCGAATCCGGGCGATGCCATGGATGTTTGTAGTGGTTCGGAATCCACTTTAAGCCGTAGGTCCCTATCTCATATGACCGTAGAGCGCCACAGAGCCTAAACAGACTTCTCACCCACATCATTCTCAAACTGTAAAGGATGCTGAACTCAGCTCTAGGCACATCTAGTGATGCGCTGTGGTGTAGTAGTAGTAGTGATACCATAGGCTTCAGTTTTGAATCCTGGCTGTGGCATAGGTGTTTGTGAGTGGTTCGAAACCACGTTAAACTGTAGGTCCAGGTTTGTTTAGCCCTTCGTGGGCACAAAATGACAGTAGAGCACCAAACCATCTGTAATATAAAAATATAAATCCGATTCATGGTATTTGCAATGTAAAAATATAACAATATTGCTTAATATGTATCGTTTTTAATTTATTACAATTTTATTTAATTCATTTATTTACGAATGTTTATAAAAATATAGGTTAATGAGATAACATTTTGGATCTATCAATTTGAACTCAGTGATTAAAGGTGAGTGAAAACTCAATGCTATCTGAATTTTGAACATTATTTTTTTTTATTTCAAAAGGACAGGCTGAGAAAATAGAGAAACGTATTTTGACGTCCGTTAGCTTTTTCTTAGCGCATGCTCATAGGAAATTGCGCATGCGTATCTGTTAATGTTTCCTATGAGCATTTAACGGACGTCCAAAATACGGTATGCAAAAACTCTCTAATAACGTAGAAGTATTTGTTATTTAACTTTCAAAATTAAAGAGAACATATAATTTTATAACGTTTTTAGACAAAAATGCTAAATTTGTGTAATAATAATTTTATAATTTTGGGTAAATTTTAAAATTTTGTAATTAATTTTTACTTTTTTTAAGAAATGCTAAATTTTTGTAATGATATGCATATTAGGTTTCTTTTTAATTTTAGTGTGAAAATAAGTATTCGTACTCTTTTCTTAAGTTTAAAACATTCGTAAATCAGTTAAATTTAAACAATTTTCACTTTGTTAGTCATTTGAAAAATCCGTAAAACATAAAGAAAGAAATGGTAATGGCATTTATAATTTGTTGTGGAAGGTATAGCATACGTGTACATTTTTATTGAAATTCGCTAAAAAATACCTACATTTTAAAAGTTAATAAAAATTTTATTTAAATACATGGTTTTATATACTAATTTAATTTAAAACATATGTGTATGATTGAAATTTGGCATACTTCTTAAAAAAAAAAAATGATTTGGAGGTAGGCAAGAGAATGTTATCTATAAGACCTTTTTTCGTTATGATGAGTATTTAATAATGAGGGTGTTGAATAATTACATTTTATTGTTCTTAAAAAAAAGTAGGATATTTCCTTGAATTTAAAAAGGAATGCCCGAGACTATGGACCATCGATTTTATTTATTTATATTGTTTTTTCGTTTGTGGTTTGCTGCATCAGTTTTGTGGTTTGCTACATAAGCCCTTTATACTTAATATTGATAATTTTTTGAAAGGTTTTCAAAATTTTACGAAACACTAAAAACAGGAAACATGATTCAGCCTTACTTTAATTAAGAACTAAACATTAAATATTATAAAATATTTTATTGAATATTTTTTTTTCTGAATGTCGTGCTAGCCTAACTACATAATTTTTTTTTTATATTTCTATTATATTTATTACAAAAACAAGTCCAACTTAACGAAGAAAATGAGTTAGTTATTGAGTAATATAACACAATTGCATGATAATATAATTTAATAATATAATTGAGCTTGTTTCAATAAATATTTGTGAAAATTCATTTTTAAACATGCATAAAAAAATCATTTAACTATTTACTTTAAAAAAATCAAATCAAATACTAAAGTACTAATTGTAATTTAATTAATCAAAGTCTTTATTTACTTTTTTTATTAAATTATATGTTTTTCCTCATATTAAGAAAGGAACATTTCTACGATGTTTACAATTTTTACAATATTTACAGTTTGTACAATATTTTTACAATGTTCCCTATGACAGATGATTTTTATGTAAGCATGTGTGCAACTCGCATATTTATAAGTTAAAAAAAATTCAATTAAATAATTTTTACATTTTCAGTAATTTAAAACGCATAAAGAAGAATATATGATCGTATACGATGTAAATAATGATATAGAGTAGGAAACAAATATTTGTTTAAAGTGAATGTATTTCTGCACATTGTCTATACAGCCTCGTTATTTAAGACGCAATAATTGCTGCCGTGATTGAAAATACCTCATAAAAGTAGGATTATGAAAATGTGAGGGGATTATCCCCATTGACACTCAATAATTCCCTTGCCTTCCTTTACTTATAAGTCATGAATTGACCCTGATGCATCCCACCAATTACGAACCGGGTTTCGTCCGATCTCTTAATACTGATGGATAATGGCAATTCCTATTGAAGGTGAATGCACTGGTGCTTTTTGATGAGCCATTGGAATTGCGTTTGATACGTTGAGGATAATGGGAGACGTAATGAGTCTCCTGTAAGTTTCGGAACATGCAGGAATTTGTTTTGGATTATATAAGTGAATTCACAGTTCGGAATTCCAGTACTCTTTAAAAACTCTTTGCTGGAGATCTGAAAGATTGTGTATTTTAGTATTGATTTCTTTTTAAAAGAATTTATAGGATTTTTTTTTTTAAACCTGTAATATTTTTTTGTGATTTAGTTAATCTATGTAATTTTGATACACTACAAAAAAAATTAAAAACTAATTAATCGAAGGTTTTAAAATAAAAAAAAAATAATTAATCTAAAAAACTAAACTAATTAATAAAACTAACTAAATTAATAACTAACATATATTAACTAAACTAACTACTATTGTACCAAAGCCTCTTTTTTTTTTTTTTTTTTTTTTTTTTCACGCGTAAACGGGGGTTTAACTGAAGAGTTTAAAAACTGCAGCGGACATAGAATTCAGAGCTCAAAGTCTGACATCAGATTGAAGGGAAAACTGTTATGTTTACTCTGGAAATAAAACTATCCTTCAGATGCAATCCATGGGCATAGAATTCAGAATTGAAAGTTTGGTTTGGTTTGTCGCTCTAAAGTCATTTTGTGAACACTTTAGGCTATTTAGACCGGGACCTACAGTTTTTACGTGAATTCCGAACCACTAACAGACATCCTTTCCATCGTCAGGATTCGTATATGAAGCCTATGGTACCAAAGGCCAGAGCACTAAAAAATTTGTCATCAGGCGGTCTTCCACAGTTGGAGGAGAAATTGAAGGGAATTCCCTATAAAAATACAGGTTAATGTGATAATGTTTTGGATACATCAACTCACTCAGATTTGAACTCAGTGATAAAAGGCGAGGAAAAACTCAATACCATCTGAAGTTTGAACATCATTTTTTTTTTATTTTAAAAGGACAGGGTGAGAAAATGTATGTATTTGTTTTACAAAACATATATGAATTTGTTTTTCCCCTCTTTCCTTTAAATTAAGAGGGGCGCATTAAGCTTATAGTTTATAATTTGGTTTGTCGCTTTAGCTTTGTGCACACTTTGGGCTTGCAGTTTTAACCTGGATTCCAAACCACTAAAAATCATCCTTGCCAATGTCAGGATTCGAACCTGAAAGCCTGTGGTACCAAAGGCCAGAACGCTAGCTACTTGGCCATCAGGCCGCTGGGAATTGCAGGAGTTCAGTTCAAAACTTGAGATAAAATTGAAAGGAAAGCTATTATGTGTACTCTGGAAATAAAACTATCCCTCAGATGCGATCCATGGGAACTGCGGTGGGCATAGAATTCAGAAAATAGAGCTCAGTTCAAAACCTGGAAAGCTATTATGTGTACTCTGGAAATAAAACTATCCCTCAGATGCAATCCATGGGGGTATTTGATTCACATTGTGGTAGCACCTTGGAGATGACGAGTCAAAAGCCTTCACGCCTTCTGAATACTGAATCTGCTACATATCTGACGAACTCTTATAGGATCCAGCATTTAAAAACAACAAATATTATTATTATTATTACTGATAAGCCTCAGCAAAGTCAAAAATATAATTAAAAGATTTCATGAAATTATCGTACATAATTATAAATTATGTAGTTTTAAAGATCAGACGAACAGAATGGACAGTTTCTCGCAAAAAGTATCCAACCTAATTAAGGAGCGATCAAATCGATTAATTAGTGAATATTTCAGCAGCCTACGCACGCAGACTCAACAGTTTCATTAATTCAAAGTCAAGGCGATCAATCGGAAACGAACGAAGACACGATGGAGATTTTCGCCCCGAGGTATTTCTTATTACCCTTGTCCTCATTTTTTCACGAGACAAGTTTTCCATTCCAGATAATGATGAATGCAAATGAGATCGCGAAAGTTGAGAGCTACCGTTACACTCAAAATTTTTCAAAGTTAAAATAATAATTCCATGAAAACGAAATCATGCCTTTCTCGTAAACAATAGAAAAAAATTTACAGTGTATAAAATATCTTTTTTAAAATAAAATTCTTTTAAGTACATGTGATTTTTTTAAAAATAAATTCAACAATACATTTGAAAGTTAATTCTACTACAAGACTTAATTAGGTGTTTTGAGATTTCAACTTCTTTATCACATTTTATCCAAACGTTATGCTAATAAAAGAATTTTACAAAGAAAATGACTAAATACGTAGGCGACCAATTTGATGAGATCCAATTAAAGAGGTATCTAAATTTAATTATGGTTATTCTGTGATTCTTTGAATAAAAAATATGATTTTTAATGAGATATATTTAAGCAAATGAATAATATGGCGTGGCAAAATCGCAGAATATGGGCCACTGGGATTTGGCTTCAAAAATTCTTTTCGCCAAAATACGCCAAGTAAAGGGCTGCGATTGTAAGTGAAGTGAATTGCAAACAGAACATGAAACTAAACGTACCAAGATAAAATCGTGCCATCATGGCATTTTTGAAATTTTAAAATAAATTAGAAGTTATATGCTAATATTTTTAAACAGCTAAAATTTCTAAATTGTTACTAAATTAAAACATATTTTTAATTAAATATGTGTAGTAGTATTATTGCTTAAACATTACCGCATTTTCAGTCATATACTCTTGATTTAGATATTCTTGTATGTACATATTGTTGCCATGTTATGAGGTCTGTACATCACTAGAAATGTAAAGCTAATAAATACATTAATAGAATAGGTAAAATCACATAATAGGGGCTGTTGTGATTTGGCGTCAGAAATTTTCGCTAAAGTGCGCCAAGAAAGGGTTGCGATTACAAACAGTGAAATTACAAACAGAACCGAAATCAAACCACATTTGGCGACTTATTACTCAGTTGGTGCCACAAAAAAATCGACAAATCCCAATGGCCCCTATTTTGCGATACGGCCCATGGCGGTTACACTGGAAGTATATGAAGAATGAATCCAAAACGCTTTTTTCCGAAGTAGTTATAATTCAGTTTTTGAGAGTGTAACCGTCAGATTTGGCTTTTGCTTGAATACGTTTTATTAAAACCCGTTTCATTCAACGAATGTTAATAATATTCTAATCACAGGATGGCCATAATTAAAATTAGTGCCATTTGTAACTGGATTTCGTCAAATTGGTCATCTATGTGGCGATGTTTTGGCGATTTCTTTATATAGTGCATTTGAAATACTTTTAAGAATAAAAGCATTTTGCATAAAAAAAAAAAAAAGGAGGAGTAATATTTTCTTAATTCGAAAAAAAAAAAAAAAAAAAAAAAAAAAAAAAAAAAGGGTTTTATAACAAACTACCTTACTGCTATTTTTCGATTAATTCAATTAAATTATTCTATGGATTTATAAACAGATAACAAAAATCATTTTGGCAATAAAAGTGGTTACAAAACATGCACGAAGTTATTTCTATGGACATGTTTCTTCTAATATTTATTAACACTTTCCATGAAATTGGTTAACATATCCATCAATAGGTTTACTTATCAATTGCTTAACTTAATCATCAATTAATTTACTTAATCCATTAATTCATAATGTCCTATCGAAACTAATTTGCCATCACTTTGATATCTCTATACTGTCCTGTAGGACAGTGTGAAGAAGAAGGAGTAATGTTTTTTATTAATAGATGTTCATTAAATTTAAAACTTTGTAGTTGTATCTCATCAAATTGATCGCCAAAGTAGCGATGTTTAACTAACTGTCTACATGAGCTTGTCATATTGTAAAAAATCGGAAAATTGTCAAATGATCTTGACTGTTGAGACGCGACGCTGTAACAAAGCGTCACTTGCTAGTCTACTCGTTTTCTAAAGCAGTGATTGTAGCAAAAGCCACCAGAAAAAATCGAATCATTAGGGAGTTTTTGCATACCGTAAGTTTCTCCCTAGCGCGCATGCTCATAGGAAACTGAGCACGCGCTGGAGGGAGAAAAATGCTAACGGACGTCCTACGGTAACAAACTTACGGTATGCAAAAACTCCCTATTATCCTTTTGCTCTCCAGTTAGTGCGCATTAATTACTACTGAAGAAAAATGTAAGTGCTAATTGATAGAGAACTTTGAAGTATAGAAAATATGTGAGATAAATCCGACATTCACTTCTTTGACAACGTTTTATTCTTAGAACACAAATATTCTTGAAGTGGGAAACAAAACATTGCCATTATTATTATTATTAAAAAAACTTTCCTTGACATGATACACCATTTCTAAAAAAAAAATAATTTTAATCTGTGCATATTTTTATAATTTTTTTATAAAAAAAATTGTTTTAACATGATGGGCGTTGAAAACTTGACTGCCTTCAGAATTCCGATATTAGTTCTAATCAAACATGTTTAGAATTAATTATGTACGAGATTGAGTCCAAATCCCAATTGATTATCGAGTGTGATCAATTTTTTCAATGCTATTTGACAGTGTATGGTAATATTTCAAAAGAAAAATAAATTTGATCTCAAAATATATCTAAATTTGAATCTGTAAATCGATTTGATTTGAATGCTCAACATATAAATTCAATCAACTATTTATTTAATTATTTATTTATTTATTTATTTTTTCTTCTGTCTAGCAGAACATCTCCATCGCATTAAAATCTTTTCGAATCCTGGCTGCCCCCTATGTGGTTCAACAGACCCAATGAACAGAGACCACCTCCAACGATGTGCGGTACTTGACGGCGACTCGGAGACAGCGCTTTACTGGCGTGCGAGAGAACTCTTACGGCAATGACTTCGGTCATCTGTGCATTTTCTGGACATTTATTCTTTTGTATTTTTTTCCCTTATTATTTTTGTTATTATTATTATTTTTATTCTTCTTGTACTTGCCTTGCCATTGGGGGATTTTTTTTTTTTTTTTTTTGACGAAACTGCAGATATTCTCAGTTATTCTTCATTGCACCATGTGCTAAACCATCCACGTCTTTCGGTAAGGAGAAAAATAAGAAGTAAACACAAAAACGTGCCTTTTCTTGCGGAATATTTTACAGAAAGAGCTATTGCACCTCCCAATCTAAAAATCAATTAAAAAAATCTTGGGTTTTTAAACATTACAGATGGCCTAACTAATATAACTAAACGTTATATTATGATTCTAACTAGATATTGCTTTTTCTGTAACTGTTGATTAAAACTGTTTTAAGAAAGCATTGGTAAAGTATTTAAAAAAAAAACATATATTTAATGCGTTAATCCATAGCCCCAAAGTTTATGATTAAAAATAAAAAATCTAAAAACAAATAAGAATTTAAGAACAAATTCCAATAAGAATGAGAACTTCAAAAAAGAATCTTCTAGATTTTGTTTAGAAAGCTTTTACTCTCGTAAAATATCTTCCATTCTTCCAAACAATGCAAACAAATAATTCACTCCCATCCTTCTTTTAATCCTTTTCATGTCCAGTATCTCCTCCTATTTGAGGGTTGCTTTTAGCTCGATGAGGGTGGGGTGGGGTAGGGAATGTCAAAAGTCACTAGAACGACTTTGAGGTTTTTCGTCAGTGGGACGCCATGATATATCCATTCAATGTGGCTAGAGGCAAGAAAGAATGCAGGTATTAGCAGAAAGGATCGCCAGCAGGGGGTATGAGGTCAGTTACCTGACCTCGGGGGTTCAAATACCCCAGTGAAAACTGCTGAATGCACTATGTACTTAATCACTCTGTTGTTAGTTTCGTGTTCCAGTGAAAAGTTTATAATTTATAACTGACGTTTACTGCAATTTATTGTAAATTTAACCAAGCTAGACAGTGGCAATGGACATACCATCTTCGGATTAGCTATATAAAGGAAAGGAAAGTGTATGTAATTATGGGATCTAATGATATCATTTATTATTACTTATCTGTAATAAAATAAATATGTTTATATGAGATTCAGACTATTCTACACACACAAAAGGCATTTCAAATTTTAGTTGTTAAAATTTATTGTTACCACACATTGTTTGATACATAATGTCATAAAAAAATAAATAAATAAATAAAAATAAAATAAGTTAAAAAAAATAATAAAATAATAATTATAATAAACTTAATTTTTCAACCCATGATTTGGATCGAAGGAAAATATTCTTTCCAGTTTATGGAACAATTCATTTGACCCCATTGTAACCAATAAAAAAAGGCTCGCTGTTTGCAGTATAAATTTTGAATTCACTCATATTTTCTTCATGATTTCGTCACATTTTGAAGTCAAGAAAAATCCAAACAGATTTCTTTGTAACAACCATGTATTGTATTTTTAAAATATTTTACCACTTTAAGATTTAAATATACTTTATTATTAAGTTTTTCAGATACTTGTGAGGTGTATCTTAGGTGTTTACATTAGGTCTTAGCAACTTTTAAAGGGTTTTATAAATATTGAATTTATTTTGTATTTTTGATTCTCATTGATACGATTTGTTTTTACTGTATTAAACTAATTGTGGCAATTAATAATTAAAAAGATTATGAAAAATTTAAAGCTAATAAAGGCCCACCTATATTTGCATTTTAATAGCTAAGACACATTTGAACTCATTAGAAAACATATCATACGTTTCATATCTAATTAAAAATAAAATTGTAATGCTCCAATTAGTCTTATAGACAACCTTAAACTTTACCTGTTTATTGTATATTGATATCGGTATACCATACAATAGTTATTATTTAAACTATTTCCAATGCATATTTCAAGCTCTATTATATTCATATTTAATTGTGATTCAAAATTATATTCAAGGTTATTTATTGAAAGTTAAATAGTTTTTTTGATTTGATTATTGATAAACGATTGATAAATCGTAATTAAATGTATAGTTAAAATAATATTGACTTGTGAATAGTTACAGAACAATATTAAAATGATTTATCTAATTTTATGAAGTCTTTGCTTATAAAATTAATCAACTTATTTTTTGCATTATTTTATTTTTGTATCGAATTTAATTTGCGATTACTTTTAAAATTAATTGATAGACTTCTAAAAACTCTTTGCTTATAAAAATTAATTTGCCAATAATGTTAGATCTTATTGCAATTGAATGGATAATGTTTGATGGAATTATTCTTAATGAATATATACTCTATTATTATATGAATGTATACTCTTTTATTATATGAATGTATACTCTCGTATTATTTGAGTGTATACTTTATTATTATATAAATGTATACTCTATTATTATATGAATGTATACTCTTTTGTTTTATGAATGTATACTCTTTTATCATATGAATGTATATTCTCTTATTATATGAATGTATATTCTTTTTTTTTCAATAAATATTTTTATATTTGTTGGAATATAAAATATAAATGAATTTTTTTCTTTCTTTTTTTTACTGAGAGATGTGTAATTTTCTTAAATAATACATCTGCTTTTCTAGTAAAATTTATTCATTCCCTGTTCATTTAATTATTTTAAAAATTATTTTTATCAGTTCATAAACTTTCAAGAATTTAGATTTAGAGGTAAAAAAGGAAAAAAATTATTTTTATTTTGCGTAGTAAAAATAAAGGTTTTTTTTTTTTTTTTTTTTCAAATTAAAAAATTTAATAAACTTAACAACTGTTTTTCAAACAATTATATTTAATTCAGGAAAATGCAAATATATTCCAATCAAATTTCTTCATTCCTAATTTATTAAATAAATGACTGAATATTCATGAATTTCAAAAGCAAGCAGATTTGGCGATGAAAATAAACTTTTGGTCTCATATTTCACAAATTAAAAAAAGTATATTAATACATATTTTAATTATTATTCTAAGAAAGATTTTTTATTGAACAAAATCGAAGAATTTTTCATCTTTATTTTTCAATTTTTAGAAGAACATTATTTACCGAGTGAACTTTTCATTTTTCATGTTTGTTTCAGCGAGTAATTTCTCAATAGGATGTCAGAGGGAGGGAGAGAATGAAGGGGAGGGGGAGAGGGGAAAACTCATCTTTAGAAATGATTACATACAGTACGGATCCGGAAGATTAAATGAGCCAACGAATTCCAAAATGCTTCCGTTATTGTCCAAACTTTTTCCAGCGAAAGTAATCTCGAATGAAATTCTGAGAAAAGAACAAACTACTACAATAGCTTCCATTTCAAACGAAAATATCCTACTCCAACCGACTGAATCGAATCTGTTCCGTTCATCGCCAAGAGGGGAGAAAAAATAATTCCAAAAAAATCACCCTTGGCGACAAACGGAAAGATGATAAACATGGCAGCCCTAGCAGGTAGCTAGGATAGCTCCGCGTTTACAGAAATGCCCTCGAACCTGTGGATCATAAGCATCAGCAGTAGAGTGGTTCGTCAAGAAAGCTAGTGATGTGGTTGTGCAGTGAAACTTACTTGTATATGTGAACGTGTACTTTGTATAATTTTAATGTTTTTTAAGAAAGGACAAATTCGGGAACGAAACTTTCTAGCTATGGATACGATATTTACTCGCCATAGGAATCTCAAACTATGTTTAATTTTAGTGTATATTTGGAGTACAGTGCTTATTAAGACTTATGCCGCCGAAATAGGTAAGTCGTGACCACTGGTGCATATAAGGATATAAATCGTGCGTCTGGTTGGAATATGAAATTTTTTTTATATATTCAAAGTGCTGTAGACGTGTACAGAAATATCCCTGCATTGTACGCGAAAAGCCGATTTGGACACTGACAACTGTCAGAATTGGGTTTGTTTAGATTTATCAGATTTTTGGATTATCTTTATATCTCCGCGTGTGTTGATGTCTGGATGCATCTTCAACTGTTTGCGCCAGTTGTCATAAAATTATTGGATTTATTTTTTTATAATTATAGTTATAAAAAAATTTGACATCATGTAAAGAATGCCGTGGATGAATCGGTTAACATTCTTTGTTAATTACTGTAAATATGAAACGAAACGAAAATTTACCGCGCGGTTTTGTTTTAAATTCGCAACTTGAATGTCATTTTTATAACGATATAAGTGCGGACAATATAACTTGCATGACGTAATGTTGAGCATGAAATTTATCGGTATTATTATTATTATTATTATAAATCATAATATTGCTTCTAATTGTTATTAAGCTGATTTTATTCCTCAAACGAAGAGTCATAAATACTGATTTTATAATTGCGGAATTTTAAAACGAGATTTTTTTACCAAAATTTAACTTAATAACGCTGGTTTTTCATTTTCGTTGATAATAATGTTAATAAATTTAAATTAAGAATTTTATGTTTTGTGTCATTGCAATTTGGATTTATTAGATTTTCAAGTTCTACTCATTTCTGTAGCCATTCAAAGGCAATTCCATATTTGTATGCTTTTGCTAGATGGGGAAAAAAATATCATTCTAAATTTTTATAATCATATCTAAGAAAAAAATTGGTTCTTTATTACAGATTTAATTGCCTACTTCTGTATATGTCTAAGTTCAATATCTATTTTTTAAACTTTAACATTCTCAATATAAACTTAGTGTATTTTGAGTTTTTATTTCAAAATAATAATTTAACTCAAAAATAATAAGAAATTTGTAAGTTTGATAAGTTATTGTAATATATTAACATGCTATGAGATTTTAAGATTTTTTTTTTCAAAAATTTTAAATTGCTACTATAAGTATTTAGAAGGAATCATATTTTTCTTTCGAAGAATGATTTATTGTTAATATTTAAATCATAATTTAACTATTATTTTTAAAATATGTATTGGGTGTAATGAAAAATAGAATTAGAAATTTTTATTGTAAAAATGGTTAACAATGTTTTAGTATAAAATTTTCTGTATAAAATATTTTAACGTGTAATTATATAAATATTTAATGCCTCTTATTAAAAAATTATTAAAATGCAAACTTTTAAACAAACATTAATTTTGATTTGCATTGCAAAATGTTGAAACTGTTTAAATTCAAAATATAAAATTTTTCTTTAATGCATTTTCATCATATC
Organism: Caerostris darwini; assembly: GCA_021605075.1. Taxonomy (NCBI): domain Eukaryota; kingdom Metazoa; phylum Arthropoda; class Arachnida; order Araneae; family Araneidae; genus Caerostris; species Caerostris darwini. The sequence goes on from BPLQ01000665.1 coordinate 13,756, forward strand.
TTATGTTCTACAATTGTATTTTTATACCACGAATTAGTTTTCTTTTAGATCAAGTATATTGAAGTATGATTTTCCAGTATAAATTTTTATATAGATAAATAAATTAGATGATAATGCTAAGTAAATTATTTATATTGAAAGAAATTTTTTTATAAAAACTATAATTTAATTTAAGAATTTGAACAAATAATTTGAGAAGATTAAGAAAAAGTTGTAAAATTTTAAATGAATAAATTTTTAACTTATTAAATATAGAAAGGATGTCATATTGAAAACATTTGTTAGTCTTTGTTATGTTTAATAAAATTTTATGATTAAAAACTCATATTTTTTACTTTGTTATTGATGCTATATAAAATGCTAGCATGTAAAAACTACATTGTTTGAATAACAAATGTTTATTAGTTAAACTATATAATAAATGCTTTTACTATTGTTTTATCAGTTTTAAAATTCATATTTTAATACCAGAAAGTCTTTTACTGCTGCTTTAATAATTTGATACATTTAAATTCTTTTGAACATTAGAGAACAAAACAAAATACGAAAAATTTTGAAAACTATGAAATTTGATTTTCACATGTTTCTTCGTGAAATAGTATTTATAACATCAATGAATATGTATTTATTGATATTGTAATTAATATTTATAATTGATTTGAAAACATCATTTTACATGAAACATCACATTAGTTGATATAGCACATAATAACATTGAAATAAATTTTTATGGCATAGTTAACAACACGTCAACTTTTAGCAAATTTCTGTTTTTTTATGTGGTTATTTTAAAATCAAATTTGAATAATTGAATTCAAAAAATTGGATTTTATTGAAATCATGGATTTACTTATTCTCAGTTATTACCTTTAAAATTTTTGAGGAACATTAAATTTGATAAAATTTAATCAACTTTCTTTTAGGTGAAAATTTTAAAATTCAATCATTAAAATCTGATTATGTATTTTTTTTAAAAAAGGTATTTCTTAATATTTGTATAATTTTTGATTTTAAAACTACAAAAAAGAAAATGTGACTAAACATTGAGAAAGTAAGTAACTTTAACATTTACAGTATGCACAAGTCAAAATAAAATCTACTGCTGAATCTAAAAATCTTTTTTCTTATAAAAAAAATTAAAAATATTAAAAAAAAAATCAAATATTTTAAAATATATGGATATGAAAATGTCAGTAATAATTATTTTTCCCGGCTATCTAAATTTTTTGGACAGTTCTGCATTACCACATATTTGTATCAGAGATTAAAAAAAAAAATTTTTTTTTTCCAAATGTTTACTATTGATTAACATCGTTTTAATTAGGAATTAGAAAAGAGAATAATGAAATGCAAAATTCATTTTTAGCTTGTTTATTATGAAATCATAAACAATTATAACTTCTATGAACATTAAATTGATTTTTGTTATAAAAAGAAATTTTATGGATTTCTTATTTAGGAAAAATCGAATTTCGAATCGTTCATATTTTGTTTATATTTAACGAAATTTCTTTAGTTTCGAATTTCAAACTGTTCAAATTGAATTGTTATGAACAATTTTTTTATAATCTGGTTAATGAACTTCTACTAATTATGTGCTGACATGTCATTACATTGCCGCATCGTTTGAGTGACTATAAATAGAAAAGACGTATGAAAAAAAAGCGCATCTCCTCGAAATGTGATGGGCTCTTTTTACGAATTCATTTCTTCAAAAAACGAAAATACGTACTACGTTCTGCATTTTTTTTGACAGGATGCATCAAAACATTTCACCCTGCTAATTTTTTTTATATTTGAGAATTTTTTCATTTTTTTTCCGGGGTAACCTTGAAAACTTCTACCAGTATTTTGAATATTGTATTTCTAAATTGTATAGCTGAAGATGATCCCAAAATGCACCTATTTTTTTCTTCCGCGTTCTGAAATATAAAAATATTCGAATTTTAATTTTGTGAAAAAAAAAAAAAAAATACCTCAAGTCGTGTGTGACGTACGAAGAGGCCATGACCTCTTTCGCGATAGCTAGCTAAATTTGCAAGTTTTTTTTTTAGCGGTGAGATAAAAGATCTTTCAACTTTAAGGTTGGAATTTATAAAAATATTTCTAAGATAACTTTCTTTCCTATCTTAACAAACCTGAATTTCAAAATCTTAGTTTCTGTCCCTGCAAGTTCACGATATAGGCGCGTCTAGCTAAAGAATTACGGAGGTGGTGGACATTGCGTAGTAAAAAAACCAGTTTTTTTATTTTTTTTTTTTGTTCATCTGTTTTTATTTCTAAAAGAAAGTAACTTTTTTTTCTGTTTCTTGTAGAAGAATTTGAAAAGTATTTGTGATGAAAGCGATTGTGAATTTATAGACTGGTACACGTTTATTTTTTTAACTTTTTTTTTTTTATGCATTAGAAATTCTAATTTCGAAATATATAACAATGTTATGTTATTTTGTAGAGAAAACAGCGTTGCCATCTTTATTAGATAACATTAAGTGATTTATAAAAGAATATGGAGCGTTCTTTCAAAATTGAATAACCTTACGTTCTTTCAGAATTTTACCCCACCTCACCCCAATCTGCATGGAATAAGAATAACTGCAAGCGATATAAATATATTTATATGTATGAGTAATACAAATAAAGTCCAACCGTAAATATATTTATGCGTATATATAATACAAATTGTTACATTCATGCATACATATAATACAAATTAAGACTTCGCCCGATTACAATCCCATTTCGTCCCAAACGATTTGCTTTTAATCAATTATTACGTTTTAATTCTGATGAGGAAGTTTAGTGATTTTTAAAATCACATTAAGTACTCAACTGGAGTGTCCGTTGTCGTAAAAACATTTATTTACGCTGTGTGGGGATGTTTTATTTTCTCTTGTTATATATTCTCTCATTATAACTGTCATTTAACATTAATTCATTCAACATCATTTTTTTTTTTTGTGTAAAAACCTCTTGAGTGGCAACGAGATAAAGCTTCAGTTTCAGTTGGCAATTCCTGTGTGTGTGGGGGGATTCCAATGTTCTTTACTTGGAGAAAGAATTTATTCTGTCAAATATCAACAATATCTAAACCAGATTTGCTAGCGTACTGGCAATATTGTATTCTTACTTTTTGATGGAAATGGCGAATGTTATTGCAATTAGGTTGTGCCCATTAAATTTATTTTGATCTTTTACAACAGTTCCCAAACTTACTTTTCCTGTCATCCCCCTTCACAAAAAAAAAAAAAATTACTCATAACCCCTTCCCCCCTCCTTGGAAATCCACATTCTTTAAGCGAACAAATAAAAAAGTTATATTAAAATTTTTGTTCTTTTTTTGCATCTACGAATGTACCTACGTTTTGAAACATTGTAAATAAGACTCTTTGAAGCTTGAAATTATTATGGTTGATTTTAATAATTTTATAACATTTGCATTACACACAAAAAATGAGCATAATGTGAAATAAAAATTATGGACAACATTAAAAATGGTTCTAATGTGAAAATAAAAATTATGGACAACATTAAAAATGGTTCTAATGTGAATTAACTTATTGCGTTGCTACAATTAATTGAATCCTTGACTCTATTTTTGTCAGCAGTATTCTTAAATTAGTGATTCACTATTTGCAGTTGGTTACTTTCTTATTTTTTTTCCCTTGTTAACAAATTTGCCACCGCATTTAACTAACATTCCACAAAATATGTCCACACTAACATTACACAATTATTCTTATCCTCTCTTCCTTTTTTTAGACTTTCACCGCTCCCTTATTTTTATCGAACTCCCACAAAATGCACCCTATGCGCTTAGCGTCCCCTTTGATCCTTCCACTGCCGCTATTTTGGGAACCGGTATTTTACAAGAATAAATCATTTATTATGAATTTAAATTACATTATTTTTTTTTTTAAAGTTGTGTATGTCATTCTTAAGAACCTTTGAATTCAGGATTATAATTATAATATAAATATTTAAAAAAAAAAAAAATTTAATTTATATATAAATATTTTTAAATCTATAGATCTGTATAAAAAATATTTTAAATATTTTTTTTAAACATTCACTTAACTATACTATATTTAATACGCCTAAAATAGAAGCAGCGGTATTAAAAATGTTTGAATGTTTTGCCCAATGTATAAAATTACATTTAAAGGGTGAAAAGTCTTGTAGAAACTGACGAACAACATTTCTCTTCAAAACTTTCGTTTTGAAGATATGATGAAATGTTTTTAAAAACACATTGGTTTAAAAAAAAAAAAAAAATTCTGGTTATTTTAATCACTTTTTAAATCTCTTTATTGCTCTTTTAAGATGTTAGAAATAGATTAGTTATTACGGAAAAAAATATTATATTAGTCCTGTTTTTTAAATTTTATTATAAAAGTGCACCTGTCATATTTATTAAACAAATGTTACCCATAAATAAAAAAAATGAGTTAAAAAGTGATAAATTAATGCAGTGACAAGATTTGCATTTTATTAAAAAAAAAAAAAAAAATTCCAAGATACTTTTCATGATTTAATTCTATATATTGTAAACTGATATATCAATAACTCGCCTTTTAATTAAAGAATTCTGTCATGTCTTAAGTATTTAGTTTTGTATTGAATCCATGATTTTCTTTACTAATAACTAGAATTACCAGTTTTGACTAGTTGATGATTTATGTCGATTGACCTTAACAAAGAATATGATATACAGGCTTTTTCAAATTTTCCGTGGGCTGTGTTTAGAAATCTGCCTTGCATGTTAAAATTTCATTTCCTGCCTTCCAAATTTGAAGAATTTTATTATTTTTTTCAATTGATATTGAATTGACAATGCAAGTTTTTCTTCTGAGATATTTGACGTCCCAAAACTTATATGAATCTATTACTCATTATTCTAATATAAATGAAAACAAATGTCAGGAGAATTTTAAATATTCAAGATAACACTTTCACATATTTATAAATGTCTCGTTTGACCCTCATTTTTTATTGTAATTTATATTGTGTTTTAATAATTATAGTGATAAACGTTCGGTTGTAATCATTTTAGACTTATGCCTTCAATATTTATTTAGAAGACATACTACTTTTATAACATTATTCTTAGTTATTTATTTTATTAATAATATAAGATAAATGGTATTTTTTATCAAACATTACCATAAAAGTCAGAATTAATATAAAATTTTTGCATTATGCCTAAAGCTGTGATGTCTTTACGTTCAAAGTAATCATCACTTATTTTCACAATCGACGAGAGTGGGATCTAGTGGTTATAAATTAAATCATATCAAAATCATTAAGATTTCTTATGAGGCCTGATGGCCGAGTGATTAGTTCTCGGTGCCACAGGTTTCAGGTTTCTTGGCTATGCCATGGATGTTTGTAGGGGTTCGGAATCAACTTTAAACCGTAGGTCCCGGTCTAATATGACTACAGAGGATTAGGTGTAGGGTTGACAACCCTACCCCGTAAAAAGTCAATGTCACGGAGCCAAGTCAGATTTCCACCTATGGATGCTCCATCACAACAGAAGCTGTCCCCCCTTCCTTTCCTTGTGACCTGATGGCCAATTGGCTAGCGCTCTGGCCTTTGGTACCACAGGTTTCAGGTTCGAATTCTAGCTAGTGATAGCATGGATGTTTGTTAGTGGTTCGTAATCCACGTTAAACGGAGCGTGGGCACAAAATGACCGTTGAGCGACAAAACAAACCCCCTTTCACTCCTTCCATGGGACAACACGGGTTCTTGTACTTGATCTAGATGTTGCTGTCTACCAAGTGGGATAAGAAACAACACAACAGAGTTCTGTTGTTTCTTATCCCACTTGGTAGATCTAGTCACCGTGTGCTATATAATACTAAAATAAAAAAAAATTTCACTTTAAATTATCGTTTTAAAACTTAATCATAATTACAGTACAACAACAAATTTTTCTTATCCTGAATTAATCGCGTTTTCTATTTGCTTTAAAGATTTTCAATTATTGCAAAAGATATTCTTTGTTACATAAATTTGCGTTTAGTTATTTAAATACAATTTGATAAAGTTTATCTTAAACAAAACTTATTTTTAGAACCAGTGACATGTCTTTTTCGTAAATATTGAAGATTTATTATTTTACGAACTTCTTATTTATGATGTCATGTTCAAAAAATGTTTAATCACTTAAGTGTCACGCATTAAGATGTTCTGTGTATTCAGCTATTGTACCTTTCAGTTTCGTTTCTTGTCAGTGTCATCCTCTGGTAATCATTTTACTTCCGCATCTTCTCACGCATTAATCATCCCAGGAAAGCGCATAAGCTCTCGTGCCTAATTTTACCATGAAATAATCTCTACGCGATGTCTGTTGTAGATATTTGTAAATTAAAAAAAATAATAATAATCTTAGTTTTTTTTTTTTTTTTTTTTTTTTAAGCGAAATTGAAATGGCAAATAATTTCGAAACAATATACTAATTTAAATTAAACCTAAATGTTTGTATCTTACTTTATTAGATTAAGATTAAATGTTGAATTAATTTAATTAAAAGGATTGTTCTAAGTTTATTTAAGCGTAAATTTTAATTTGTTTTACTATAAATTCAATTACCAATATTAATTTGCAAATTCAATTACGAAAATTTACCAATACATTTTATATGATGTAATATAAAATGTATTGGAATTCGAATATTTAAAGCAAGAAAAGTACACTATAAAATTATTTTAATTTTGGTAAGTGTTTGACGGATGGCTGATGATGTACATGAGCTTCAAATATAAGCTTTTAATATATAACGACAGTTTCATTAAATATTATGAAAATATTATAAAGCCCTCTCGTAATTTGCATTTTATAAAGTTACTTACAATAAGAATTAAGTACGTTGTGAAACTATTTTAAATTTGGTAAGATTTTGATGGATGGCTAATGAAGTAAATAAGTTCCAAATATAAGCATATAAATGCAAATATAAGCTTATAATATAGCGTCAATTTCATTAATTATTACGAAAATAATAAAAAACACTCTCATAATTTGCTTTTTATAAAATTGCAATGTGAATTGAATACTTGCAATGAGTGTTGGAATTTGTAGTGACTTTTATAGTACAACTTTTTATTTTTTGCATTCAAGAAATTCAAACGAGTATTGAGACTATGCAAAATAACTATACATGCTGACTTACAAAAGTAGGAAAAGATGGCGTATAGGTATTCATGACGTAAGTGTACAGGCCATTTTTGTCCCCATCAAATTGGATTTCTTTTAAGTTTATTATTTTAATATGTTGCCAATACTATTAAACATTGCAATGTTCATAAATCAAAAGACATCAACATCAATTACAGAAGATATAAAGTGTTACCATCCTTTGCTTTCATTTTTTCTTATTTTTTTATACGATTAGAATAATTTCATTTAAACATAACACTTACGCCATAATGTGCCGACATTTATTATTAAAGGTTTAAAGAGAAAATGGGATAAAAAGAAACCACCAAGCTGATTAATTTTGACGACTCCGAATTCTCTCATTGTTATCCACGGCACCAGAATAATTACGTGTCCTATATTTCCTGACAGGTTCTCGACAAATCGTTGCCAGGCAATCTCATTTATTCTGCCCGTTGCGAGAATTAATCTTGTCCTGCCTGCAGAGCAGTCTGTACTGATGTTGGGATCTGTTATCCTTGAAAACCGTTCAGTCTTTTCCCATGTGTAATCCTGTTTCGGCTTCGTGTTTCCTCATCAATTAACTTGAGAAGTATCAGTGTTTTGGATTCATTTGAATTTGTACGCGATTTCTGTCTGCGATAATTTCGGCGTCCGATGCATTCCCATTCATCAGGATGTGATTAATTGTTTCGACTTGAATGAATGAATTGTTGTTGGGAAAAGTTTCGATTCCAGTTGGTGGAAGGGATTGTATTAGAAATTGCTTTGCAATTGTTTATTGATTTTCTTTTTTTAAAATGGAGCATGCATTTTTGTATTACTTTCATCTATCATAATTGTTTGAAGCTGTCCTTGCTCTTATTTAATTATAATAATAAAATTTAAGATATTTTTCTATGAGATATTTAAAAGGATATTCGTTTCTTTCTATTATTTTCTTAAATTGAATGCATAGATTATAGATGGGAATGTTTTTTGTTCGGTTTTTCGATCGGAGGAATGTCTTTCGGACATAATGATATCCATTCACCAAAAGTAAGAAGGGTCTAAAGATTCTGTCGCAATATTTTATTCTATTGACGTCCTGATGGCCAATTGGCTAGCGCTCTGGCCGTTGGTACCACAGGCTTCAGATTCCATTCTTGGCGATGGCATAGATGTTTTTGAATGGTTCGGAATACAATTTAAACTGCAGGTCGCGGTCTGTTTAGCCCTCGTGTGCACAAGATGTCCGTAGAGCAACAAACCAAACCAAACCAAAATCTGGTCTGCTGTTAATTTTAAATATTAATGCAGCAGTTCCATTATATGGGGCCTGATGGCCGAGTGACTAGCGCTCTGGCGGTCAGTGCCACAGGCTCTTAGGTTCTAGTCCTGGAGGTGCCATGGATGTTTGTAGTGGTACGGAATTCACTTTAAACCGTATGTCCCGGTCTAATATGACTGTAGAGCGTAGGGCTGACAATTTTGGCGACTCCAAATTCTCTTGTTGATATCCACGGCGCCAGAATAATTACGTGCCCTATATTTCCTGACAGGTTCTCGACAAATCGTTGCCAGGCAATCTCATTTATTCTGCCGGTCGCGAGAATTAATCTTGTCCTGCCTGCAGAGCAGTCGGTACTGATGTTTGGATCTGTTATCCTTGAAAACCGTTCAGTCTTTACCCATGTGCAATCCTGTTTCGGCCTCGTGTTTCCTCATCAATTAACTTAAAGTATCAGTGTTTTGGATTCATTTGAATTTGTACGCGATACCTGTCTGCGATAATTCTGGCGTCCGATGCATTCCCATTCATCAGGATGTGATTAATTGTTTCGACTTGATGAATGAATGAATTGTTGTTGGGAAAAGTTTCGATTCCAGTTGGTGGAAGGATTGTATTAGAAATGCCTTTGCATTTGTTTATTGATTTTCTTTTTTTCTTTTTTTTTTTTTAAATGGAGCATACATTTTTGTTTACTTTTATCTATCATAATTGTTTGAACCTGCCCTTGCCCTTATTTAATTTCAATAATGGAATTAAAGATATTTTTCCTGTCAGTTAGATATATTCAAAAGGATATTGTTTTATAGTTCCATTATTATTCGTGAATTTTATTTCTGATAAAAGTAATAGAAAAGGCGAATAAATTTTGAAGTAGATTAGTTTCCCATGCATATATTATACATAGGAATGCTTTTTGTTCATCTTGAAAGTTTTTCTATCGGAAGATAGTCTGGTTTTCGGATATAATGATACCCATTCAACAAAAGTCAGAGAAAAGGCCTAAAATATAAGTGGTTCTGTTGCAATATTTTGATTGTATTGTGCTTTTTATTTTAAATATTAACAGTATTTCCATTATATGGGGTCTGATGGCCGAGTGACTAGCGCTCGGTGCCACAGATTTCGGATTCGGTGCTATGAATGTTTATAGTTGTTAGGAATCCAATTTAAGCCGTAGGTCCAGGTCTAATATGATTGCAGAGTGTCGGGCTGACACTCCTACCCCGTAAAAAAGAAACATCCCCTGTCTCTCTGCCAGGGCCTTGGCCCACCACGGGGCTGTTGTACCAATGAATGGTTGTACCAATGGTCTTAAATTTGATTTTAATAATATATAGTTAATAATTAAGCAAGAAAAACTTGGTTAATTTGTTGCAAAAACATCTATACAAGAAAGTTGATTTTCAGTATTAACACCAATATTTTTTTCCTCATGATTATACAACGGCTATTTTTTTTTTAATAAATTGCATATTAAAATTTTAAACTTTAGATTTGCATGACGCATGATCTATGGTCATTTTTACATGTCTTAAAGTACTCTTATTTATATAACATTTCAAAATTTTTATGTTCTATTTTATGATCTCCACCTAACAGCGGATGTTGAACTTTCACCATCCGCTAAAATAAACGCAATGAACTGTTCATTGTATTTATTGAGGGTGTTGCTCGAGTTTTATCTTTCTCCTTAGCTGAGTCAATTCTGTTCTAACTTTCTATGAAGGGCAAGGTTAAAATAAAAATATAATTTTGCAAAACGCATTTGTTACTCTTTAGAATTCTCCTACACTTGAACGTTTTTGGGCGAGAATTGTTTGTATGATACATAAATATAGTCGGAAATTTGATCAATTTTTTTAGCCCTTAGGTCAAAAGATACGTCGCCATTTATGAAAGCAACAGATATTCAGTTGAACAAAATTTTCAAAAAATAAATTAGAAACTGAGTTTTTTCCATGTTTTTAATATAACTAGGACCAACTGCAATTGAACCTAAACAGAAAAATATATTATGATGGGAGTCCGAAACCTTGAACCATCTAGAAAGCAATCAAAAAATAAATCGAATACTATGAAAACTCCGCTACTTTTTTTTTTTTTGGCATTTTGTTTCCCCATAAATTATGTATTACAATTCGAAAAATGCAGCGCAATGGAACTGGTGTAACATAAAGAGTGTTTTCATAATTAAACTTATGCATACATTTCAGCGTATAATATAATAAAAGTAGTAGTCTGCAGTATGACAGACGATTTTATTTTTTACTGGTAAATACCAAACGATAGTTTATCATTGAGTCGTTCTAGTTGTGGAATTATATAACGATTGCTTATTTTCGAATTCTGGTATATATTTTGTTTGGGATTTATAGAAAGTGAAGTAATACTGAATCATGATTTTAAAATGTTTCCGTTTTAAGCAAAAGAAATTGTTTTATTTTATTGTATTTGAATATTTTCTTTCATTTTATCTTTTTTCCTTCGTACATTAATTTTATTATCTAATCCTAGTTTTCAATAATGTAGGTTAGGGGGGATGCACAGACTAGTGAAAGTCGCGGGCTGCTTGTATTCGTAATTTGATTGTACTAGAAAAAGCTTCTAAAATTATATAATTTATATAATTTTTGTATATACTAAGTAATATAATATAAAATTCGAAAAATAATATAATAAATAAAATAAAATAGTTAATAATAATAAATAATTACTATAATTTAAACATTTATGTATTATGATAATAATTCATAAGATATTAGATACATAGATTATATAATTCATAATATATTAATGAATAATATAAAATAATATGTATATAAATATAATAAATAAATATAATGCATAATATATTAAGTAATATAAAATTCGAGTTATATGAATTTATTATGCGTTGTAATGCTAATTTGATTTTTGTAATAATCTAGCTTAAAAATGATCAATCAGTTGACATATTTCTAATATTTAAATATTTAATTTTTGTATTAAATTAAAGCTGAATCATGTTCCCTGTTTTATTCTTTCCGCAAAATCTGAATCTTTCGAGAAATTACAATTAAATTTTTCATATAGAATGGATATATGAGGTGGGCTGCGTTCTGTTTAACCCCTGATTTAAATTTTTTAAAAATGTAACCATATGGCAAAAGGAATTATTAATTTTTTTAATTAAAATATTTGCAATTTATTGATGGATTTATATATGGTATAAATACTCTTTTTCTGAATATCTTTGTTTTAATAAAATAAGGTCTAGTTGCTTTGAATGTTAATAAACTTTTGATTAATTTAATTTTCTTCCAAATGTTTATTTTGCTTTCAAAATTGTTTTGTTCTTTGTTGTATAAGATCGAAATTGAAGCGATAATTTTTAAAAAATTTATTTGATAGTATCACTTTTAAAACTTCTCTTGCTGTACTTCATCTAAAAATAGTTGGAAGTTATAGGAGAAAACCGTATAAGTTTAGTTAATGGCAAAAACAAATAGTTCAATGTTTAGCTTAAAAATTTAGTGAAGATTTAAAATTTTATTGAAAATAGGTGCTATTTAAATATGTGAAACCTATCATTTCTGTATTCTGATCCATTATTCAGAAATATGCATTCAACTTCTAATTACTTTTCTTTAAATTTTGGGGTTTTTTTTACGAATATTTAAATTTGTTTTCCTTATGAATCATTAGCGGCCCGATGACCCCATTGGCTAGCGCTCTGGCCTTTTGTACCACAGCATTTATGTTCGAATCCTGACGGTAGCATGGATGTTTGTGAGTGGTTCGGAATCTACGTTAAACTGTAGATCTAGGTCTATTTTGCCTAAACTGTGCACAAAATGACCGTAGAGTGACAAACCAAACCATTATGAATCGTCATTGCATATATTTTAAATTAGAGGTGTATTAGGTGATTACTACTGCATTCATGATAGCAAAAGGTAATGTATTCGATTACAAAACCCCGTGATTTTACATATATTTGAGCTATATTTTATGTAACATAAAATGATTATAAATAAGTCTTTTTTAAATTAAGGACCATGACCTGTTTATTTTAAAAAGAGGAAAAATCACCAGCAATATTGGTCAAATTAAAAAAAAAAAAAAAAAAAAAAAAAAAAAAAAAAAAAAAATCAGAACTGTCGGTGATTGTCTTCGAAGATTAGTAGACATCTTATAGACATGCCGTTGCCTCAAGCGCATTGATGTTGTTCATCCAAGTTATTTCAACGTTATGCTTCAACAGATTTATATCTAGCGGCTGTACCTTTTTTATTCTTTTACGATTTATCTACTTATGGTGTAATGCATAACGTTCAACTTATCGAAGATGTTTGGGTTAGTTTCAAAAATGATTTTTAGCCCAATCAGTTTTGTAGGTTACTTGTGACACATGTAAGTCGCGTGGTCTTCTTAATAATTCAAGGTACTTCCAAAATAAATGGGTTTTTTAGGATTAGATATAAATTTAAAATTTTCGAATTTGTTGCACGTAGTATTTGTTCAGTTATATTTATCGACATATTGAAACTCTTTATTGCATGAACTATTAAAAAAAATAAAAAGACTTTGAGGAATATTTCGCCCTACAAAGTTGCAAATATAAAATAATTATTGTCAATTTTAACAGCTTAGTAGAAACGAATTAGGAATTCTATATAATCTTGACTTTAAGCACATCAAGAATTTGAATACTCTTTTTTATGATTATTACTTATAATATATAACGCAAGATTAATGCATCGTAGATTAAAACGATTGATAAGACCAAAATGTATTTTGAAAAATGTGGAATACTTGCAAGTAGATGACTAGTTACCAATCTAATAAATCTTGCGTTTTCAATAAGTAATTTTGTTTAGCCTCAGTGCGCAAAGCCCTATTTCGAATTTTCCTTTTACAACAATAAAATATATATATATATATTCTGACCATATGTTTGATTATAAACTTAACAGCTGTTTTTGTTTACCTTGAGTATTTTTGGCTGGCTAATATTTATTTATATTTGCTCCACTTTTGGCTCAGTAGTAACGGGTTTAGCTGACTTGTTGGGAGATGGGGAATGCGTAAGTTCGAATATATTTGCGGTGTATAATGCAGTCACTGCTTTGAAAAATACACGTAAGAGAAAAAAGTCAATGCCCCGTCAGCAAAGTTCTAGTTCTCCAATATCTCTTCACTTCGGAGTCCCCACGCAAGGTGGGGCATCCTTGCTATAGGGTGCCTTTCCATGATCTCGTCTTTCCCACAGAGCGGCGGCCCATTTGGGATGTCGCAAATGCGGTACAGATGGTTCTCCAAATGTTCATGGCTCACCGCAAGTCTAAATTTCGCGACAACTTTTTCAAAAAATTGCTTTGTCCGAAATACGTTGTTCCAAAATCTTCCTCCAACTCCTCCAGGAGATACGAGCATTAAGGAAAGCCTTCCATCTAAGTCTCCTTTGATTTTTTTTATATAAAGTTTCATTGAATGGAATGGAATGAAATGAATTGCAAGTATTTGGCTGTTGGACTATCCGTGTGAACTTCTAGGCCATGAAATCTGCCTGATCATTACCTAAAATGTCAGTGTCCAAGGATCCACAGAAGGACGATGTGTCACCTCTACTGCCAATCTTTAAAGAAGAGTTCAACATTCTACGATATTCTTAGAGGAGGATACTTCATGTAACCCGATAGCTAGTATGGCAGCCCTGGAGTCCAACAGTAAAACCACCTTGTTGTAAAGGTGTCTGGGGACAAGTTGCTGCAACGCCACACAGATAGCCATTATTTCTACATCTAAGAAGGTTTTTTGTTTTCCGGCAGGAGCATGGCAAGAAAAACTTTTCTTTTTATCTGGTAAAACTTTGTCATCTTGTCTTGCCATTGGAAATAATTAAAAAAAAAAAAGTTTTCGAGAAAAAAGATTCTCAGGATATTGTGACAGCGTCTGTGAGCTCCTAGCATTGATAGTCAACATTACCAGTAGAATGTTTTACCACATAATTTGTAAATGTGGACTATTATTTCCGATTCTCTACATGAAGGCAAATAGCCCTCCCCTTCTCCATTAATGCATCGTTGTTAGCATAAATAATAAGTGAAATATGATGCCCCTGGAGTATAAAATGTAAACATTTGTATTGTCTGTTAAACATTGTTTTTGTTCTAATGCAGCTGGCAAACACTTCGACAGTTGTCTTTAATGTCTTAAGGCAAGCGCTGTACTCACTTAGCAATATCCAGGAGGTGCGTGTAGCTTGAAGATAAGCTACGGAGTAACAATACCCCCGCAACGATCTACGATCATGATCATCAGCATGCGGTTGAAAGTGGATTCCGAACCATTACAAGCATCCATAGCACCGCCGGGACACGAATCCGAAACCTGTGGTACCTAGAGCCAGAGCGCTAGTCCCTCGGCCATTCATGCCCTGTCTGTTAAACATTGAATTACTAAGAATTGTGAGAAAGATATGGAATTAGGAGTTCAGTACTAGGAAAAAAAAAAAACAATCATTAAACATAAAAATGACTGTTTTCAAAATTTTCCGCTTCTCACGATACTAATAGAATTTTACTACCTAGATAATAGAATTTTAGATTCTGTGTTATGTTATTTCAATATAAGTATTTGAAAATATATACAATTTTCAAATACTTATATTGAAATAACATTTACGAAAACATTATAGAGGCAGCTTGCACAAACATTTTCGTAAAGCTAAGAAAAACACTTTAAAAAAATGTTCGAACTCTTCATCGTGTGCACATTTGTTTTTCTGTTCTTTAAAAAAAATATTATCCTTACATAGAATATAAATTCGAAAGCTTTGCCTCTCGTATGATATAAGGTTTATTGTGTTATAAACAGAGAAAGGAGAATTTGTGTTGCTGGTTTATTTCGGCGGTGAATAGAATTTTATTTACTTCGCGTCACAGAAATATTTACCACCCATTTTTTTTATTCAGACGCATTGAATTTATGATGAGTCCCACTTCCTTTAACCGTTTCCGCGCGCATGTTTTGAATAAGTGATTGCCGTATTTTCTGCTTTGAAATTTTTATGGCACTCGCTCATGTGGAATTGTTTCTAGAAAAAGCAGCTGAAAATGTCAATATTTATTTATATAGTTTCTTGTGTTTAAAATTTTGGATAAAAGTAGCGATGTTAGTATTTTTGCAAGTATTCAAGTTGTACTCAAACTTATATTAAAATTTTGCTTAGTATTAATATTTTCGACTTTATACAAGCATTAGTATTTTCAACTTTATATACAAGCATTAGTATTTTCAACTTTATATACAAGCATTAGTATTTTCAACTTTATATACAAGTATTTTCAACTTTATATACAAGCATTAGTATTTTCAACTTTATATACAAGCATTAGTATTTTCAACTTTATATACAAGCATTAGTATTTTCAACTTTATATACAAGCATTAGTATTTTCAACTTTATATACAAGCATTAGTATTTTCAATTTTATATACAAGCATTAGTATTTTCAATTTTATATACAAGCATTAGTATTTTCAAAACAGCGTTAATTTTTTTTTAAAAATGGTGAATATACGTTAATATTATCGAAAGCCAAATGCATTCTACCTATAACACAAATGTGAAAAAGAAAAAATGTTTTTATATAAAAATAAGTTTCATAAATAATATAATTTCATTTCGTTTTTCAAGTAATATTTCAAAAGGATACCTTGCATTATGACATACAATTATAGTTTGAAAAAGATGAAAAAACTCCAACAATAAATTTAAAAAAATAAATATGATTAAGAATTTAGGGTGAAAGATGCTTTGTAAATATAACTTATCAAAAATTTAGGAGTTAGCATATCAAAATCCGTTCATACGTTAGTTAAAATTCAATAATTCTTTTAAAATATTTTAATTTTGAAAGAATTATTGAATTCGTAAGAAGATTTTTTTTATATATTGAGGAGTCAAAACGTGTTTTTTATGTCGTAGGTTAAAACAATTTGATACTTGTGCAGATGAACAGTGACACAACAATTTGATACATTTTGTGCCAATGAACAGTGACATGACACGAATCGTCCAGTGTTTATAGGTTGCCATGAATCTTGTTATAAATTATTGCAGTTAAAACAATGCTTTAAAATAAATATTTATAATTAATTGGACTTAATATATCCAGTTAGAGTTTCACCTTGTAATAACATTTTGAAAATTATGACAAACTAATGACATGTACTGTACGAGATCTATGCAATGAACGTCACTTTTGTCTGTGTAATAAGTTTGTAATGATTGTCACTTTTGCATGTAATCATTTTGGCTGAACTGTTAATTACTGCACAACATCATTAATCATTTGAACTGACATCGTTGTTTCCCTATTTGCAATGCATTGGGAAAAGTGACTTGAGTGCATTTCTGTGTATGGTTATTTTCAAATTATTTCAATATGAACATGTGATTTAAAAGTGTTTGGGAATTTAGCAATTAATCCTCATTTAGTATAACGTTATTTTAATCGCATTGATGTAGGCATCAATTAACGAATTTTCTTTGAATCGATCATATAATCAGATTTAATGTGAAAATGTTGTTTAAGGTTATTACTTAAGATTAAGTATTGTTGAAAGTTTTACTAAAACTGGTAAGAATGTGATAATTGGGGTATTAATTTTTATTTGACAAAATATTAACTTTTTTAATTGAAAAGAACTTGGTCGAAATCTCCATAAATAGTTGCAATAAAGTTTCACAAATGACAGTCTTTAAGTAAAAATATCATCTCAGTTATGGAAATTCTAGATGGAGATCGATTGATGATTCAAATGAGCGGACATTTATTTGGAATGGGTAGCTTAAAATAAATATACAAGTATGTACTCCACAACTACTTTTAATATAATTAATGTACAAAGCAGTTTTTTTAAGACTAATTAATCACAGAAAAGTTGCCCAGTCATTATCGTTTGCTAATTCGCTTTTTTTTTTAAAATAGCGTTTGCTAATTCGCTTTTTTTAAAAAATAGCGTTTGCTAATTCGCTTTTTTTTTAAAAAAAAATAGCGTTTGCTAATTTTTTTTTTTAAAAAAATAGCGTTTTTAATTTTTTAAAAAAAAAAGCGTTTGCTAATTTTTTTTTTTTTTTAAAAATAGCGTTTTGCTAATTCGCTTTTTTTTTTTTAAAAAAAAAAAATAGCGTTTGCTAATTCGCTTTTTAAAAAAAAAATAGCGTTTGCTAATTCGCTTTTTTAAAAAAAAATAGCGTTTGCTAATTCGCTTTTTTAAAAAAAAAAAAATTCGCTTTTTTAAAAAAATAGCGTTTGCTAATTCGCTTTTTTTTAGCGTTTGCTAATTCGCTTTTTTAAAAAAAAAAATAGCGTTTGCTAATTCGCTTTTTTTTAAAAAAAAATAGCGTTTGCTAATTCGCTTTTTAAAAAAAAAATAGCGTTTGCTAATTCGCTTTTTTTAAAAAAAATAGCGTTTGCTAATTCGCTTTTTTTTAAAAAAAAATAGCGTTTGCTAATTCGCTTTTTTTTAAAAAATAGCGTTTGTTAATTCGCTTTTTTAAAAAAAAAAAATAGCGTTTGTTAATTCGCTTTTTTTAAAAAAAATAGCGTTTGCTAATTCGCTTTTTTTAAAAAAAATAGCGTTTGCTAATTCGCTTTTTTTTTAAAAAAACGTTTGCTTTATTTAAGCAAAGATATTCATTTGTCCTAACATTTATTACTTTTATGCTGTCAGAATCAAAGTCTCCATAAATAATTGTAATAGTTTCACAAATGGCAGTCGTTTTGCAAAAATATCATGCTGGTTGCATTTTTATATGAGAGGGGAATTATTCAAAAGAAATTTGTCTCTTTTAGATGATGAATTTTAAGCCCTATAAAAGATAAATTTTTGAAGGGAATTTAGGCCAGAAAAGGTACAATCAAATGTAATCATGCTACAGAAACAATCCCCTTTGATTGATTCTATTCTTGTCGGTCAGTATTATTAGCGAAGAAAAATGTTTTTCAAATTTGGCATTTGCTTATTATTCTCTAAAGTCAGACCAAAAATGATTATCTTAATGTTAAAGATGTTTATATATAATATATAAAATATTACAGACCTAAACAATATTCTAAAAGGAGTTACAGGCAGAAAACAAACTATCAACGTGCTTTTATGTATTTTTCTTTTCTTAATCTTATGTCCTTTTTATGTTGTTTTTAACTTTCTCCTTTAGTCCTAAAAATTTGTACACACGCTGTGTATACGTTTTTTTTTTTTTCTCTTCCTGACACAATATTCTCTTTTGGATAGTTAGACATATAGTTTAACTAAAGACAAGTTACTTGTAGACCTCAACTTTTGTGAAAATTCCATATTTTGCATTGGTTTTCTGTTAAGGGCATATCTTATAAAAAAAATCTTAATTAAAAAGAAATCCAAAGCACTCACAGGAATTTATTTTAGACTCTTGATATAGTGTCCTATCGTGATTTTAGTGACGGCCAATTGGTTAGTGCTTTGGCCATTGGTGCTTCAGGTTCAAATTCTGGCAGTTGCATCGATGTTTGTGAGTGGTTCAGAATCCATTTTAAACTGTAGGTGCCGGTCTAATTATCCCAAAGTGTGAAAAAAATGACTGTAGAGCGACAAACCAAACCTATCGTAATTTTATGCGTACAATGTTATACATATTAAAAAGATTTTTTTTTTAATTTTAAATAATTTTTTCTTGATATTACAATCTTCAATGTGCCTTTTTCTCCATTAAAACAAATTCGGGAATTTCATTTCTGTTAATTAGTGAAATACAGTAAATTATTATTTTTTTTATTTAAGAAAATTAAATTACTTCCTTATCTTCAGAAATTGATTATACTTTCCAAAAAATGGCAATTTCTTAATTGATAATACATTTTAAGATTTTTTTTTTCACTTCTATTCTATAAAATGGATTACACTTTCCTTGATAACACAATGATAAAGCGAAAGCAATTGTAAAGAGTACTTATTGATTGTTGGCGAAAGTGGTTTTGTAAATCGAATAATTGCAGTTGAGTGGAGTAGTATTTGGCAATTATCAGAAATCAACTACATTCTCAAAGTTGTTTTAACATTGGAAAAGGCCTAATGTCTATTGTAGTCTAAAGTGAAAAAGTGAACTTGATGGATGCCTTTTCTAAGAGTTGTAAGGTTTAAATGGTGGAATTAGTACCTATTTCTACAATAAACGCTTCAGTTTGCCGACTGTTATTACTTGGGTTTTTTCTTTTCTTTTTGAACAACCAAAAAAGGTTACGCGTTTCGCAACAATTTTTTTTTTTTTTTTTTTTTTTTTTTTAATCGTCGTTTCTTGTTAAGTATGTTTGCTTGTGTAGAATGCCATTCCCTTGAACTAAATTACCTCGCTTTTAATGGCAAAAAAAAAAAAAAAAAAAAAAAAATCTGCTTGTTTACTACTGTTGTAATATTGTGCTTTTGTTTCTGTATACAATAAATAGCATTCGTTTAAAAATTCATTATATTTTGAGATATCGTTACGATTCCAATTAGAAAGGTACGCTTTAAGATTGATTTAGAGAATATAGATGTAAAAAAAGAACTTTGTATTTAAATATTAATTACTGCTATGTATTTATCCATGTAAGAAAGGTCCCAAAATCATGGTATGGTGATTTAGTATCTACAATCAGCCGTAAACTAGCGTTCGGTGCAACAGACTTCGGGTTCGAGTCCCGACGATGCCGATGTTTGTAGTGGTTCGGAATAAACTTTAAACTATAAGTCCCGGTCTAATATGAGCGTTGGACGTAGGTGTACTACTTCTACACAACACCACATCACTGTGCCTAGAGCTGAGCTGCCCATATAAAGTTTGGGAATGATGTGGAGGAGAAGTCTGAGCTCCGTGTCGTTCTACAGTCATGTGAGACCAGGAACCTACGGTTTAAAGTGGATTCCGAATCACTACAAACATCCATACTACGGGGATTCGAACCAGAATTGTGTAGAACCGAGTTCCAGAACGCTAGACACTCGGGCCCCTGGACACCCTACTCCGTAAAAACAAAACATCTCCTTTCTCATCTGCCAGTAGGTAGGCGGCCTTGGCCCACCATCGTCTGTTGCACCAATGAATATTTTGGTTGTCGCTCTACGGTAATTTTTTTACACATTTTATGCTAATTAGACCGGGACCTACAGTTTAACGTGTATTTCGAACCACTCACGAACATCCATGCCACCGCCAGAATTCGAACCTGAAGCCTGCGTTTCCAAAGGCCAGAGCGCTAGCCGATAAGCCATCAGGCCGTGAACCAATGAAGAATCAGCAGTAAAAGTGAAAGGGAAAAAAAATGGTCCCCCCCCTTCTTATTCGAGAAATAACCAGAAATAAGTTTTATTTGTTTAAAGAATAGAAATAAAAAAAATTGTTAAATTACTTTAAATACGACTTGTTTCAAAAGTAAAAAGGTTTTAGAAAAAAAAAGTTAAATATTGATTTCATTTAGTTTAATTAAATGGCAATTACAAAAATTGTTTTTTCTCCGTTCCTCGTTGGAAAATTTAATTAGTATTTTTATTGCAATAATTGAGCATTTATTAGTTGAGTAGATTCTTAATTACTTATCAGAATAGAATTTGCGTTTAGCAAATAACTTCCCAATTGTTTTTATTAATCTTTATCGTTATTAATATTTTAATTATGAATTGCTATCATGTTTTATCAGTTTTCAATCTTTGCAAAAAGAAAAGAAAACTTTTAATGTATACGTTGTTATTTATATTAATAAATGTATAAAAGAAAGAAAAAAATGTTTTTTTTTTTCTTTTATACATTTATTACATTTAATACATTTATTATACAATTATTGTAAATCTTTTTCGCTTCCATTCATTTTTGTAATTTATTTTGTTCAGTAATTCTTATATACATTCTTGGTACTGTTAAATTCAGATTACAAAAAGTAAAAGTAGGTCTATTGCTAAGTTTCCGCGGAATTCTGCATCAATGTAATTTTATTGATAATCAATCCTGAAGTTGTAAATTTTTTTTCTTACCGAAAAATCAAATATCCAAAATACAAAGTATTGTTGTTAGCTAAAAATGT
The DNA here is from genome assembly GCA_021605075.1 of Caerostris darwini. Taxonomy (NCBI): domain Eukaryota; kingdom Metazoa; phylum Arthropoda; class Arachnida; order Araneae; family Araneidae; genus Caerostris; species Caerostris darwini. The sequence continues at coordinate 35,275 of BPLQ01000665.1, forward strand.
TTTTATATTTTCTCTTGCATTTTCACCAGAACTACAGAGTGGAAGCCATTTAGTGTCCCCCCCCAATTGAAAACGGATTTTAAATTTGAATACTATTTTAACCATCGTTTCAAGTATTAAAATAACAATTTTATTGGTTGCTGTCTCAAAATTTAAACTTTAAGACAAATTATTTTTTATTTCTTGCATATTGTTACTAAGTTATTTAGTGTTTCTTCCTGGTACAGTGGTTTTGTAAATTTTTAAAATAACTAACAACTACTTTGATAAATAAAGAAATCGTGATTTTAATTCTGAATACATAAAATATTTTGGTTGACTTATAGTAACATTTATGTATGAGCTAGCTTTGATAATTTACAGTCAAATATCAATTTTTTTAAATCTACCTAGTTTATTTATAACATGCAAAAAAAGATTCATTTTTTTAAATGACCACAGTGATCCTTGATTTTTAAATGTTTATGTTTATAATAAATTCAATTGTTTGATAATTTACCTATTGTATTACAGTAATATTTATATAAGAGTTATGTTTCATTATTTACAGTAAAATATCTATTTTTTAATCAATCTATTTTTATTTATAACATGCAAAAAAAGATTTAAAAAAATGGTCACAATTACATCATTACCAATTGCAATGGTAATTGATACTAATTTTTTTGTCGAATAATATTCTAAATACTTACATATAACTAAATACTTCATTACCAATAAAATAAACAATAAAAATTTATAATAGTTAATAATGAAAAAAAGGCTGAAATATTGCTTCAAAATGTTTCCATGTTTTAGAAGACTTGAAGATGAAAAGCTGGATTCCGACCAGAAACTAAAATCAGAAGCTTGAATTGATTTAAGATTAGACTTTTGATTGGTTAACTTTCTACGACGTGCAATCTTAGTATCTGGTGGGAATTCACCTTTAGTGGTTTTTCTATGAAATTTAACTATTTTCATTTTTAATCTTCCATTTTTTGTTCATTGAAAAATTTTATAAGAAAGAAACCATTTAAAAAAATTGACAATAATATTTAAACACAATAAAATACAACCTTCTAATTTGGAAGAGTCTATATAAATAAAACAATACAAAGATGGACATAATGGCTCATTATTTTTATACAACAAAAAATATTGTTCACAATATTGCTGTTACACAAATTAATAATAATAATAATAATAAAATAAAAATTGTTTTCCGTTTCCTATGAATGAATGGAACAGAGGTCACGTAAAACCGAAATGTGATAACAGCGACCACCAACCATCTGGCATATCAGATTATACCTCAGTTGGTAAAGTGTTAATAATGGTGTCACATCTCTGGAGATACTACTGTGTCCCAAAAATAAAACCAATTTTCAATTGCTGGCACTGTCCTTGACATCTGTGTGAAATTTCACGTCAAAATATTCATTAATATTTGAGTTACGCTTGGCTTTGTGAGACTAATTCCGGCGATATTTGAGATGTCTAAATTAATTGAGCAAAGAACTTGCATTCAATTTTGTTTGCGGAAACGTACAGAATGTTGCAGAAGGCATTCGGTCGGCATTCCTATATCGGAAAGAAATGTTTAGAAGTGGTATAAACAGTTCAAAGAAGGCAGAGAACGCGTTGAAGACGAAGAGCCCTCAGGTCGATCACCAACATCAATCGATGAAGCTCACGTCCAAAAAATTAAAGATTTGGTGCTTGCAAACCGTCGATTTACAATTAGAGACCTTGCTGATGATGTTGGAATTTCAGAAGGATCGGTCAATTCCATTTTGGGTCTCACACGCGTCAAATCTCGATTGGTACCGAGAACACTGAATGCGCCAGCTCGCACTGCATTGATTTTTCGTGACTTTTTCGCCAAAACTGAAACAACCACCGTACCCACTCCCACAACCACCGTATTCTCACCGTGCGATTTCTGGCTATTCCCTAAACTCAAAAGACCACTCCGAGGACACCGTTTTGAGTCGATTGAGGAGATTCTACGTGAATCGCCGCGCGCTTTGAAGGCCATCCCTGCCTATGACTTTTTAGCATGAATTGAGGATTGGGAAAAATAGTTGGCATAAGTGCATGGTGTCCGGAAGGGATTACTTTGAAAGCTATGAAATAAATTTAGAACAATAAATAGTTATTGAAAAAAAAATAATAATTGTCTTACTTTTTGGGCACAGTAGTATTTCCATTTTTAATGATCTTCCATTTTTCGTTCATTGAAAATTTTTATAAGAAACCATTTAAAAAATTGACACGAATATTTAAACACATTCAAATACAACCTTCTAATTTGGAAGACTATATAAACAAAACAATGGACACAATACCTCACTATTTTTATACAACAAAAAATAGTTTTCACAATATCGCTGTTACAAAAATAATAATGATAAAATTAAATTCTCTTTCCGTTTCCTGTGAATGAATGGAGCAGAGGTCACGTAAAACTGAAATGTGATAACAGCGACCACCAACCATCTGGCATATCAGATTATAGCCTCAACGGGCAAAGTGTTAATAATGGTGTCACATCTCTTGGAGATATAATTTTCTTTTTTAAATATAATACCAGGCCCCAACGTGTAGTAAACGAATCTTAATCGTACCAAGTGCAGAAACCATCCATCATGTGCTGGCGTCTAAAAATGAACACACTTGCAAATGGGATTCACGTTCGCCATCTTGACTGACTACCTTCAAGGTGAAAAAACTTTGGGTGAAGTTCAGAGAGGGTCAGTGGAATGTTGCTTCTCTTCTTCAATTAGGGAATTTATTTATTTTTTTAAAAAAGGTCTTTAATTATTAACTGGATGTTATTTTGATGCATAATTACTTTTCATTTCATTGCCTTTATTGTTAATTTGGTAATGAATTGTTTAGGTGTTTTTGTTTGTTGAATGATGAAGTAAAAATAACTATTTTTGTAGGTTAATTATTTGAATCATCATATCAATTATTTCTTTGTAGATGGACATTTTCCTCTTTAATTTATAAAGAAAATTTCTTTTTGAATATTATTAATGATTTGAGCAAAGTAGTTACGGTTTTGTCATGTTTTATTCAAGAAAAGCTAATAAATTGGTCATATTTAGTATGCCAATAATGTTTAGATTCTTCATTGGCTCAATAGCCCCATGATGGGCCAAGGCCTTCTGCCTACTGGGAAATTTCGAGATAGATATTTTCTTTGTTGGGCGTAATGCTGATGATGCTACCCTTTAAAACTCTACAATCATATTAGACCGGGACCTACGGTTTAAAGTGGATTTCGAACCAATACAACCATGGCATCTACGGGATTCGAACCCGAAACTTGGACACCAACGCTAGTCACTTCGTCGTCAGGCCCCGTCGGTCTAGATTATTGGCATTAAATTTATAATGTATGTCTGAAGAGATTTAACGAGACTTAAGGGTAAGAAATTGAATCAGGTTTTAAATGACATCGATTGCATTAATTCAAAATAGTTTAACAATTCAATATATTAAGTTTTATCTTTCACTATTGTTGAATATCAATTATCAAATAATAATAATAATAATAATAATAATAAATGAATCTTTTCATTTCTAACTAAAATACTATTTCTGTTCTTAAATTATCGTTTGTTTCATACATTTAAAATTACAGATAAGATCAGGAATGGCTTCGTGCATTCTCCTGATAATTAAATAAGTCTTCAAAAATATTCTTAAGAGGATTTAATTTATTAAATTAAAAATAATTACAAATATAATTAAGTTCATGTAGATAAACAAAAAAACTTGAAATTATTTGAAGTATTCACAGTCACTTGCATTATAATGAAATGTTTAATAATCGTTCTGATGCCAATATCACTGAGTAATATTTGCAATGGCTGGAACAAATAGCAAACGATATTATATATTTATGTTCTGGGCTATTTTCAAATATTTCAACTTCGTATTTATGGTGTGGTTTCAGCAGTAGCCTGTAGTTCATTATTTTATTCTATTGTAGTTTTATTAAAATTCATTTTTATAAGAGCTAGCTTATATAGTTAGTGATCGAACATTACATAAATTATGGTTTAATTTTAAAAAAAAAAAGTTTTATACTTAACGTTTTTGCAAATAAAAATTAAATATTTAGAAAGTTAATAAAAAAAACACGGCTGTTATGATGAACAATATCTTTTTCTTTTATTGGTCAGCATTATTCTACATTGTTGCTGTGCATTCAGTTTTTTTTTCCAAGCTGTTTGATTATTTCTACAAAAGTTTTACATGTGATTTTTTTTATTACTAATTTTATTTGATCTTAATAAAATTATTAAAAAAAAAAAACAAACACTACATTACCTTAAATGGTAGAAAATAAAAATAACTTGTTATAACATTGTCAAATGCAAAACTCATAACGCGATTTGCAATAGAGATTTTATTGTAAACTAGGATGTATTTAAATATCAGTGAAGTATTAAAAAAAAATAAGTTTTTAACCCTTTTTTTCCATTAAAATTATTTAATAATAGAGAGTTTTTGCATACCGTACGTTAGTTACCGTAGGACGTCCGTTAGCTTTTTCTCCCTAGCGCGCATGCTCATAGGAAACTGAGCATACGCGCTAGGGAGAAAAAGCTAACGTGGAGCTAAGCTAAGATGGATTTATCTACAGTAGTTAATTAAATTTACAGTAGTAGTACAGTACTTACAGTTACAATACAGTATTTATCTACAGTAGTAGTAGTAGTAGTAGTACAAGTATAGTTAGTAGATAAATCCATCTATAATTAAAAATCGTTAATTTTTTTTCTAAAGATTATTAACTCGGTTTAATTCGGATTTATTTTATTATTAAAAATGTTTTAAAGTTACGTTGTAAACGTGCAATTTTTAAATACTTACAATAAAAACATTTATTAAACCTATTATTATTCAAAGAAAATATTTAGTTCTCGTATAATTATTAAAAGCTATTGACCCAAAATAAAAGCCAGCAGCTGAAATATTACTTAAATAAGTGTGATTAAACGAGTCTGATAAATGGCGCAGGTGCCCGAGCAAGAGTTTAGTTGTCATGGTCGCATTTCATTAGTGTAATAAATGATGGCATGCCATGTGACTCGCGCCTAATGAAAATTCCGGTAATATTTGCGCCTTTTAAGTCTCGCGCCAAATTGTTGGTCATGTTAAAAGTGTCGATATATCGTAATATCACTACTTTTCTGTTAAAAATATTAATATTAATTTTCTTTGGCTTATGGTAAGGCTTAACTAAAAATTCTATTTTAAATTCCAGTAACAAAATTTATTCATGAATTTATTTATTTTTTTTAAATATCTGTAATACTTGATGACATTCATATGTAGGGAAAAAAAATTACAATTCTCACATTTTTAATGAAAGCCTTTTAGCGTATAAATTTATTTTTTAATTTATTTAAATCCAATAATTATTTTAGGAAAGTGATTTGGTCAAAAGTGTCTATTATTTCAATTTTATAATAAATTTTCAGAAGTAATAGAAAGTTTTTTTATTTGATGATTAAGTACGTTGTTTGTTGAAAGGTGAATATTTATTCCCATAATTTCATTAACCTTCTTGTAAAATAATTTAACTTGCGTTTAAAGCATTATATTATTTAACATAAATGGTCTCCAATTTCATCTTTTTTGGTAGAAATTTGGTTTTATTGGATTCAATGCAAAGTTCTATTCTAGTATATTTTTAAATGTTCCAGAATTCCCACCTCCCTTAAAGTTAGCGGCCTGATGGCCAATTGGCTAGCGCTCTGGCCTTTTGTACCACGGACTTCAGGTTCGAATCCTGGCTGTGGCATGGATATTTGTGAGTGGTTCGGAATCCGTATTAAACTGACGGTCCCGTTCTAATTTTAGCCCAAAGTGTGCAGTATGCACAAAATGACCGTAGTGCGACGTACCAAACCAAATCTCCCTTAAAGTTAATGTTTTTTAGTTTCTTATTCAAAAATGAGTTTCTTCATGAATATTAACTCATTAAAGTTTTAACTGCGTTAGAAATTCGCCAAATTAATTGAATATACGGGAGAAAACAAAAAGGAATTTTTATTAAGCAGAGATTCATCCAATCTTAAATAAATTCCATGCTTTTTCTGTAACTCAAATCTATGAAATTAATTTAGCTTTTCGTTTTAAAAATTGAGTGCTATTAGTGTGGTAGCTAGCGTTCTGGCGCTGGATACCACAGGTTTCGGGTTCGAATCCCGGCAGTGCTATAGATGTTTGTAGTGTTTCGGAATCCACTTTAAACTGTAGGTCCTTGTCTGTTTTGCCCTCGTGTGCACAAGATGACTGTAGAGCGACAAACCAAACCCATATAAAAAAAGAATTCATTTTCCGAATATTTTTTTTATATATGAGAAACTAAATGAAAACAAAACAAATCCTTTTGTGTATGTCAAATTCGATAAGATTTATTCTTCTGGTAGCATTTGAAACCTAGACATATAACCTAATATATGTGGTAACGTTTTAAGTTCGCCTATCATGCATATAAACAACCACAGTATTTTTAGTACTTCCTGGACAAATCGTGATCAGTATTTCTAATCCCCCCTTCCTTTCATTGATATGTCTGTTGAATGACTACTACCTTATGCAATTTCAAACTAATAAAATATCGTAAATATTCATTGATTTTCTTTTTAGCTTTATAATTCATTCGCCCACTTGTATGTATTGTAAAACAGTATATAAACATTGCTTTGTTCACAAAGCAATAATTTGATGCTGATTATTCTGTTATTTAGGAATTGGCTTAAAATTTCTTTTTTATGTATAAGATGTTTAGTTTATTAAATTTAATTTTGGCTATAATAAGAATGGTCTGGTTTGTCGCTCTATGATCATCCGGTGCACGCGTGGGCTAAACAGACCGGGACCTATAGTTTAATGTGGATTTCGAACCACAACAAACATCCATGCTACCGCCACCGCCAGCATTCGAACCTGAACCCTGCGATACCAACGGCCAGAACGCTAGCCACTTGGCCACCAGGCCGCGCTATAATAAGGAAGAAAAGGACCTAATGGCCGAGTGTCTAGCGCTCGGTATTACATGTTTTGGGTTTAAGTCCCGGTGATGCCATGGATTTTGTAGTGGTTCGGAATCCACTTTAAAGCGTAGGTCCCGGTCTAATATGACTGTAGAGCGATGTGGAGGTAGTATTACTCGCGTCCGTAACATATATTCAAGCAACACGTTCCCCCGAATAATGCTAAATGAGTAAAAGCCATACCTTTAGAGACTTACCTTTATACCATAAGCCCTTGCTTATGGTATAAAGCTAAGTCTCTGTATTGCCAGATGCATTATGAAAAAAAATAATAATAATAAGGAAGAATTATCATCATTGGCGCAACAGCTCCATGGTGGGTCAAGGCCGTCTGCCTTCACTGCTGATTTTGGGACAGGAGATGTTTTCTTTTTACAGGGTAGGATTGTTAACTCTACGCTCTAGTCATATTAGACCGGGACCTACGGTTTAAAGTGGATTCCGAACCATTACAAACATCCATGCCACCGCCGGGACTGGAACCCGAACCTGGGGCACAGAACATTAGTCACTCGGCAATCAGCCCCCGATAAGGAAAAGGGACCTGATCGCCAATTGGCTGGCGCTTTGATCTTTGGTACCACAAGCTTCAAGTTCGAATCCTCGCGGTGACATGGATATTTGTTAGTGGTTCAGAATCGTTAAAATGTAGGTCCTGGTCTAATTAGCCCAAAATGACGTATAGCGACAAATCAAACCATAAGGAAAAATGTATGGTTAAAATATTCACTCATCAAAATCTAAACAGCGGTGTCACTGACCTTGATCCATGGAAGTGATGATTCCTTTATAGGTTAATGATTATGTTTAGTAGTTTTCTGAACCAAAACGTACACAGGCCTTAAAATCGGCAAAAGAAAAATATTTAAAAAAGAAAACATATATATATCCACATTTACATAATTTGTAAGTATTATGTGAACTTCTATTAATATCGATTTGGACCTTTAAATATATAATTGTTCAGTCAAAAAATAAAATATATACACTAGTTTTTTACGGATATTTTTCAGTTTACAATTTAAAAAAATTGACACATTGTTTTATGAAAAATTTTATATAACATTTATTATAGTATTTTCGGTTTAATATCCTAAATATGTGAAGTTTTTATTATTTTGTACTGAAATACTTTCTTTATATTACTAAAAATTGAAGTCTTCTATTTGATTTAACTGTCAGCTTCAAGATAATGGACAAATTCATTCAAAACGAAAATGCTGTAATTTTCTCATTTCATATGTTCCAATTTGTGGTTTTAGGTAAAATATTCATTTTTTATAACAATTCACTCTGAAAAAATAATAATTGTTTCAAATAGGATATTTCAGAATTCGGAACATTTTTTTTTCTTACTTAAATTCTACGACAATTCTATGATTTGCTAATATTCTACGACAATTCTATGATTTGCTAATATTCTACGACAATTCTATGATTTGCTAATATTCTACGACAATTCTATGATTTACTGATATTCTACATTAATTCTATGATTTGCTGATATTCTACATTAATTCTATGATTTGCTGATATTCTACATCAATTCTATGATTTGCTAATATTCTACGACAATTCTATGATTTGCTAATATTCTACGACAATTCTATGATTTGCTAATATTCTACGACAATTCTATGATTTGCTAATATTCTACGTCAATTCTATGATTTGCTGATATTCTACATCAATTCTATGATTTGCTGATATTCTACGTCAATTCTATGATTTGCTGATATTCTACGTCAATTCTATGATTTGCTGATATTCTACGTCAATTCTATGATTTGCTGATATTCTACGTGAGTTCTGCTAATAATACTAGTTTTAATTTTTTGCCATATTATGTTATTATTTAAACCATACTGATCCATAACTTATGGGATTTTTTGTGTGTGTGTTCTAAGTATTTGTTTTAATGCATGCTGTATAAATTTTTATTTTGATAGGAGGCAATCTATTGCGTGTGTCGAATGCCATGTAAAAACTGATTTACTGCGTCCGTTGAAACGTTAACAATTGTTTTTTATATGCTTTTACCAGTTTACTTCACCTTTCAATATTTGATCTCTTGAAATTAATGCCGCTGTAGAATTTCTGTCAATAGATTTTTGTATTTAAGATGTTTCATACATTTTGGGGAAATGTTTCTAATTTTGTATATGATTCTTAAAGTTACGTCGAATTTTTAGTTTTGTTTGCTGAAAAATTAAAAATATTCACAAATTTGCCAAAAATTTAAAAATTATTCTTTTTAACAGCTGGTAACAAAATATGACCTTGGAAATAAGTAGAATATTTAAAAGTAAAACTAATTGCAGCCACAACTTAATTGGGCCAAATCGCAAAATAAGAGCCGTTGTGATTTGGCGACTTTTGTGGCACCAACAGAACGATAAGGTGCCAACTATGGTAATTCTGGTTTCTTGTACTGTTTGCAATTCTCTTCTTTTACAATCGCCATTACGTGGCAAACTTTGGGATTTGGCGTCAAATGTTCTTATAGTCAACGGCCCGTGTTCTGCGATTTTACTCTTAATTGTACTTCTACTATTTACTGTTAAATTATTTTACGAAGGAGTAGGGTATAATGCATTTCTACTTGGTATATATTTTTATGCATTCATAAAAATTTTGAATTTATACATTAATTCTATTTTCTCACGCAAACTTGACATTTTTGTTTTCTAATACTTTTTTATATGTACCTTGCAAACTTTTATTATTGTTTTATTACAATTCATGTTGATTTGTCTAGCAATAATCAAGGTCGTAAAGCTGAAAGCATTCCCTGGTGTCCAATTCGGGAAAAAAGATATTTTAAATGTGTTTGTTAATCTTCAAAATTGAACATTTGGAACGCAAGAATAATTTATATTTTAATTTTTTTAATATACAGTCAACAATTATTTTCTAATGTGTTTATTTCTTTTTTCTTCCAGAAAATACATCCTGTTCGTCGGATAATTTTCGTTGTTTAAATGGCAGGTGTATTCCTAAACGATGGGTATGTGATTATCAAAGAGATTGTGAGGAAGGAGAAGACGAGCACCAGTCTTGTTGTAAGTCTTTTATTTTTTGCATTTGTTGATAATTAAATAAATAATTAAATAATATTTCAATTTATAATGCTAATTACGGATTAAACTTTCGCCAAATCCTTATTGTAGCAATCTTTGCGAAATTGCATTGCTGTTGTAGTTATGTATGTATATTTATAGTTTATGTACCGTAAGAACCAGCCAACAATGGAAGTATGATCCACCACAGTTATTTTTGGTGATAAACAAACGATCCTGACAATCTTCAGTAATGTAAATCTGCGGATAATTGAGGTATTATCTGAAATTGAGATTTTAAAGTAACAAAGTAATAAATATTAAAACAAAAAAACATCGAAAATTGTGTGTTGTGATTTGTCTATCCCGCGCTGCAGTACACTGAGGACATTCCATGTGTACTCATGGATGGAGATAAGAGGTAGCTCCTGTTGCGATGGAGCACCCATAGGTAGAAGTCTGATGGGCTCCCTGTCGCTGAAGGAGGGCAGTTTCTTCCGGGAGGACTTTTAAGGGATAACTACGCCGCATTTGCTTATCGTATGGGAGAAAACCCGGAAAGTTCCCACGAGGCAAGATTCTGAACATCCCAAACGCCATTGAGTCTCCTCGATGGCCAATTAACTAGCGTTCTGGCCTTTGACACTACGAGTTTCCGTTTCGAATCCTGGCGGGGGCATGGGTTTTTAGTGCTTCAGAATCCACATTAAGCTGTAGGTTCCGGTCTAAATAAGTGACCTAAATTATGTGACAAACCAAACCTCGTTTTTGAAACAATGTCTACAACTATGCCACCAGCGAATTGAACCTTAGCTCTATTGCTCACCAGCGGCGCATTTTACCACTAAGCCACGAGTTGTGTTCCTATCGAAAAATTATACTCTTCTTTATATATAATATAATAAATGATTTTGAGGCGGGATGTTACATTTAATGAATATATCTTTACATATATATTAGAAATGGAAATCTTTATCAACAATGACAGTTAATAATTAATTTAGCATTCCAGAAAGTTTTAAATTCCTATCGGATTTAGTTACTGGCCTTTTTTTACTCACTCGCCTTTGTTCGCGTATATATGTATTAACGTAAGGAAAGGGACTTTTTTAGGTGAGGATTTTTGGAATTTTTACTTAAAACTTATGAGGAAAAAGAATGTATTAATTGTTTGTATTGATAACCATGAAAATATTTGTTTTAAATGTAAAATCTGCTGCTTATAGAGAGGAAATTATGGTAATATACGAAATCCAACTGTATTAAGGCTTTTTATGTATTTAAGATAAATTATTTAAACAAATAAAAATGCTAACACATTTGTATGTGCTCCATTAGCATTCATATTTTTGAAATGGCAAGAAAATTTAATTTTCGGAAATTGATGTAGCCACAAAATTGAGCAATTTTTTTTTCTCCTCAGCGTCTTTTGTCAATCTCTTATTATAGATTAATATGGAGATCCTTGGCCGTGTAGCATCCACTAGCTTCTTCATTGTAAAATGTTGTAACATAGCGGTGGTCTCATGCCCTTTGAGTTAATAAGAAAAATAGATAATTGAATGCTCTTTTTTAAAAAAGAAAATTATATATTTAATAAAATTATAAAATGAAAAATAACAAAAATTTCAAACGTGTAGATGTTAATGAAATCAGTTGCATGTAATAAAAAAATAAAACAGAATGAGCAAAGGTCAAATTAGGAGAAAAAAATAGCTTAAGAAAAAAGCGAACTTTTTTGATCCAGACAGCTAATAAATCAGTCAGAGCAGAAGAAAACCATCAGTATAAGGAATTAATTTAAAGAATTTAGAACAGTGCGTGGTCTTTTGCTATGTTTGCGGGAAGAAATATCATAATCGTAATTTGTAGGATATTTAAAACAGGGTTATTGATGTTCTGCATATAATTATAGAATTTAGTAGAAATTTTGTGAACAAATTGTCTTAAACTTTGAATCGAGAGAGTGCGTCGAATAGGTGGGTGAATTCGTTAACATTTAAGTTTTGTTTTCAAGCCTTTGAATAATTTCAAAATTTGTTCGTGCAAAAGAACCCCAAACTAGGCTTGCATAAGCTAACACTGGACGAACATAAGAGAAATATGTTAGTATTTTGAGATTAAGAGATAAAACTGAATTTCTATTGATTAAAGGATAGAGAATTCTTAATTGAGTATTGAATTTATTTCGAAGCTTGTAGATATGCGATTTGTAGTTAAGTTTACTATCAAGAATAATTCCTAAGTACTTAATTTTCTTTAGATCAGGTGATATAATTATTATATATTTTAATATTAAGAGGGTTATAAGATTTTTTGCAAGTGAAAAGCACTGCTTCAGTCTTGTCTACATTTAATTTTATCTTCCAGTTAATGAGCTATTTTTCTAAATCAATGATATAATTTTGCAAATTTTCCTGGAAAGTGCAAGTTTTTCGGCCTTACGTTAAGATTGCAGTGTCGTCAGCATACAGACTAATTTTGATATTGTTCTTTTGTGGAATATCACTGATAAAGATATTATAGAGGAAAGGAGCTAGAATAGAGCCCTGGGGTACACCAGCATGAATATCACGAATTGAAGAATCAGTATTCCCTACTGCGATAACAAAGTGTCTGTCTGAAAGATAGTTACGAATTACTTGAATCAAATAAGGAGAGAAATTGTAAGAAATGAGTTTGTAAATCAATCCTTTAACCCAGATTCTATCAAAAGCTTTGGCCACATCAAGAAAAATTGCAACAGTTTCATATTTCCAGGAAAATCCTTCAGCAACAGTTTCAGTGAGATTGTAGAGCTGATGAGTTGTACAAAGTTTTTCAGTAAATCCAAATTGCTGTGGGATGAGAAGGTTCTTTTCATTTGACTCACTTTAAAGGAGATTCAGGATGACATTTTCAATTAGTTTATTAATAGAAGAGAGTAAAGAAATTGGTCTGTAATTAATAGGAGAAGTAGGATCCTTTCCAGATTTAAGATCTGGGAGAATTTTGGCTGTTTTCCAAGTCTTTATTGACAAAAGTTCCGTTTTATTTATCTGTACTCGAAACATTATTGAAATGTTATAATAGTTTAAAAGCATTTATAATGCCAAAAAAAAAAAAATAAATAAATAAAGGTATAATTAAAATTAAAACTATAAACATTTCACAAAAATCAAAATTATAAACATTTCTTGGAATACGTATGGTATATAATTTAAATCAAAATTACATACCATACATATTCCAAGCAAGCTAATGAGTTATACAAGCAAGATAAAACAAATAAAACCTCGTTTGAAATTTCAAGAATACGTTTAAAAGGATAAAAAAAAGTACAGAAAAACTCCCAAGTTTTGAAATTATTCAGTTCTGTTCAGAATATAATTTTTTTCTTGTGATTGTAATCTTTATATTTGGTGATATTTTATTTTTTATTTTGAAAGATGGAAATCTTGACCGGGTATATCGCATTTAAATTATTAATTTGACCTTTTGGAAATCGATATCTATTATTTTTTAAATATCTATTACTTCATTCTTGAGAATTTCTTTTATCCTTTCATGTTCGTATATGCACAATATGTTGCTCCCTTTCATGAAAAACGGCCAATTTTCATTTCTGCAACTTATTATAATTTTTTTGACATTTGCGTAGTCTTTTAATGTTAGAATTTCGGCGTGAGAAGACGAAACAATCTTCGGGTACCGCTTTTTTTAAATTTTTACCTGTGTTTCAGAAAGAAAAATTGGTAAAATCGCCAAATATTGGCCGTTTTGGCTTGGCGTCAAAAATTCTTTTCGCCAATGTCCGCCTAGTAACAGGTTAAGATTTTAAGTGAAGTGAATTGCAAAAAAATTAGAAACTTGGATTATTACATTTGGTGATTTACTGCTCAATTGGCACCACAAAAAAAGTCGCCAAATCCAACGGCCCCTATTGTGCGATTTGGCTGAAAAGCGCAGGTTGTAGACTGTGTCCTATAATATGCTCCAAGAAATTCTACGATTTTAACTTTGTTCCCCGAATCTGGGCGGGAAATTAATGCACTTGAATAAATGGAACAGTAACGAATTTGTTAATTTGTATTTATAGTTTCGAGATAACAAAAATAGGTACTTAACGTATAAACGCCACCGCAGCAGAAGTTGCGCTAATGCGTCAAAATAGAGACTGTTTTGAATCTATGTTAAACTCTATATTGGCCCATTTTCGACCGAAATCCGATTGACTACTTTGTTTTTAAATAAAGTGTTTTGAGTTTTGAAAGTGTTTTTTATTAAATAAAGAGTTTTATATATTTTATGATTTGTCACAAAAAATTTTAAGTGTAGATTGGAGGCACTTAAAAACCGCCAAATCTGTAGCTGCGGTGGCGTTAATACGTAAGTACCCAAAAATAATTAAATAATACCTTTTAGTTTTAAGAGTTAATGAAAGATCTGATTAAGAAACATGACAAATTAATCATCATGTAATGAACCATTCCATATAGGGGGAAGGGAATTTCGCAAATATCTTGAATTTTTAATAATTTTCTTATATTTTTTGCGTTGGTTTATAATATTTAAATACTTTCATATTTATAAATAACTTATTTGAAACAAAATAGCATTAAAATTTATTTAAATGCAAAATGTTAAATATGTTTTTTCAAACATTATTAATATTCATTTGTTACATTTATTTTATTTACTAGTATGTTTGCATTTTTATTGTATGAGTTTAAGAACATCCTCTTAAAATGTATTGTCATTTCAGCACCTCCCCAGTGCAATCCTAATCAGTTTTCATGTGGCCATTATGTTTTTAATCAATCATATTGCATACCAAGATATTGGCGGTGTGATAGGGTTGTAGATTGTGTAGATGGTACAGACGAAGGGGAAACATGTAGTAAGTATATTGTATTATATAATCAGTGCATTGATTTAATGTAAAAATTCTCAAAATTTTTTAGATACTATAATTTTTTTAATGTTTAAAATTAAACTTTTTTGTTTTTGTTTATAGATTACAGAAATTGTCTCGCAACTGATCACAAATGTGGTAGTGGATTGTGTATTCCTATTGAGAAAAGGTGTGATCATTATTATGATTGCAGGGATGAAAGTGATGAATCAGATGAGCATTGTAAAAGCAGTAAGTATAATATGCCTTTATTCTGACTTTATTAAGTTATACTGGTTTCTGTAATAATATATAATCATTTTAGTTTTTAATATGGTTTCAATTGCAATATGTTTTAGATTAAAATATTCAAAAGTGCACAGTATTTATTAAATTTATTGCTTCAATTTTTATCCTTTTTTGATACTTGAATGTTACCAATATTCATAAATTATTTCTTGAAGAGCAATTATTTCATATATATATATATATAATATACACACACTCTGAAAATTATTCCCATATATTAAAATCGCACCATATTGTATTATTTTATTTCTCCCATATTTAAATTAAGGATTTTTTTTGTAAATATTTCACATACTGCTAAATAAACCATTGCTTTAATAACATTATACTTAATGTTATTTTAGACAATATTTATGCACATCTAAATATTAAAGAGGCTATTCCATTTTTGCATTAAAAAATTGGAGGATCTGTGTAGACAGTTTAATGTGCAAAAAAGTATTTTGAGAATTTAATTTTCGTAAAATTAACTTTGGAATGGCTTGTTTCTTCAATATTTTGACTTTATGAATTCTTATAGCACTTCATGCTGCAAAATATAAAATATAAACAGTATAATACTGCTATGTAGATACAGATTTATATTATAGGTATATATGTAAAATAAATATTTCTTTTATTTATAATTAATTTTAATGCCGCCTTAACCCTTTTCCTTTCATTTTTCCAGATACCACTAAATGCAGGTTAAATGAATTTCGATGTGCAAATGGAGCAAAATGCATAGATGAAAGTAAAAAATGTGACCACTGGAATGATTGTGGAGATAACTCAGACGAAGCAGAATGTGGCAAGTATTTTTTGTTTATCTTATGATAGTGAAATAACACAATATTTGATGCCAAATTTCTTTTTGGACAACAATGCAAGTTGATCTTATAGAAATTAATAGCATTAAATTATTCTGTTCAGCATATTAATGCTTTCCATTAGTATCTTCCTGCTAGCAAATCGTAAATTATGCCAAACCATTTTGTATGAGTAAAACAAAAGTAGATTGGAACTCATCAAAATATATTTATGAATAATTTAAAATTATACTGAAAAAATAAATTATAAATATAGAAAATGCATCAGGCAAAAGGATTAATATTTTCATATTTATTTTTGAAATATTTCTAAATAGTAATAGCAGAATTATGTAATGGCTAGCATTCTTGGTAAGGAAACAGTTTCATTTTTTACATGACATTGGTAAGAGGGAAATCGCATAAGCATTGTGTACATAAGTATTTTAAATATGCTTGAAAAAAATATTAGCACAAAAAAAGTAACAATGCATGATTTAAATTATTTTAGATATTTGAATTTGGATACATGTACTTTTATATATTTTTTTATTTTAACATTTACATTTTGTATCAAAAAGTTTAATTTTATAATTATATAATCTAATTTTGGATATTTTTGTATAGAATTTCCGGCTTGCAATACTGGCCAGTTCCGTTGTACTAATGCCATCTGTATTCCTACTCGATGGAGGTGTGATGGTCATGCCGATTGTACGGATCATTCTGATGAAACTAATTGTAGTAAGTTAAATTTTCAAAGTTGTCTAAATGTTTTGATGTTTTCTTAATGAATTGAATACATTTATTTCAATTTTGTGCTAATTTTTTTTAGCATTAATATCATGTCCTGACTCAAGATTTCTCTGTCCATCTGAGAAAAAATGCATCGACAAAAAAAAGCTTTGCGATGGTGTTCGTGATTGTGATGATGGAGCTGATGAAAAAGATGCATGCTGTAAGTCATTTTTTAATTCCAAATGGGTTTTTACTATATACTGCTTGGCATCATGTAATCATTTATCTATACTAAATCATCGATATCTATGATAATTTAATTTTTCTTGAGATTCTGTATGTAAAATATTTGGAACAGTGTTGAATTTTTTGTTTTTACATATAAATTTCATTCACTTTTATCCTACATAAAAAAAATAATTTTAATAAACATGGCGAGTGAATATGTAGAATATTATTTCTTTTAATATAGAATTTTTACAATATCACATTTTAATTTTTTTGAATGAAATGATTAATCGAAAATATATCTAAAAGCACTTATATTTCATTAGCAAACCATTTATGTATGTCTCTGAGATGCGAATATGATTGTCGAGCATCATTGGAAGGAGGTGAATGTTATTGTGGACTTGGTATGCAAGTAGATCCAGCAAATTCTCAAAAATGTGTTGGTATGTTATTTTCTGCTTTAATAAATAAGTTGAATGATTTCATTAATGTTTACAGGGCCTTGAATTTTATGTTGGCAATCATATTAATAAATTATTTTTATAATACAGTAAATTATTTTTGTCTTTTAAATGTGTTTGCGAAATATCTTTGATTATAAACTATTTAACATATCCTTCTATGTACGTATTGTGTTATTTATTATAAATTTTTATAGAACTAATTAATTAATATCGAAGTTTTCATAGTTTTTTTAATAATGCATACAATTTTAAGTTTATATAATTTTGGCTTCTTACAGTTAAATTTTTATTTCTTTAATAAGACTCGGTCTGCAATTTTTGTTACTAGATCTTTTTACAATATTGTTGAAAGATATTTTGTACTTCATATTTTTCTTAACTTAATCACTCATTTTGCATTTAAAATTTATTTATTATTATGTTTATTATTTTTGTTATTTATGTTTATTTATTATGTTTATTATTTATTATTTTGTTTATGACTTCTTACATTTGATTTTTTAAAAATTAATTTCTGATACAATTTATATTTTTTAGATTTGAATGAATGTCTAGAGTGGGGTTTTTGTGAGCAGGTCTGTTTTAATACTCTGGGAAGTTATATTTGTTCCTGTGTTGCTGATTATACTCTTGTACCTCCAAAGCATTGCAGAGCTCGTAACAGTAAGAAATTTTTCAATTAAGTCATTACATAACTACACAAATATAATAGTGATGCTTCTGTAATGATAAAAATTATAAAGTTTTTATTCTGAACATTTATTCCTTTCATCTGAGTAATTTTTTTTCTTAGGTTCTGCAATGAGACTTATTTTTGCTCATCATAGTGCCATTTATAAAGTCAATTCTGAAGGATCTCTATTAGAATTAGTTACAAATACCACTGCTGCAAGTGGACTGGATTTTCATTACCAAAAGAATTTATTGTTCTGGTCAGATACGGTCACACGCAAAGTAAGCCTTTTTTTTCTTTTATATCATGTTCTAATATTATTGAAGCTTATGTATTATATTTCTCTATGTTTATAATGCACACTATATATACATATATACACACATTGTATTTTCTTTTTGTTTGTGTGTGTGGTTTTATCTACTAGGCTTTTTCTTTTCTTTTACTTTATACTTGCTATCAGTTTGTTATTTTATCAAGCCAAACCAAATAAATCTTCTATGACAAATCTATTAACTAGAAATTTCTGTAAACATTTAGTTCAATACAATTGTTGGCAGATCAGGATTTGAGAAATTTAACTGGGTATAGGACATTATAAAATAACAATTTAATTGAGAAGAACTGAAAAAAACTAATTTCAATACTGCTTTAAAATTATCCGAGAGATTTTAAATTTTGGAGTAGCATATCAATCGTCATAATTCATAATAATTTTAGTATAAACATCATTTACTGAAGCACTTGATTGAATAGGAAAGTTATTGAATAAAGTTGGGAGCTTAGTCTGTATTGTTTAAAACTTTTTAATGTCAAGATATTTTATTTTAATTTCAATTTTGATATCTGAAATTATTAATTTATTAAGAATAAAACAAAATTGAATTTTAATAAATATATAATTGTATAGAATTCATGTCATCTTAAATTTATTTTATAAACCTAGTATATTTTATAAACCTAGTAGTAGATGGATTTATACAATTATTGATTTTCGTAACTGATGTAATCTAAAAAACATCTTAAAATAGAAATGTTTTATCTGTTTTATAAATTTTTATTCATTAAATTGAAAAAATTCTAAATATTTATCTGTTAAGCAAATTTTTTTCCAGCTTCTTGCTGCTGTTTTATGAATTTTTCAATTATGCAATCAAATTTATCTAATCAACACAGTAAATGTATTTAATTATATTTTTTTAATTCTTATATAAACTAATACTTTTGTGTTTATTTATAGATTTATTCTATAAAATTGGATAACTGGAGAGATGCTGAACATACTACTGATTTCAATGTTTCATTCCCTTGGAGTCCAACAGCATTTGCAATTGATTGGATTGGAAACAAGATCTACGTTTGTGATGCTATTGGGCAGAAAATTGATGTAATGGAACTTGATGGCAGTCAACATACTATACTCATTAGTCGAAATCTATCATCCCCCTTGGATATAGCACTGGATCCTCACTTAGGGTACGAAATAGAACTGTATACGTTATAATTGAATATTAGCTAAGAACAATATTGCTGGTATTGAAATACATTGATACAGTTTGTTGCTCTGCAATGTCAATATTATTTCAGAGTGATATTTTATAATTTTAATTTAATTCTATGAGTAGGATATTGTGATTCTAAATCTGGTAATATAACTTTTTATTTGTATGCAAAGTATCTGTAGGCAGAGAAGTTCTTAGATTATATATATGAGTATAAAATAATTTAAGTGGAAAATTTATAGATAGTAAAGGATACAATTTTTTTTAAATAAAATTGAAATATTTAACCTGTTTCTTTCTCTTTCATATAAATATCATCATTTAATCAATGCCACTTTTGCATTGTAATATTCATTTTGTGCTATATAAGTTTTTAAATGAATTTTTATTTCATATTTTAAAGTCTCTTTTTAATCCATATTTTTCTTTTGCAGATTAATGTTTTTCAGTGATACCGATAACATTGATCGTGCTAACATGGATGGCACCATTCGAGTTACAATTGTCAACACTTTCATTTATAAAGCATCTGGACTGACTCTTGATTACGTTGCAAAAAGATTGTTTTGGTGCGATTCTCAACTAGATCAAATTGTTGCATGCAATTATGATGGAAGTGGAAGGTAAGTTAATTTTTTCAATATGCAAATATTTGACATAGATTTTTAACAAAGTCCAGTAAGCATACTGAGTAATCTGGATGCTCTTTATATAAGTTATGTAAATAAAGGCATATCAAATATTTGGATTTCAAACATTTGTGTTAAAATATTTAATTCTGATCTATAGGAAAAGTTAATTGAATGTTATTTAAAATTATTCCAGATCTTAATTGAAAATTTATACTATGTCTGTGTATATATTAAAAATATTATTTAATTAAAAAAATTTCCAAAAAGTGTTTCTAATTGTTAAAGAATTTTTTAACTTTGACAGTAGCATTGACTTTTAAATAAGATTCTAATTCAGAATAATAATTAAATTGCATCTTCAAGCAATCTGTTATATTGCAATAAAAAAAATCTTTATTGTGAATGTTATTAGTATCAATTAACACAATATAATTTTTTTTCAGAACTTCAATTATTCGTGGCAGTACTAGAGTTCCATCTCCTAATAAACTCACAATGTTTGAAAACAATATTTATTGGACTGACAGTACTCGACAAGGTGTTTTAAAAACTGATCTGTATAATAATTCACAGACTGTGCTGACAATTTATCGAGATCGCTCATTGCTCAAAGAACCAAGAGCCATAAAAGCATACCATTATTTGCGTCAACCAGTTGGTAAATAAAATGCTCAATTTTTTGCAACTAAATTTAAAATGTTAAATGTATTTCATTATAAATACCTCTTTTATTAATTAACCACATACTACTCATAAACAAATGATGCCCCATTATTAGTAACCAGCATTTATTTATTCCCGATGTGTTTTGTTTTATATTATAACATTTATTGTTGCTTTATGTAGCATGGATTATGCTATTTAGTTATTTTTAGTATTAGTTCATTATGTTTTATTAAGGAGAGTAATTTAGTGGGGTTTTTTTTCATTAAGAAGGAACTAAGAGCTTATAAATTACAAATTTTCTATGTTGATGACATCTTCAACTACCGAGGTTTTATAACTATAATTGTAGCTCTTACAACCATTGAAATGTATTCCTTTTTGTAATGATATAAGAAATTAGGTGATTTAATAAACATTATAAATATCAAGTATATACTTGGAGTAAATTTATTGGCATAGGAGTTGAATAGTGTTTCTAATTCTTTAACTTGCAAACAATTTAATTTTTAAGTCTTAAAATTCTTGAAATATACCATAAAAATAAAATATTCTGATATACATACTTTACTTTCTCTTTTTAGTTGTAAACCCCTGTTATTTTAGCAATGGAGGATGTCAACATATGTGTCTGCTTACTCGTTCTGCTGACAGTTTCAGCCTTGGTTATCGTTGTGTTTGTAATATTGGCTATGAAATTGCTGAGAACGAAAAGACTTGTAAAAGTATGTTCTTATATTTCTCAATATTTAAAAAAATACTCTTACAAATGATGTAATAATGTATGCTAAAATTAATGTTATAATTTATTAAAATCCAATTTACATAAACATTTTAAATATGTCTAATAATTATATAAGCTTAAATATATAATAAATATGTCCTTGTTCATCAATATTATGATTCAGTTAATCTTTCATCATAGGAGGTGTATTTTTATAATAAAAAATGATTTTCTGTCTTATTTTATAAAGTTCTAATATTACTAATTATATCTTCTATAATAGCTATTTATTTTAATTTCTATTTAGATTTTTACTTTAAATTCTTTTTCCAGAGGTTGAAGAATTTCTTTTGTATGCTCAACAAAAATTTGTGCGAGGAGTGGTATTAAATCCTGTTGCTTCTGGATTCTCGGATGCTATTATTCCTATTGTCAGCAAAAGTGCCAGATTTGTTGGATTGGATTTTGATGCACAACAAGGTTACATATACTATTCTGATGTTATATTGGATGTCATTTATCGCATCAAAGTAGATGGAACTGGTAAGTTAAATATTTGAGTTTTAAAATTAATCTGGCTAGAAGTGTTACTTTATTTATAGTTAAACAGGTTCATTTGATGCCTTATATAATATATAAAATAACAATGTTTGATTTTTATTATGAAAAAAATATAGAGAAATTGATACATTTTTATAGTCAATCCTTATAATTAAAGACTCAACTTATAATCTTTTATTTTCAGGACAAACTAATGTGTTGGCTTCGCAAAATGAAGGTGTTGAAGGATTAGCTTTGGACTGGGTATCAAATAATTTGTACTATATTGATAGTCGTAAAGGAACACTGAATGTTATAAGCACTATAAACTTTCAATACCGTAGAACATTACTAAGAAATCTTAAGAGACCTCGAGCTATCGTTGTGCATCCCAACAAAGGGTAAGAATGCATTGAATTTTTGTTATAGAAAATTATTTATTTATACCCAACAGTTTTTATTAAGAGTACAATCTTTTTAACTTAATTACTTATACAGATACAGATTACTTATACAGATTTATTTAAACATTAAAATAACATGTTCCTGAGAAAATCAGATTCAATGTTAGGTACTTATAAGTTAAAGTGTTATTTACAATTATTTTATTTACATTAATTTTTTTTTTATAAATCATAAACAAATTATATTCTATTTTGCTTAAATAGGATATAATTTCTTTTAAGAAATACTTATGTTAATTCTATTTAGTTACAATATTTTTTTATTCAAAAATTATTACATTTAGAAATATTAATTCAAGATATAAATTTTTAAATTATTGGCTAAAGACTTAAAATTTCCAGATTTAAATTTATCAACAGTCACTTTCCTGAACTTGGGTAAATTGTTATCAAAACTTTATTATTTTTTCATGGTCTTAACTTTTTCTAAATGTGTATAATTTTCAATAGTAAAATTTGATACAAGAACATATTTACACACACCCACACCTATAAATTTTAGTAATCAATTTCTGCTTTCTACTAATGCTTGTCGAATGTTACAACTTTTCAGATATGTATTTTATTCTGAATGGGATCGACCAGCTAATATCAGTAGAGCTTACTTGGATGGGTCTCATTTGATGGTGTTCAGAGGTGTCCTCTTGGGATGGCCAAATGGTTTGGCTATAGATTATCAAAAAGATAGGTTGTACTGGTGTGATGCTCTTTTGGATCATATTCAACATGCAGATCTTGATGGAAATGATGTTCAAACTATTACTTCACCTCGAATTAAACATCCGTTCTCGCTAGTCATTCATCATAGTGAGTTCATTTTTAAGAATTTGCATTCTGTATGAAATATTATGCATCAACTTTTTAATTATTTTTTAAATGAAGTTGTAAGAAGTGGATTATAATTTATTTTGAATTTTAAACTAATTTTTAAATTTTATTTTAAAAATGTAATCCATGGCTTAGAATTATGTTTCATGGACTTAAACATTTGTGCATATATTGCACTATAATGTCAAATTGCAAAATTTAATAATTATGTGATAAAATTTTGGTTAATTCCACTTGAATCGTGTGCCAATTTATCTACAATGCATAAATATTACAAGTTAGTTTTTTTATGTTTTTTTTATTGTAAAGGTAATTATAAGACATTTCAATGCAAATATGTAATAGTCTGATGTTCTGAATGATTCTTAGTTTATGACTTGTGTAATTGTATTAATTTAATGTTTTAAAATGAAATTCATATTTTGTACTTTTATTGGTAAATAAATTTTCTTTTTTTATTTGAAAGATTACTTATACGTCACCGATTGGAGACTTGATGCTATTTTACGAATGGACAAAGAAAGTGGTGCTGGAGAAGAAATAGTAGCAAGTGTTGAAGAAGGAAGCCGATTATATGGAATCAAAGTTTTCAGTCGGGAAAACCAAGGAATTGACAGTTAGTATTCAGTTTTATGTACTCTGTAATGTTAGTGATGTTATCTTGAAGTTTTTAATTAATATCTATCCGTATAGATCGTCATCCTTGCTGGAATAATAATGGCAACTGTCAGAAATTCTGCTTTCCTATACCAACAAATAACAGTAATGGTCCTGGTCTCAAAGCTACTTGTGGATGTCCTTATGGTGAAAGACTGGCTACTGACAATAAGTCTTGCCAACCTGATCCTGATGCTGAGCCACCTGTTCAAGCTTGCCCTAATTCATGGGATTTCACCTGTGACAATCAGCGATGTATACCAAAGACATGGGTTTGTGATGGAGATGATGATTGTCTGGATAATTCTGATGAAATGCAAAACTGTACCAGTAAGGCAAATTTTAATGATCTGAATACTTTTTTAAATTAGTGCATTGGTATTTTTAATTGTGGAGCTCCATTTAAATTTAAATTGTTTTTAATAGCAATGTTATAAACATTCATTTATAAATTCATTTTGTGCATTTATGTGAATATTTTAAGAGTAGAGATATGGACATTAATTTTATTCCTATAGAAAGTACCTGTGGACCTCGTGAATTTGCCTGTAATTCAGGTCGTTGTATACCTCAATCATTTAGATGTGATTCGGATAATGACTGTGGTGATTATTCTGATGAAATGGGATGTGGTAAGTGAAATATTTTTAATTTTACATAATACAATAATGATATAAAAACTATAAAACGTGTTTATTTTAAAGAAAATGTAATATTCAAGCTTAATTACAACTTATAATTTGCTATAATTTTAACGGGTGTAAAAAATATATATTAAATGAATAACTGTTGATATATTTTTGTAGTTAATGTCACTTGTGAGGCTACAGAATTTCCATGTGAAAATGGAAGATGTATACCAAAATCCTGGAAATGTGATTCGGAAAATGATTGTGGAGATGGTTCAGATGAAGGAGACTTTTGTAGTAAGTGTTAATATTAAATAAATAAAAAATATAAATCTTTTTATACTTTACTACTCTATATGTATTACAAAATTTAGTTTTATAATTTATGAAGTTTAATAGAACATACTTGTCTGGTTATTCTTATAATAAAATAAGTTTTGATTATTCTCTTTCAATTTGTATAAATAGAAAATCCAACTTTAATTCTAAGGATTTGTTAAAATTATAATTTACTGTGATTCGACATTTAAAAAACATTATAATGAAGCTTAATTCTTTAATCCAATTAAAATAAATTGTGTTGAATAATTTTTTTATGGTAAATTATGTTGTTTGTGTAATAAAATTATTTAAATTGTATGCAGTAGTCATATTTGTTTTTTACAAAACATAGTTACACATTTTGATAACTATTAGAAATTCTCATCTTATTTGTTATGTGATTAAATTTCATATTGAACTGATGGATAATTCTAAAAATTTTAAAAATATATTTCTTTTAGTATTATGATGGTAATATTTATAACTTTGTATAGTTTTAGAAACATTTTTTATATAAATTTTTTTTTGTTTAGCTGAAAAAACATGTGCATACTATCAATTTACATGTCCTGGATCGGGCCATTGTATTCCTCAAAGTTGGGTTTGTGATGGGGATAATGATTGTTTTGATCAAGCTGATGAACAAAGTTGTCCGCCTATATCTTGCACTACTTCACAATTCCAATGTGCTAATCAAAAGCAGTGTATACATGAAAGTTATCATTGTGATGGAGTATCAGATTGTCAAGATGCTTCAGATGAATTAAATTGTCGTAAGTTGAAGCAATTCATTAAAATATTTCTTACTCAATTTTTATATTCTATATTCTTAAAACAAAATTATTATTAGTTTTTAAAAATAGAATATTTAATTATGAAAAATGTTGATTAAGCTTTAAATTTGTTTCAGCATATTCTTGAATTAAGAAATTTTCATTTAAAAAAACTTATTAAATTTTTACAATTCTATATAAACATAAATACTTTTATGTATATAAAATATTTTTAATTTTACTACTTATCCCTTAATTTCCTGCCTTATAAACCATAAATTACTTACTAATAAAAACCTTGGGATTCTTATATACAAAATTTGTTAGTATTATATGCTTATTATACTAGCAAATGTGATACTAACAAAATATTTCATCTGTAATAATTACAAGTTTTCAGGATTTTTTTAATTTGTTCCATTTCGAATTGAATAACTTATATTTTTAACTGATTTTTATATTCTTAGCTGTAACCTTTTATTTTACCTGTATTTGCTTGTATTTCGATGAAATATGTCTGTTAAATACTTTTGTTTTTATCATATCAAAAACTTCTATGTATGTTGTTGCTTATCCCCTTGATTTAGAATTCTAAACCAAGTCCAGTAGAGCATGCTGCATCAATATATCGTAAACGGTCCTTCTCTAATTCAACAGACTCATTTCTATGTATTCTTAATATAAGCAATGTTCCATGTACACATCTTATGTTTGCTGTTATTTTTTTGCGACTTTTTTATATCAAAGTAATATTAAAAAATTGGAAAATGTTTATACCAGCTTAAAATTTTTATATTCTGGTTATAAAACAAATAAAGGCTTCTTAGGCACAAATAAAAGCAAAGTAATTGTATAGATGTAAATCTACATTTTATACTGGACTGTTTCCTTTTTTTAAATCCCAAAAATTGACTGTGGATTGTAGGTAGGATATTATGGTATGTTAGAAATAAAATTTTATTAAATATGTAATAAATAAGATAAATGTCTAAAATTTATATATTTTACCTTAAAAGCATCAAGAGCTCCAAACCAATGCGATTCCGATAAAACTTTCCAATGCCGAACTTCTCGCATTTGCATTCCAAAATCATGGTATTGTGATGGCAATGCTGATTGTGAAGATGGCAGTGATGAACCAAGTTCATGTGGTAAGCACATTTTGAAAAAATTATTAAACTTTCATCCTTTTAATTCTATAAATTTATATATGATGAAACTTGGGCGTTTATCTCGATTATAAAATATAAACTGTTTTTTTTCCAATTTTTAAGGCTATTTTTGTTATGGCTTACATAAAACTAATCTTTTTAAATAGTTATAATTTAATTTTTAAACCCCCTTTCCCTCAATACCATATACCTGAATATAGCATTTAAAGCACTGCTAGATGGCTCACTGGCTACATATGTTTCACAATGATTATAAATATAGCCTAACATAAAAATCTCCTATTAAACATTGAGATTTTTTTGTATTTGTATTTACTTTTTTAAATTTAAGTATGAAAATATAATGAAGTTAATAAATTTTATTTTGTTTAATTGGAAAATAGATCCTATTTTTATTTTCTTAGATATTTATTTCAGTAACTGAAAGTTTAATTGTTGAAATGTTTAAAAATAAATTCTTGTAAAGAAATTGATGATAATTCTGTTAACCACATTTGTATCAATATAGATATTTTAAATTACATATTTTTACTTAATTACTATTAATAAACCAGTAACATTTTATGTGGTTCACAAAAATCCCCCCCCTTCCTTCAAAAGCTGTTTAAAGAGATTTTTCTATCACGAGTAACCCAAGGAAGCTAATACGCAAGATATACCTGATGTAAAGTAAATGAATATCTTTTTTACAATACGTTTCTTTTCTGGATTGAATAATTCCTTAAATACAATCTGCAATAATTTAAATGCAATTCCTTCTGATAAGATAGATTAGATAATACCTTAAATATTTTTTAGTAAAATTCTTTAAAATTGTGTATCTTCTGAGTTTGGTTATGATTCTCCTGATGTTGAATTATAATAACTATCATGTGATGGCAATAAATTTCCATCATTTAACTTTTCATAATAGTAAAAAATACTTACTTATATAGCTCTTTTATATAAATTAATGCTCAATATGCTCACCTTAAAACATCCATTTCAATTTTTCAAAATTTTAATTAAATAATTAAATCATATTTTGAAAAAATATTATGGTTTATTTTATAAAAATCACTTCAACTAAGCATGAACAATATCTATGATTCATAATGAAATTCTTAATTTTATAATGCGTAATTTAACATAAATTTCTTGACTTCTGTTATTTTACTTTTCAGGTGAAATTGAATGCCCTCCAAATCACTTCAGGTGTAATAACACAAGGTGTGTGTTTAAATCTTGGATTTGTGATGGAGCTGATGATTGTGGGGATGGTTCTGATGAAGACCATAGACATGCTTGTGGTAGGGGAAAAATTCATTAATTCATTGTTATATAATTATGCATATAAAATGAAAATGACAATTATGTAACTGTTTTATTTACTTCTGTAGAAGTACATATGTTGTATGCTTATTAAATTGAACAAATGAATATTAAAAGTAGCTGAAAGTTTTTGTTATCAAGTATTTACGTTTTTTAAAGAAATTTATTCTCTCCTTTAAAATTAATTTAAGATTAAATGTTGCTAAATGTCATAAATGTTGACAACAATTTTTATGTAAATGTACAGTATTTTTAATTTATTAAATAAATTAAGAATAATAAAACATTTTGAAATGGTATTTAAGCCTTAATTTTTATTAACTTATTAATAAAAATTATGTTTATTAAATAGTTGTAATTTTGTTTTTTAAATACCAGCTAACATGATGAAGATAAAGATTGCTTTTATTACATAGAAGTGTAAATATAGCTTAATTGATTGAAATAGTTTTCCACATTATTCCTTTTATTGTCATTTCTTTCATTTTGGAAATCAAATATCAAACAGATAATTAACCTTTTTCAAAATTGTTCAAATTCTTCTGTATCACTAATATTGACTTAACACTTTTGCTATGAATTATAAATAGTCTATGGTTAACATTGATTATTTATCATTTATATTAAGGTCCTGCTGAAGAAGGTTGTCCAAGTGGAGAATGGGCTTGCCCAGATGTTACAGGGCGTTGCATTTCTTTAACAAAAGTGTGTGATGAAAAATCAGATTGCCCTGGAAGTACTGATGAGGGACCCGGATGTAGTGAGTAATATAAATTTTTCGAAATTTCAATTAGCAACTTTTTTATATAAATGCTTAAAGATAAAAAAATTATATTAATAACGATTTTTCTGAAGTACAATTTTCATTTGTTTGATTGTTATGCATTTTAATTTATGAGTATTTTCTACACACAGCGGTGGAAACTTGCTCTACTAAAAATATGGGTTGTACTCATAATTGTTCTGAAACTCCATCTGGACCAATTTGTATATGTCCACATGGCAAAGTTTTGAATGACACTAAAACCTGTATTGGTGAGTTTTACTTTTTAATATATTTACTTAGTCAGTTTTCATTATTCTTCGAAATTGTTGATTTTATTGAATTTTGTAGATCAGATGTACTTATTTTGCTTTATGTACATATGTTAGTGCTATGTTTTTAATTATACAATATAATATTGCAGATTTTGATGAATGTGCAGTCCCTGGAGCTTGCAGTCAACAATGTATTAACACAAAAGGTTCATTTAAATGTCAGTGCCAAGAAGGTTATACATTGACAACAGATCGTCATATGTGCAAAGCTTTGAGTAAGTCCCTTTTTACTGGATTTCTATCTTTAAAAAAAATGAAAAAAATTATTAATCAATGCATAATCTAAGCTTAAATGCAATGCAAAAATATCAATGTTTTAAGTAATATTACATGCCTCATACAATTAAAATCGTATATCTTATTAAATTTACCTACTTAAAAAACAAAATTTAGATTTTTTTAATACATATTTCTAATGTATGTAATTTAAAATGACTTATGTTTTTTACTGAAATAAAATTTTATATTTAAATTATCTAAACAATTTGTAAAATTATTCTTAAATAGTTTCTGCATATTTTTTACAGACTGGACTAATGCTTATTTGGTTATTTCCAATCGTCGCTCTATATTAGTAGCTAACTTGAATACAACCACATTAGAAAGAGTTCCTGTTAGAGTTGAGAATGTTGTTGCGACAGCTTCTGAAATGTCAACTGGTACTATTTATTGGTCTGATATGGTTTTGAAAAAAATATTCAGATTAACTAAAGGTGGAGAACCAGAAGTAGTAAGTTTTTCATTAATATTTTATAAATAAATGCTTTATTATAAATACTTAATTTTGTTAAAGTAGCTTTTAATTTATTAAAGCTTTAAATTAGCTAATCTAGAGGAGGAGTACTCTTTTTCAAATATAAGATCATTAATTTGTTTTTGATGTCAATTTAATCGTTATATTAAATGTTTACATGATTAAAAACTGAACTAAATCTATAAATTTTTGTTATATTTAAAGAAATAATTTATTGTAGACATAGCTAAATTGAAAAAAAAGTATATGATCAGAATATTTTTCTTTTCTGACTTCTTTTTTATTTGCTTATTTATTTGAATAGAAATTTAAGTTTTCTTAATTTCTTCATGAAATAGATTGTTGGAAGTGGATTGGACTTGGTAGAAGGTCTTGCCGTAGACTGGGTTGGTAAGAATCTGTATTGGGTTGATTCAAGGCTTAAAACTGTTGATGTTTCTACTTTGAATGGGGAGCATCATATGGTTTTACTGAACGAAAATATTAGCCAACCTAGAGGCCTATCTATTGATCCTAGCGAAGGGTAAGTAATAACTTTCTTGCTTCTGAAGAGATTTTTTAAATCTAAATGCTTTAATTGCCATTATTAATTATTATGATTATAAAGAATATTTCAAATTTAGAATTGATTTTACTTAAACCTTGTCCTTGGAAAAAAAAAACATTTTTTAATAGAATCTTTAGGGATTAAAAATTAAATTAAGATATAAAACTATAATTTAAAATGCTATGTTCAGTTGAGTTCCAATAATTTGAGTTCATCAAGACAGTCACTAACCCAGATTACTGAAAATTCAGATTCAGTCTTTTAGTTACGAAATGAATTCTCAAAGAAACTAAAATTCAAAGCAAAAACTAGTGAGAATAGTTAAGCATATAGTATTCCAAGTAATAAAATTTACTTTAAACAACATCCTGCATGATTTAATGGTAAGTCCATAGCAGTTTTTAACAATAGAACATTCAATGATAAAATATCTGCTTGCTACTCCCTGTAGTAAAAGATAGCATCTAATGCTGTCATCTCTTGCATAACTTTTCTTTTGCGTCTTTTGAATCTTCAATTTCAAATTTCTTTTATCTAAAATCTGTGGACCTTTTTATGAATTCTAGAATAAGACTTCCTCATTAGATAATGGGGTCTGAATGGCCAAGTGGCTGGCGCTCGGTACCACAGGTTTCGGGTTCGAGTCCCGGCGGGGCCATGGGTGTTTGTAGTGGTTCGTAATCCACTTTAAACTGTAGGTCCGGTCTGTTTAGCCTAAAGTGTGCATAGGATGACCATAGAGCGACAAACCAAACCGAATCCTCATTAGATAAAATAATCTTATAAACATAGGGACTAGCCATTCAGTTCAGAACAAAACAGACTAGGTGCAAGCGAATCCAAGGTGACAAGCGAAGAAAAGCTAAAATTTAAAAATGTGTTGATTTTTTTTTAAATGTGCAGTAAAAAAAAAAAACTCATTAGAGCCATCTAGGTAGTTGAACTGTTTTTAGGACTTGTATTACATTTTCATATCAAAATAATAATGGATTTCTATTGATTGTCAACTTTAAAATTCTTTATGAAATTTAGTATGGCTGCTAATAAATTTCAAATAAAATTTATTTTTATATGTGGCCTAATATGGCAAGTGTCTAGTGATCTGGCCCTTAGTACCACAAGGTTTAGATTCGAATCCTGGATTTGGCATGGATATTTGTTAGTGGTTTGGCATCCATGTTAAACTGTAGGTCCCAGTGTAATTGCTCTATGGTAATTTTTTGCATATTTAAAACAAACAAACCAAAATATTTTTTATACAAAAAAAAGTTAATTTACAATTAAATTTTCAGAAACTTTTTCATTTCTTTAACACATCCAACTTTACATATTAACTGAGTTTAAAAATATTTTGTCTTTTTCCAGAGCTCGTATTATGTTTTGGACAGACTGGGGTGAAAATCCAAGAATAGAAAGCTGTGGCATGGATGGCACGCTAAGACGTGTCATTGTACAAACAAAGATTTTTTGGCCAAATGGTCTTACTATAGATATTCCTAACAAACGTGTTTATTTTGCGGATAGTAAATTGGATTACATAGATTTTTGTAATTATGACGGATCTGGTCGTCATCAAGTTTTAGCCAAGAATCATGTAAGTATCTTATTTCACTATGTAAAAAGAATATGAATTTTTACTAAAGATGCATAATTAATAAAAAAAATCTCTTCTAGTACCTACTTCATCCTCATTCGCTTACTATTTTTGAAGATACATTATATTGGACAGATCGACAGTTAAACAGAGTTTTATCTTGTCATAAATTCAAAGGAACCAACCAAAGTGTTGTCTCTCATCTAGTCAGTCAACCACTTGGAATTCATGTTAGTCATCCACTACTTCAGCCAGTTTGTGAGTATTTTCAATTTCAGAAATATTTAGACATAATATACATTTAATTTTATTTTTAAGTTTCATGCGAAGCATCTTAGATTTCATTTGATTTATTCAATTTCTTTTAGCTGTTAATCCTTGTGAAAATTCTACATGCAGTCATTTATGCTTATTATCACCATCTCATTCAACTGGATATACCTGCAAATGTCCACCTGGCTATGCAAGAGATACAAAAACAGCTGAAGGCAATTGTATACCAGGTAATTTTATGTCTTTTTCTTCAAAAAAAAAAAAATTCATTATACCTTTTAAGTATACCCTCTCCCCTATTATACCCTTTAACAAAACCGTTTTTATTTCTTTAAATTAAATAGTTCTTACTAAGTATGCAAGTTTTTACTGGGTGTTAAAATTTAAATTTTTATCAATTAATAAATTTTCTTATTAAAAATAGTCATAAAGTAATTTTTTAACTTCATTAATATTTTAATTGCTGCATATATTTATCATTAAAAATGTAAGCAAATATATAAATTATTCATTAATATTTTTAAAATTCTATTATTGAATTATATTTAATATTATTACTGATAAGTTAGTAAATCGTAGAAATAACTTTTTTGGAAAGCACATGTATCTTAATTGGAAATGATAGTCTCTTACAAATTGATTAAAAAAGTTGAGCATTTAGATATAGGCAATATTAAAAATTATATACTTACTCTCAAGAATTTGCATTTCAGAAAATTAAATTTTTAATCTTTGTTATACTTCATTATATAATTTCTTTCTTATGTAGTGGATAATCCTTATTTAATGGTTATGAGATCATCTCAGTTGATAGCCATGGGGCTGAATCCAAATGAGAAAACTTCTGGCTACTTTACCCCTGTTATTGGAATAGAAAATGGTTACGATTTTGATTATGATAAAAAAGAAGGAATAATTTATTACATACAACTGGAAGAAGAAGATAAAGAAAATGTAAGTTAAACAAATATATATTGTTGCATATTTTTCATGTATATCCAAATATTTTTCTGTGAATTTAAATTTACCGACTTTAAGGTCTTTTATTTTGTACAGGTATTTTGGTATCTAACAAATAAAATTTTTATTAATCAAAAATTATTAAATTTTTATTGATGTCAAATTTTATATTTATTTGAATCTTGTGAAACATGGGTGATTGTTTGAGAAAGGTGTACTTTTAATTTTTTAAAAATAAATTTGAATGCTTGAATATTACAAAAAATCAATGCATATTTATTTGTTAAGTTATTTATACCCACTGTTATTGTACTATGAATATTTATGTGTGAAATGCTATTTTAGGGGACAATATATAAAGTATCTCTATCTGGAGGAAATCAAACTAAATTTTTAGCTGATGCTTTTGTTGGTGCTCCTTATGTTCTGGCTTTTGATTGGATTGGTCGAAATCTTTTTGTTGGAAACAGGAAAGCTTCAAATTTTGAAGTTGTTAAAGTAAGCATATATTTACTGTGGCTCTTTATTTAAACCGGTATAATTTATCGAATGTTAGCACGCATAAAATTATCAAATATCATGAGTAATGTATGTTTTAATTAATAACTTAAAATTTGAATTTTTGTATTTAACTTGGTTCATATGGTTTAGTTTAACTTCATCTCATTTTTCCTATTAGCTCTTTAAAAATTGTAGTGTTTATGTTAATTTTATAGTCATTTTATATCCTAGAATACTCTACCCTTGTTTATAGGTTTGTATTATTACTAAATTTTTCTAAGCATTCAATAGCCATAATTAAGTGGTAAAATATATAATAGTAATACATTTTCTAGAAGAAAAAAGTATATGAAGAATTTTAATCGTGTGTTTAGATTGAATCCATGAATATATTTAGTTTTACAAATAGAAATCATAATGCAGCTTAATAATCTTATATAATCATATAAAAACAAATTTGTAAATTAAAAATTTTAGCCTCGTTTTATTAATGCATACTGATAAACCTAGAAATAATGGTCTGATTTCTGTATTATTATTAATGAAAATACTAATTTCGACAATTTAAATATGAAATTTTTATGTATCTGAGACGATTGTGAAAGTTTAATGTTGATTATGAATTAAGCAACTATAGTGAAAAATTACAATTCTTGTACTTTAAAGTTTTAATTTAAATTTCCCTTGTGTTATTTAATATTTAGTGAAAAATAATTTTGAGTAGCACATCACTGGAAGGGAGAGAGATAAAAAGTCAATTTAAACAGTTAAATAATAAAAAAAAATTAAGTATTGTTGATAAGATTTGTTTATTGTGCTCCAATAAAATAGTTAAACATTAATTTTTTCTTTTTAGATAGATGGGGAGCAAGACTTTAGAAGAGTGATTTTGAGTAATGATGGAACTGAATTGGGAGTTGCCAGACCAAAAGCTATGGCTTTAGATCCTGAAGCTGGGTAAATATAACAAATTTTCGGGGCTTGTTTAAAGTTGACACACTTTGTCAATGTCAAATTCAGTAATGAAAATATTAAATCATATTTAATTTAGCTACTATTGTAGGCTCAGGTTCAAAATGTTTTATTAAGTATATAAATTCTTTGACAGACATGACAAATTTTCTTATTTAATAATTCAATTTAACTTCTTAAATAGAAGTCCAAATGTAGAATGTTTATAAAAGCTTGAGCTAAATAAGAATTACAAAGATTAAATAACATTTAATAGTTTTAATGTACATACATATTTGTTATCTACTAAAAAAATTAGATTTGCAATATGTTAATTGTCTTTATCTACTGATTGAATAAATAAAGAAAATTAACATATTGCAAATCTAATTTTTTTTCGACATATATATTCATTATATTGTTTAAGTAGCACAAAAGAACTTAACATAAAGTTAAGTCTTTAAAGGAATTAGAAAATAATAAATTGTCCTATAATCTATAATAAAAGAGTGTTTTTTATACCTGAATTAAATGTAAATATAAAACTTTAATTTCTTTAACACACTTTTTATTTTTCAAAATTTCTTTTATAGAATGCTTTATTGGCTTGATGAAGGAGGATTTGGTGTTAATGCTAAACTGGGATCTGTACAAATGGATGGAAACAATTCTCAAATTCTCTTGAAAGATGGCGTAAACTATGTAGAATCTCTAACCATAGATTTATTTAATAAGCGTCTTTATTGGAGCCAGAGATCAGATGCAGTTGTAAGTAAATTAAAGTTATTTAATGTTTTATTTAAGTTTTAATAAAAATATTCATATTTTCTTTTAAGGTTTACTTTTTTTAATAAATGTAAAAAAGATCGGGATAAAATCTTTTTTATATGTATATTAAAAAATATTTTTTTTTCTTTTTTGAATTATGAATTTATCTGTGCATTGGTATATTTTATTATTAATTTGTAGTTCTGAAATTTACAGTATTTAATTGCCCTTTACATTGGCAGATTTACAGCATATCTGCTGAAGGAAAAGACAAGAAACCCATTGTATCATCTGGTATTTCAAAGCCTATAGGTCTAACAGTGTACAACAATAAGCTTTATTATTTAGATCCGATATTCGAAGTTGTTCAGCGAGTTGATTTGCCTGATGGAAGTAATCCTGTGACACTTGAAAGTAATGCATTAGGACTAATAGCTATGAAAGTTTACAGTAAAAAGCCATGTAAGTTTTTATTTTTATTTAAATAACAAGATAATCTTAAGTTGATACATATTTATAATAATATTTATTCTAAAATATATTTTAAAAATAAAAATTCATTACATTATAAAATTATTAAATGCATATTTTGTTTTTAATTCTTCATTGAAAAAAAAAACTCCATGAGGCTCATAATGTTATTTTACTGTGTGATGGTTTCCATGTATATTCTTAATTTTTTTTTCTGAAAAAATCGTTAATTTAAAATGTATATCATTAAAAAAATCCTTAAGACATACTTGAATGACAAAAGTACCGAATTAACTATAAACAAATTACTATTGAATTTTAAAATTAGTATTTTTATTTCAAGTTAGCATTTCATGTAATGTAAAATTAAGTTTGTGCAGATTTGATTGTTTTTAAGATAATATTTATTTAAAATGCAAATGTGGGAAATAGAAAATTTATCTTGTTTTTATTAATCTGCAAGTATAAATAAAATGTAACAGAAAAGACTCTTTTAATTTTAGCTCCTGAAAATCATCAATGTCTTAAAAATAATGGAGGCTGTCAACAATTATGTATTCCACTTGCCAACAATAAACGACGATGCATGTGTGGTACTGGATACCAATCTGATGGGGATGCAGGTTGCAAGGCATATCAATCATTTGCTATTGTTTCTGAATTGGAGAAAGCTAGAGGATTCAGTTTGGAAGATCATAGTGAAGCTATGAGTCCTATATCTGGCTCAGGTATATATTTTTATATAAAATTCAAACTGCATAACAATTTCTTTGTCAGGCATTTAACATTATTTATAATTAAAATAATATTGTGAAGAAATCCATTGTTTTATTAAAATTTCTATAGTTTTTTTTTAGCTGTAAAATTGTATTTTATATTATTTATAAAATACATTGCAAGCTATATAAAATATATAAAGCTATAATATTTGTTTCCATTTTTCCGTATATCTTATTTAGTTTATAAATTTTTTAGGTCATAACATTCTTCATTTGGATATACACTATATTGAAAATCACATCTATTGGGTTGAGTTCAATCAAGGAGAGAAAAATGGAATATATCGTATTAAACCAGATGGTACTGGCCTTACTCATGTCATTTCTGATGGCATAGGTAGCAATGGTATTAGAGGATTAGCAGTGGATTGGATTGCTGGTAAGTGTTTCATTTCATAAATTTGAATTGTTATTTTTTGTAAACATTTTTAAAAAAATCATGCAATTAAAAGAAATTGACTTAATATTAAAATTTGTAACTAGCAAAATAATATTTGCTGAAAAGATGCTAACTTTCTTTAGTATAGATTTTTAATTTTCCTTCTAACAATATTTACTTTTTATTTAATTTAGATTCATTCTTTTTTAGGTAATTTATACTTTACCAATGTGTTCCCACATGAAACTTACATCGAAGTTTCTTGGCTTGATGGTACAAAACGTATGGTCCTTCTAAAGACTACAAGAGATTCTCCTAGAGAACTTGCTGTTAATCCAATTAAACGATATTTGTATTGGATTGATTATGGACAGTATCCCAAAATTGAGAAGGCTTTCTTGGATGGAACTAATCGTGTTCCTATTGTAGTGACTCAAATTAGCAGTCCTAGAGATCTGACAATTGATATTGAAACACATGATGTATATTGGGTTGATTCTAAAGAAGATGCCATACAGGTACGTTTTGTAGTTTGATATATTATATAACTGGAGGAAGGCATGTACCCATTGGGTGCCTGGCGGCCTTGAGTTCCCTTCCCCGTTCCAAGCCATAAATGAAATGTGTGCATGTGTTCAAACTTATAGGAATTTCTCACTTATGCATAATTATGTTTTGTTTAATATTTGGTATTTCAATGAGTTATTTCTTATGAATGCAGTGTTGCTCCTAAATTTGCTGATTCAGCGGGTATTTTTTCTGGTTTAGTTTTAATAAATATTCATCAAAATACTGAAATTGGCATAAACAATGTAATCATGAGCTAGTAATAGAAAAAAGATTATTGAATTTTAATTTATAATTTTTTTTAAAGAAATTTATTTTTTGTGCAATACTTCCCTGTTCTAATGTTTTTTTTATTATATTTGAATCAAACTAATGCTATGTAAAAATTAATAAAATAATATTTAGAATTCCGATTTCAACAGATGTTAACTTTCTGATGATTTCAGATGCCTTTTCTATTACTTATAAAAGCTTAAGATTATATTAAACTATAAATGATTGGTTTTTTAAACAAAATCACGGGTGCACACCTGACTGAAAGTAATGGAACATTAAAAATTATATTAGTAATTATCAAGTATTTTTAACATTTTTTATTCTTTTGTAGAGAGTAACGTATAATGGAGAAAAAAGGCAATATGTGTACAGAAACTATCCTAATCCAATGGGTGTTGCAATTTATGGCTCTAAGGTTTACTGGGTTGATCGAAATCTGAGATCTATTTTTAGAGGCGACAAAAATCCTGGAAATGAATCAAAAGTTGAGTCTATCAGAGCTGATATGGATACATTAAGAGACATTGTAATCTTTGATGGCAAGAATCAACCAGCTTGTGAGTTATTTTTTAATATGTATTACAATTGATATTGAGAAGTAAAAAAAAAGTAATTTTAAGTATTAAATAACATTTTAATGTTTTAAATTATTTCCAATAGCTACGGATTCACCTTGTATGAAGCGTTCAGCTTCAAAATGTGAGCAACTATGTTTTGCAATGCCTGATACTTATACCAATGCGACTTTTAAATGTGCTTGTTCCTCTGGTGTTCTTCAGCCTGATGAAAGAAAATGTGGTGGTAAGAAATATTCTATCATTTAAAGTATAAATTTAAATACTATTATCTGGTATTTTATTGCAATTTGTAATTTACAAATATTATAAATAAATCTGTCTGATTCTTTTAGATTTAAAAGAATACATTGTATTCACAACAAGAAAAGAGATAAGAAGTTTGCATCTCGATCCCAAAGTTACGAGCATTCCATTTCCTCCAAAAACCAATCTATCAAATGTTGTTGGTCTTGATTTTGATTATAAGGATAAAAAGATTTTCTTTACTCGTAAGTAACTTTTCTTTAATTATTGATCAAAAGAATAGATATTAGAATTTAAGACTTATACTAATATTTAATTTTTCTGCAGTGTAATGAATTTGTTTTTAAATGGGTATAAAATTTCCAAAGCTTGCAAGTATGTGACAAATTTTACAATAATCTAATTACTGCAGCATCAAGAAATATTAATAGATAAATAACAAAATTAAATCAGAAGAAGGAATTCTTCATCTACAAGGTAAAAAGGAAAATAAACAAAGCTTTAAAAGCTGAAAACTAAGTTTTTAGCTTTATGAAGAATATATATTAAAAATTGTTTATTTCATAGATTTGACATCTTGTGAAGTTTAAAAATTTATTTCTGTACATTATTTCTAATGATAATTTTTATACATTACTTCTAAGAATAATTCTTTTGAATTATTGCTTCTATTTTTCATTTTATAATAGATAAATACATACTTTAAAATTTGTTTCTTTTCCAAGGCAATATAAATTTTGCTACTAAGAAATCTTGTCTTAAATACGTATACTAACTTACATATTTGAAATTTAAATGCAATTAAAAGTTTAAAAAAAAATATATTATAGCAATTTTACTATGTTTAAAATTAAAATTTTATTTCAGAAATACGACCTGATGGCAGTATATCAATGGCTGATTTAGACAATATGGATAAAGTAAATGTCATTCTTAACAAAGGAATAAATCCTGAAGGTATTGCATATGACTGGACTCGACAGAAGATATATTGGACAGATTCTGGCAATCGAAGTATATATGCTATGAATATGGATGCAACTAATATTGTTATGATTACTCGTGTAGAAAGACCAAGAGCTATTGTATTAGATCCTTGTGAAGGGTATGCTTTTAATTTTATAAACATATTGTTTGTCTACTTAGTTCTCTAATATAAATTTATACTCTGATTAAAACATGGGAAAAAAAGTTTGTATAGGTGTAGCATTTCTTTGACTTAAATCTTTAAATTCAATTAATAAGATAAAAAGTGATAAAAGTGATTTTCTCTTGTGTAAATTTTAAAAGTAGATATGAAAATACATTGGGTAAGTTTTAATCTTAATCTACTTCATATTTGCTATAGTATTTGAAAATGTAATATTAATCCTATTGTGATTATGTAATGTTTAAAAAAAAATTTTCATTTGAGTATAATTTATTTTAAATCTAAAAATTTAAATTTTTTTCACATTTCTGCTTTGTGATCTGAAACTTCTAAAAAAAAAAAGCTTGATTGAACTACTATAAATTTAAATGTTTGAAGATTTTATGATTCTCTTGGAATAAAATTAAAATCACTTAATTTAGTTAAACTTTTTTTCTAGTTATATGTACTACACTGATTGGGGTAGATTTGGAAATGCAGGAAAGATTTTCAAGGCTACTATGGGTGGAAACAATAAAATAGCTATACATGACAGCAATTTAACTCAGCCAAGTGGCTTGGCTATTGATTATGAAGATAAAAAATTATATTGGACTGATGCACTCAGGTATAGTTAAATAAATAGCAAGCTTTTCTTAAATTT
Source organism: Caerostris darwini (assembly GCA_021605075.1). Taxonomy (NCBI): domain Eukaryota; kingdom Metazoa; phylum Arthropoda; class Arachnida; order Araneae; family Araneidae; genus Caerostris; species Caerostris darwini. The sequence continues at coordinate 76,222 of BPLQ01000665.1, forward strand.
GATTTTATAAATATTTGTATTCATTTATTAAAATTTTGAAACTTTATTTTCAGAGAAAAAATTGAGAGGTCTGATTTAGATGGAGCAAACCGAGAAGTTTTAGTATCAGCTACTATTTATCCATTTGCCATAACAGTATTTGGAAAATACATTTATTGGACTGACTTGCAATTAAGTAAATGTTCTTTCTGTAATTTTTCTGTTTAAACTTCATAGAAATATCTAGAATTATTTGTATCTGCTCTAAGTAGTTCAGAATTTTAAAGAGAATGTTTTCTATTAAATTTCATTAGGATTGTTTACATAATGAAATTAAAATTAATTGAATAATTTTCTTGGGAGAGTTCTGGTACTGTTATAAATTTCTTTTTAATTTTAAATGTGCCCTCTTTATAAGTAATAAAAAACTTATATGGAAAAAATTAATTGTATTTTATGATTTATTTTATAAATTATTTTATTCGTACTAAAAAAAAAATGGAACTATTTTTACAATAGAATTGTCAGTTTTATATGTGTAACTTATAAATTTAATTTACATAGTATAGTAGTCTATTCTTGAATTGTGAAATTTTGTGATATTTACTTTTTTTATAAGTTTGAAAATATTATGTTTGATATGCAATCGTATTTCTTATTTTAAAATTCCTTCAAAGATAACTTTTCTGTTTGAGACTAATGATAGTTGAACAGTAATGTATTATCTATTTATGTACTTTATAGGAGGAGTTTATCGAGCTGAAAAACACACTGGTGCTGGTATGATAGATATGATAAAGAGATTAGAAGAATCTCCTCGTGATATACATATATTTGCACCTGATCGACAAGCATGTAAGTTTTTATTCTTTTCAATATTCCATTTTGTTTGGATGCATGCAAATTTATACATTTGGATATTGGTCACAAAGTTTACTGTATGAAGTAATAAAATTACCTAAACGCAACTTTATTCTACTAATGTACAAAACTTCATAAATATTATTTAAAAAATTCTGTGGTTAATTTAGAAATTGTTCGAAATTTTGATCAAATATCTTGCCAATATTGGTTATTTTACTTAATACACTATGTAATTGATGCATTATTGCAAATGGAAACGTTCTTCACAGGAAGATCAAATGACTATTTAAACTATAAATAAAAATGTAAGTGATAATAAAATTACTATTTATGGATTTAAAATAATTATGACATTCCAGAAAATAACGTCAAATATATTTTTTATAAGAAAATCTCATGACCAATCTGTTTTAAATTTTTGTTTCTCTTACAATTTATCTTTCTAATACAGTTTTACATTAGTCGTTATGTAATGCAAAAGAAAAAAAAAGTGCTGTTTATGTTAATTATATGTGCCATTTTGATAAATACCAATTTTATTATTTGAAAGATATATGTATGAAAAAATTTTTTTCTTTAAGGTACAAATGATCCATGCAGTGTTAATAATGGAGGCTGTGCTCACTCTTGTCATCAAGCTCCAAATGGAACTGTTGACTGTCTTTGTAAACCTGGATACAAAGTTGTTAATGAAGGTCGTATGTGTGTTGGTAAGATAAAATTCAGTGTCCTTCAATTTTTTCCCTCTAAGGCTTTTTTTTATATATTTGATTAGAAATGTTTTTGAGCGTGAAAAGAATCTTATTTCAATTGTAAGGAACATTTAGTTGCAATTTTCTCATCATTTACTTCTTAGAAATATTTCTTTAAAATAATGGCTATGAAGTAACTTGGAATTAATTTTTAAATTTAATACTTTAAACTCTGATTTAAGGTATTGCATTGAAAAAATGTATGCTTTTATCAATTGTTTTAGTTTTCGTTTCAAATATAACATCTAATTATTTAAAATTAAAAAAAAATTGAAATCATTCAGGGTTTTTCCCTTTTTTGTAATGATTTCTGTTGCTGATACACAACTTTGGTTTGCGAATCTAATCCTACACCTTTTTATATAAACTGCAATCAGTAAATATTTTCTTGTATTTTTAGATGAAAATGTTACATGCAGCGATAGCAAATTTGCTTGTGGAAATGGAAAATGTATCCCTCGCCTTTGGGCTTGTGATGGTGATGATGATTGTGGAGATAATACTGATGAAGATCCAAAATTCTGTTGTAAGTTACTTTTTAAACATGCTTTGCTATTTTTTTTCTGTGCATTCGTTAGATTTCATGATATACATTAAATAAAAAAAAAATGTGAATCTCTAAAACTTAAACTCATTTTTATGATAATGTTACATGCCTTTTTTTTTCTTAATGAGATTTATTACTATGTAGCATTGCACACATGCAGTCCTTCAGAATTTCGATGTGGAGTTGGACGATGCATCTTCAAAACTTGGAGATGTGATCATGAAAATGATTGTGGAGATGGAACTGATGAATTGGATTGTGGTATGTGTGAATTCAAAATTAGTGTAATGCATATTTTTATTTTATAAAATTTTTGAGAATGAAGTATTTAAAGTTTTTATTTCAACTAATTGCATATTTCTTCCATTCAATATATAATTTCAAGTAATTTATTTTTTCATCCTTAAATTAGAATATCCTTCTTGTTCTGATGGAGAATTTACTTGCTCAAACTTCCGTTGCATTCCAAAAAGTCAGTTATGTAATGGAGTTAATGATTGTAAAGATAATAAAACTTCAGATGAAAGCTTGGAGAATTGTGAAAAAAATAGAACATGTCCAGGAAATCATATCAAATGTAATTCTACCAATATCTGTGTTGAACCATACTGGTTGTGTGATGGAGACAATGATTGTGGAGATAATTCTGATGAAAATCCAGCTTTATGTGCACAGAGAACTTGTCCACCTAACAGTTTTAGGTAACTATGTTCTATTCTACTGTAACTTTAAAGACTTTATTATCTCGGAGTCGTAATTTATAGGTAATGGGAAAATAATGTTAAATTATATTGGTGATTTTCACTTATCATTTAATTGAGATATCTTCTAGTAATAAAGTTCTGTTTCTGTAACTTAAAAGATTTTTTTAAAAAGCATTTTTGTATCACAGCAATATGGTAGAAAAATATTATAAAATACATAAATTTTTAGAAGTTTTAGAAAAATTACAGTAAAAATAAAAAATATATTGAACTTTACATTTTCAAAATTAAAGTATAAATAAGCTTAATGAGTTTCAGAATGCAAAAATTAATTTCAAAGATATAAAAAAATTTCAAAACTTTAAAGGGAACTATAAAAATTTGAATATTACAAATAAAATTTTCTGAAAAATTTATAATTCTTTTATTTATTATTTATTTTTCAGAGATGAAAATCTTGATCAGTAAATTGTAATTTATGTATCGATTTGGTGGTCAGTAAATTATTTTTATTTATTCCTGGATATTTTTTACCACCAACAGGAATTCTTATTTTGCACTCTCTCCATATTATTGTAAAAAATAACTATCCTCAATCAAATAGGTCTAATAAATTGAATTTATTACATTTCGTTAAAATTTGCTTATTCCTTTCTTACATCAAAATTTCATCTTATCTTTAGGGAAAACATTCCTAGGTATAATTTTTTAGGATTTTTTTTTCCTAATAATTTAAAAAAACAAAATTTAGCAACATATAACCTTTGCCAAGATTTTGTAGTGCTTAATCCACAGATTATTGGCAGGAAGTTATAGTACTTTTATTTATAATTCTTTTTTAACCAAAATTTCAGCAAAATACTTCATAAGCTCTAAATTCAAAAAGTTTTTTTAATTAAGAATTTTTTTTAATATCTAGAGTTTTACATGAAGAATAAATTTATGAAATCTGTTTATTTTTTAGATGCTCTAGCCATCGTTGCATCCCAGCCACTTGGTATTGTGATGGAGATGATGATTGTGGAGATGGAGCTGATGAACCTGAAGAATATTGCAAGAGTGAAAAGAAAACTTGTTATGGAGATTTATTTACTTGTGATAATGGTAACTGTGTGCCTAGAATCTACATTTGTGATGGAGATAATGATTGTCTTGATAATTCTGATGAAGATGGACGTCATCAATGTGGTTAGTTTCTCTTAAAATTCAAGTTAAATGCGTTGATAAGTAATATTTTAGTTTATAGTAAAAAGATATAAAGAAGCCTACTATTTACTTATTATATCGGTAGAGCTAAGAAGGCAAAATAGTTATGCATTTTTTTTTTTTTTTTTTACTTGATTATTATGTAACATCTGTTCATTATCAGTGTTTTCAAAGCTTTATTTTGCTGACAAATCTTGGTAATTTTTTATAGCTTAATAAACACACTTCAGTGCATACTCATCTAGAAAAATTTGATTTTAGTTTTTCAATCAAAAAAATTTTTTTTCCTAGTTTTATGAAATTAAGAAAATTTTCTCAGTTTAGCAGCTGTAAATTGTCATTTCATTTCAATGCCCTATAATGAGTAATTTTATAATATTATAAAAGACATTGGTCTGTTAATAAATTTTTAATTAAAGTAGGATTTTTTTTTTTTTTTTTTTTTTTGTTACTAGCGAATTGTTAATGGTTTTGAATGTTCTCATAATTTAATCAGCAAAAGTATTTTCTATTAATAAATGCTTTTTAATTACTGTTTTTCCATGTCTTTCCTCTATTTTTTTTTTTTTTTTTAATATTTTCACCTTTTTGATTTACAAACCTTGGCCAACAAATTTATATCCTATGTAAATAGAATGCATGCATTAAATGCTTTTCATTAAAAAAAAAAAACTTGAAAATTCAATCTGTTTCTTACTTCTGATCTTTTGTAATTTCTGCCAAGTTTTACATTTATAATTCTATGGGTTGTTTTATTTTAATTATAAATATTAAGAAGATTCATAAATTTATTTGTTTACTAGCTAATAAAATAGTTGCATCAAAATTTTTAAATTCAAGATTATTAATTTTTTTTACCTTATTATTTTTTAGAAACAAGAGAATGTGATCCTGAAAAAGAGTTTACTTGCCCACAGAACAAACAATGGGGCAGAGCTTCCTGCATACCTAAGCGTTGGGTTTGCGATGGTGATCCTGATTGCGTTGATGGTGCTGATGAAAATAGTACTATCCATAATTGTCCACCTCCTGAGCCTTGTGAAAACAACCAATTCCAATGTGATAACAGGAGATGTATAAATAAGGAATGGGTTTGTGATCATGATAATGATTGTGGCGATGGATCTGATGAACCTAAAAACTGCAGTAAGTGTTTAATGGGAATATTTTAATCTAATAGAGCTTGCTTCTTAATTAAAATTAAACTTGCTTTAGGAATATTCCAAGATTTCATTAAAAAAAATTAATAGAATACTTTTTTAATTTTCACAATGGCTTTGTAAGCAATTAGTGTTTGGCAATTTGCTAGCTGCGATTAATTTTTGAATTATATTGAACACTGAACGTTATGAAAAGCTAAATACTTTAATTATTTTCAAGTTATGAATGGTTTTATGCAATTTCAAGTTATGAATGGTTTTATTTTGCAGCATTTGATTTTAAAAAAAAATTCATGGAATTTATTCTGTGTAATTATGGGAAATCTTGGATTACAATTCTACTGTATGATTTATCTTGTTGAAAAAACAGTACAAAATAATGATGAATAGGATTAATATAGAGCTTCATTAAATGTCTATCCTATGAAACACTTAATACATGTTGCTTGAATATAATTTTTTTTATTAGTCTAAATTGAATACTAGTTGACCATATTTATTTAAAATGTTGGGTAATTTTGGTTGGAACAGTTTGGATTTTATTAAAAATAAATTTTAAACATTAGTAAAATTTTTCCTTTTTCAATTATTTAATTACCACAACTAAAACTTCTCGTATTATCTTAGATTATTTAAACTTGTAGGTAAAAGTTAGAATATCAGGGTCATCTTGATTAGTATTGCCATCATTGACATCCTTTTCACTAATTGTAATTATCTTCTTTGCATATCTTTTGTAACCATTTCACAGTTGCATATGGGAAAACTCGAAGTTCTTACTGAAGAAACTGATTCATTATCACAATTCCTGTTGAGGAGTCTCAGTTTTTAAACAGTGTTTGCAATGGAAGCTGTCCAAGAACTCCAAAAGACCACATTTAAATGTTTTTGTTGAAACTGCCATACTAAACTATTTACTTTAAGAAAAAGTTAGCAAAATTTAAAAACATTTTTCAGAATAGAGGTTTTTCTGTAAAATGTTTTTTAAGATGACGATTTAAGTGTTTTATTTACGTTGTTATAATAGCAATTGTACTAACACATTGATTAATTAACTTAAAACAAAACAAGGGATCTAAGCTCTTCTATATAAATATAATTAGATAGTGATTCATTATTTTTCATTTTATAGATTTGGTATAAACGAAGCATATTAATTCATTATTATACTTTAATTTTTATGTAAAGTTTTCAAATGACATTTGTGTTTTAAAAAATGTTGAAGAATATGAAGAAATGTTGAATGTTCAAAAATATTTCAAATTTGATATTGATATATATTTTTTGTTTTATAGCTTTCAGAGCTTGTACAGATGACGAATTTACTTGCCGTAATGCCAAATGTATTCGCAAGATGTACCATTGTGATGGTGAAGATGATTGTGGTGATGGCAGTGATGAATTGGAAAAAGATTGTGCTTCTGAAACACCAACATGCTCTGGTGCACAATTCCGTTGCAAGAGTGGACAATGCATTCCTTATGAACGTGTATGCAACAAACAGATTGATTGTGATGACAGTTCTGATGAACCAGCTCACTGCCACGTTGATGAATGTGCTAAAGTTGAAACAAATCAATGTGAACATAAATGTGTGAACACTCTGACCAGTTTCTATTGTGAATGTAGTGAGGGCTATGAACTGGCTAAGGATGGAAAGGCATGTAAAGATATTGATGAATGTGTTGTGAAACCTGAAGTTTGCTCACAATATTGTTTCAATACGCCTGGTTCCTACTACTGTAAATGTAATGATACATATTATGAAAGAGAAACTGATGGCCGCACCTGTAAACGGAAAGATAGTAAGAATTTTTTAATGTTTATAATGAAATTTTTAATATATAAACTTCAGTTATTATTAATTATTTATAAAAATATATGCTCATAGTATTCAATCTACACCTGTTAAATTTTCGTTTAATTTCATTAAATGATTAAGTTAATTCAAAAATAAAATGCATTTTACAGAAATACTATAATTGTTTTAATAGATAATTTCTATAAACTATTAAATGTATAAATTTCATTAAGGAAAGTGATTATTATTTAATTAATTGATCATGAAGTCTATTTTACACATTTTCAAAGTTTATAAACAAGTTTTTATTTTCAGATATTGAACCTTGGCTCATTTTCACTAACAGATATTATCTTAGAAACATGAGTACAGATGGTACTCAATACAGCTTAATAAAAATGGACTTAAGAAATGTAGTGGCCTTGGATTTTGATTATGTGGAGAATAGACTCTATTTCTGTGATGTGGGAAACAAAACGATTAGTCGTATATTCATAAATGGTACTGGAGAGGAGACTCTCATAAAGCACGATACTCAAGGTTTAGAAGGATTGGCTGTTGACTGGGTTGGAAGGTAATTTTTATACATGTATTTGCTTAATGTTGAAATTAAAACTAAGAAACAAATTAAAATTTTTATTAGGTGGTTTCGGAATATATATATGTATAAGAAACAATTAATATTTTATTTTCATTAGTTATTAAAAATATAGTTTTATTACATTGTTAATTCTCTAGTTAATGAATTAAAGGAGTGTTTAATAATTGGATTTTAAATTTAAAGTATCAATATAATAAAGAACTTTTGTTGATAGCTTTTATTATATAATTAATTCATTAACTTTTTTTTCAGAAAACTTTATTGGCTAGATAGGACATCTAAGCAGCTAGATGTTGCTGAATTAGATGGCACAAATAGAAAAACTTTATTGACCCATGGAATATCTGATCCTCGAGCTATTGCTGTTCATCCTGGAATAGGGTAAAGTTAAAAATAGTCTTAAATTCTCCTCTAAATCTGAAGTATATTAATTTAATTTTCAAAAGAAACAGATCTTTCAGCTAATGATAATACTATTTGAATCATCTGTAATAAAAATCTTAACAATTGTTTGTTTGAATTAAAAAAGGGTGCTTTCTTTTTCTGATAATATAAATTTATGGAACAATAAAACATAGTATTAAGAATTAGTATAAGTTTATTATTTAGTCTGAAATAAAAACCTAACTTGTTATATATTTTATTAAATTAAATATGTTTCCTTTAGTTTATTTTTTAAAGATACAAAATTTTTTAAATTGACTTATATTTGATTTTGCAATTTTTTTTTCTTTCCAGCTATTTATATTTTACTGATTGGGGTCATCATGCATATATTGCTCGAATGGGAATGGATGGCACCAACTTTTCACGTATTGTGCTGTATGAAAACAAATTGGTTTGGCCTAATGCATTGACCATAGATTATTTCAGCAATAAAATATTTTGGGCTGATGCACATTTAGACTATATTGAGTGAGTGGTGATATTCTTTTCTTTTATTCTTTAATTTTTTAAAAAATTGTTGATATTATGGCAATTTAAATGAAAATAACTTTTGTGTTACAACAGCATGCAAATAAAATATTATTACAGAAAATTGGAAACTTGGCACAAAATGGCATATCTGAAAATGGAAATTATTAGATTATTTTGCAGCTATTGTGTTTTCTTTAAATGTTGCTGTTTCTTATTTTAAACAGTTAAAATAGTTAAGAATTTTGTTTTTAAGAGCTACTGTCATTAAATTAAAATATAGATATAAGGATTGTATTTGAAAGAAACAAAATAGTACTTAGAAACCTCAAACACTTGATCACAATATTTATTAAAATTGTTTGATTGATAAAGTTCATATTTATTATTATAGTTTATGACACTAATATAAATTAATTAAAAGTTTAAAATTTCTTTTAGATTTGCTGACTTTGATGGAAAGAATCGTCATCAAGTATTGGCAGGCAACTCAGTACCTCATGTATTTGCAATCAGTGTATTTGACAACTACATCTACTGGACAGATTGGAACATGAAAGGTGTATACAGAGCTGAAAAATTTACTGGTGAAAACTTGGAAGTTCTTAGAAATACATCCCATAGGCCTTATGATATTCACATTTATCATCCATTACGGCAATTGCCTTGTAAGTATAAAATAAAGTAAACTATTAATTCTTTTTGAAATCGTTCTTGGAGATTTTTTTAATAATATATTTTATATTTTTACAAAAGCAAGTATGAAATTGTATGTTCATTAATTATATTTTAAATGGAGATCTGAATTTTAGACAGTTAAATATGTTTTATAATGAAATCTAATTTCGATATTTTGAGGTAGGAGGAACATTAACAAATATTAATAGTATCTCTTAATATTTTCATTGTTTGTCGTTATTAATAAATCATTTTTTCTTTACCAGATCTCTAATTTATTGAAAATTATTATAATATAAGATTGCATGTAAGAATTTTCAAATATATTTTACTTTAAAATAAAATTATAATATTTTAAAACCTGTTCTATGAATGATTCTTCAATTTTTTTTTTCAGACACTAATCCTTGTGGTAAAAATAATGGCAGATGTTCAAATCTGTGCCTTATTGCTCCTGGTGGTGACCATTATACCTGTGCTTGTCCTGATAACTTTATACCTCTTCGAAGAATTCAATTATATGATATGGCTGTGAATTCTACTTGTCTGCCTAACTGTACTGCAGGTCAACATTATTGTGGAGGTCAGGATGCAAAATGTATTCCCATATATTATAGATGTGATGGTAACAAAGATTGTAGAGATGGTTCTGATGAAGCCCGATGTCGTAAGTCTTATTTTTGCAACATTACTTAAAGAAACGACTTAATATCATATTAAAAATTATATTGATATCTAAAATATTTTTGCAGCACCTTTTGTTTGCAAACCTGGACAGTTTCAATGTCGAAACAACCAGAGCTGCATATCTAGAATACGCATCTGTGATGGTACTGCTGATTGCAGCGACAAATCCGATGAAGAATTCTGTGGTAAGCATATGATAGAGTAAAATCTATAATTTTCTTTTAAATCTATTTTATTTGTGAAGATTATTATTTTAAGAAGCTTATTTTAAAATATATTTTCAGTCATATTTATATTTGCCAGTTTTAAAGCGCAAAAAACGTTTTTTATGCATTAATTTAACTATATCTAAAATGTAAAAAATAATTTCAACTGGTGTATTGAACTAAAAATAAAAGTTTCAATAATAAACTTCTGTAATTTTATTTATATTCTGCCTGTATTCTGTGCATTATAAGTAAGCTGCTTGAAATCTGTGGTATTTTTTAAGTTTCATCAAATTGAATTCTATATAACTGCTACCGTAAAATGATTTGTTAAAAGAAAATTGGAATGAAATTGGGTAGAAATTTTTGTGAAATAAAAATAGTGTGAATGGGAGTTGATTTTTGTTAAAATAGACAAAATATGAGTTGCATCATCCATTGGCATCCATTTCTTGAGGTGAAAAATATTAAATTTAATTGTGATTATTGTTCAGATTATTAAATTTAGTTGTGATAACACAATTTTCTACAAATCGTCAAGAAATTGCCTTTTTGGTTTTTGCCATAGTTTTCAAATGTATACCTTCATTCTATTTTAAATTTATTATATAAATTTTTATATAATTGTAGCATTAAAAATGCCATTTTAAAATTTAATGTTTTGCTAGTTTTATGCCATGGCTATAAAACAATTGGTATATCTAAGAACAAGTGCAAATTGCCTACAGATTGACAGGAAATTATGAAACTTAATTGAATTGAAAAGCATTTTGATAAAAATGTTGTCTTTAAGTTTGAATGTTATCTGTTACTATTCATTTGGGTAATGAATCAATTGTTTACAAATTACTGCAAGGAGCTTACAAATTTTATTCATTGATTTTTAGCTCATGATTGTGGTGAGCATAGTTTTAAATGCAAAAGCACTGGTCGCTGTGTTTCTGAAGCATGGCATTGTGATGGAGATGAAGATTGTCCTGATGGTTCTGATGAAGATCCAGCTCTTTGCCGTAAGTTTTAATTTAAAATTATGAAGTTCAATAATAGTTCATTTTTCTGCATTTGCTTATCAACAGTTTTATATAAAATATTTTATTAAATTAAACCTTTTATAACATTGAAAGGATATTTTTTTTCTTTCTATACGTGTTGAATTTTCCTCATTATTCTATTTGTGAAACATGGAATTTTTTACTTACATTTTTACTTTCAAGAGAGGATTTAAATTTCTTTTATCAAATTTTAAAACTTTGTTTCACTTGCAGAAGAATAATTACCTTAATATTTTACTATAGATAAAAAAGAATGTGATCCAGAAACACAATTTAAATGTAACAATGGTAAATGCATTCCAAAATTATGGTATTGTGATTTTGATGACGATTGTGGGGACAATTCTGATGAACCTTCTCATAGATGCAGTAAGTGCATTAAATTTTTTTCTTAAATATTCTATTAAATTATATAGGTTTTTGTTCTTAACTAAAACAATGTTCTTCAATAGGAAATAGAAATTGTACAATTGGATGGAGAAAATGTCCATCGCATGGAAATTATCGTTGCATTCCTAGTTGGTTATTCTGTGACGGAAAAGATGACTGCCGTGATAATTCAGATGAAACTGATCCTGTATTCTGCCCTAAATGCCATCAAGCGGGTGACTTCGAATGTAAAAACAAAAGATGTATTCCATTACGTTGGAGATGCGATTTTGAGGATGATTGTGGTGATAATTCGGATGAGGATCCAAGCATTTGTAGTAAGTACTTTGTCATATCTTTGTCGTATATATATTTGCACTATTGTCATTTTTAGCTAATGACAATCACATGTAACCGTTATATCTTGCATTTTTATTTAAAAAAAATTTTACAAAAAAAAAATGTAAATTTGATTTATGTAATATTTTAATTTAATAACTGTATTTTTACTAACATATTTTTTTATGTGTTAAACCAAATTTTTCTTTGATATACATTTCTAAGAATTTTTTTAATTCCTCTATTTTGAAAGAATTGCTATGAAATGCTTGATTGTAAAGTAACTAAGTTATATGAAATATTTGTTGCATTGTATGTGGCAACTTAACAAAGAATTACTATTTGATATAATTTGAGTACTTAATAAATTTGATTAGTGTATTTTTATTCATTTAATATTCCTCTCATTATTCGACTTGTATATAACACTAACAGTATTAAAATGTAATAAAATATATTTAAATACTAAAGGTGAACTTTAAAGTTTGTTTTTTATATTTTAATATAAAAAGTGTAAAAGTAAAAATATCAATAAGAGAACTTAGAAATTTAATAGTTTGTTTCTGAATTTATATATTTGTCTTAATAAGAGAGTATTTGCCCTAGATTTCATTATAATCCAAGTTTATTTTTATTTTATACATTGAAATTATTACTTCATTGTTTAAACTTATTTCTTTCTATAGCCGAGCTATATCGTGAGTGTACAGAAAGCGAATTCCAATGCAAGAATAAAAAATGTATTCCAATGCGCTGGCGATGTGATCATGATGATGACTGCGATGATGGATCTGATGAAGAAGGTTGTTTGAATTATGAATGTCAAGTAAGTTGATAATTATTTTCATTGTCATTTTCATGAGTTAAAAATTAAACATATTCAGATTGCAATAATTTTGACAGTAAAATTAAATTATAAATAATGATTTAATAAACTGTTTATCAATGTAATGTAATAGATTTCAGTAGATATTTCTGACTATCTTCAAATTCATATTTAGGAAGTAATATACTGTCTTTTATGTCATTATACTGAATAAAATTTACTGACCAGTTATAAATTGTTACTTGAATTTAAAAAATATTAAGTATTATTTTTTTTTATTTAGAACGAGCAATTCAAATGTAATAGTGGTCATTGCATTGCAAGTCGTATGAAATGTGATGGCAACAAGGATTGTAATGATGTCTCTGATGAAATTGGATGTCCAGCTAGATTCCCTGATGGACGATATTGTGAGGAAGAAAAGTTTCAATGCAATAACACTGTAAGTTAATTTTATTGATTGTCTGAAGCTTTTACTGTAGTGGTTGAAATCTTGTTATACTTATTTGACTAATTATCATTCACAGTTGTATGCCTAATTTAATATAATCTGAATGTCTAATTTAATAATTTTACCTATTGTTTATTCTTTTTATTAGATACATTATAGGAAATATTTCTTGACTATTTAAAACGAAGAAACAAATGAATACATTTTTAAATGGAACTCATTTATAAAATACTATTTTATAAAGGATAACACTTTTAACTTTGAAAGCATTTTTTATGTATGTAACTAAAATGATAATATTTGAAGTTCTAGAATACCTATAGAGCTACTTTAAATTTGTTAAATAAATTTAGAATCCATATTAACAGCTTTTCCATAACTAAATTAAATATAATGACACACATTCAATAAAAATAGATTATTTTAAAATCCTTCTTAAATTTTTAAAATTTAATGAAAAAAAATATAAATGTTATATGGCGATTTATTTAATAAATGATTGCATTAACAGGTTTGTATTCGTCGTGACTTTTTATGTGATGGCGATGATGATTGTGGAGATTCATCAGATGAAGCGCCTGAATTATGTGGCAAGTTTAATATTATTTGAACTTATTTAAAGTTAATTAATAAAATTAGTTTATAAAATGCAATTTGTTTCATTTAAATTCATAGTTTTTAACTTAAAAAGCAGAATTTAAAAAAAAAATATTTTTTATAAATTATGAAAAAATTTTGTGAATCAATATATATTCTAGAAATAAAAATGTTTTATTTTTACCATACTCATATTTTTCAACCTACAGGTGGAATTTCTTGTGAAATGAACCATAAATTTCAATGTTCTAATCATCGTTGTATTATGATATGGGACATTTGTAATGGTAAAGATGATTGTGGTGATGGTTCTGATGAAAACAATCATACCATGTGTGAACCACCTAAAGTTACCTGCTCTTCTGATGAATTTAAATGCCTTACTGAAAAATGCATTCCATTGACTTCTGTTTGCAACTTAGAAGATGACTGTGGTGACCTTTCTGATGAACGTGGCTGTCGTAAGTAAAAAATTAAATTCATCCTATTTCTTTCTGTAAAGCCTGTAATGTTTAAACCTAATTTAATGAAATAAAAGTTGATGAAAGATAGTTGCAATAAATTTTATGATATAATAAGTTAAAATTACAAAGGAGTATTTAAGATGTCATACAATGAGAAGTTGTGAATTGTTTGAATGTATATGATATAAAATTGTATTATATTCACTCATAATAATATACTTGTGTAAATGTATATTTATATTATATGTTCGAAGAGTCGATATACTCATGGATTTACTAAGAACTTTTTAGCAAATTAAAGCAGTACTTGTATTGCAAGTGAACATATAGTTCAATACAACATAATTGTTCTACAGAAAAGTATCGCATATCTAACCCTCAGTATTATTTTTAATTCTGCTAATGTGCATATCAAAAGGGACTCCATTTTTTGTCTTGCCACTGAAAAAAGTCTTTATGTTACATGAAAGAAGTTTCATCGCTAAACATTATTGCAAAGCTTCATTTCGAGTTGTTGTGCTTATTGAATTTAGAAATTTACAACAATTAATAAATCGCCCAAAATGACAAAAATTTAGTGAAAACAATTTCTACTGACTAGACTTACAACACTAAACATGCATAGAACTGCTAGGCCCGAAGTGATAGAAGGGATTCTGAAAGATTTCAAGATTTTTTTATTCACCCAGAAAATTATTGAAGTTTATTTGGCTAGGTTGAACTTTCATACAGAACGTCGTCTCATTGTGAATAGCAGAAATTATATGTGTACAATATGAATATCGTTCAGGTATCGAATGAAACTGAGAACATTAAGAGCTTAAATGTGCTATTAATGAGAAAATGCATTTGTATTAATTTATTGAAAATAGAATAGCACATGCTTTGAGCAATTACAGCGTGTCATTTGTTGAACATTAATTGTACTACGAACCTGTAATTACAAGTAAAAGGCTTTTTATTTTATGATAAAAAAAAATTTCAATTTTCTTCAATTAATAAAGAAATGTTTCACTGTTAGAAAATATTTTTTTTATTTATAAAATTGACAAATATCCTCAATTTATAAATAAATAAAAACTGGCTTTTTGTTGTCCTAATTATGTTTTTGTTTGTTTTTGTTTAATTAATTCTATATTTTTGATTGTAAAACGCATTTTAATGTGCTGCTTTATAATAATTTATGAAAATCTTGCAGACATTGGTTCTTGCGATGCAGTTAGAAGAGGAGGCTGCCAACACAATTGTACTTCATTGAGTGGCGGAGGTTACATCTGTAATTGTCCTAAAGGTTATCAAGTCAGTCATGAAGATGCTAAAATTTGCATTGGTAAGTTTGACAAGTTTAAAATTTTTGGTATGTGTAAATATATATCTTTATTGTTTTATATGCATCAATGCCATTTTAATTGTATGTTTAACAAAAATAGTAAATTTTAATTTGTAACATTTTTATTATAGAATCTTTCATTTTCAAATTTAAAAAATTAAGGAATTGTATAGTTTTTAGGCTAATATCTGCTAACTTAATATTTTGTTGTGAAAGATTTCTAAGAAATTTATAAAAATTCCAGCACATTATACACAAATGTACAGTTGCTATATATATTGCTTTAAAAAATATTTTTAAAACTGAATTTATTGAGTTATGTAACTATGTCCATGAAATTTAACAAAAAATGTTCTGAATTTTAAACAATAAATAATACATATTCATTGGAAAATGTCTCAAAGTAGATTCTTATTTGATTGACTATACAAAGATAAAAAAAATATAAACATAAATGTCATGCATGAATTTCTGTGTTTTATGACATTTTTTTTGTTAATAAAAACCATACCTTAATCTCTATTATCAGTTGAAATTTGATAACTTCTTAACTTTTAGTTTTTAACAAAAAAAAATTATTTCTAGATATTGATGAATGTGCTAAATTTGGTCACAATTGCTCCCAAATTTGTCGAAATGTTGAAGGTTCATATCAGTGTTCATGCCATTTTGGTTATGAATATTATAGTGGACATTGTGCTGCAAATGGTAAGTAATGTGATTATAAAATTTATTTTGAGTTAAATATTGAAATTCTATGGTTCAGATTATATAGACTGCTGAATAGTTTGTGGACATTTTTTAGGAGATTTTCGTTATAATATTTATATAAAATCGTCATTTAAAAATGTTTTCTGTCAAAAATTGTCTCGCATAAAGTTATGTCAATCTTAAAGAAAGAAATGTAATGGTTGTGGAGAACAAATAACTATACTTAATGCAAAATGCGACACCATTGCAGTGCACCACATGCACCATTCATCAGTGTATACTAATGGATGAAAAGTGCTGTTGTAAAGTGTTTAATTTTTATTTATAAAATGTCAAATTAATAATTAATTGTGATACTTTTCGAGGGTTCCATCTCTAACAACTATCAAGATTACCAATTGTCAAATAAAAGTGATCTTTTATTTTCATCATAGTTCTTAAATACATATCTTTTTGGATTCTACTAAATAGTAGATAATAAAAAATAAGAAAAACTTAAAAATTTAAAGCATAAAAAGAGCTCTTTAATACAAACAAAAAGTTTGTTATATGCTAGAAGTTTAAAAACAAAACTTCATTAAAATATTAGCCCATAAAAGAAAATTATGGTTCTTATGAATAATTTTGCCTTTAAATATTTTTTTTCTCGTGCTGTAAAATATTCACTTCAAGATATTAACATTTGCCACTGTTTTTTTTTAATTTTAAGAATTGTAATGTAATTTTTAGACTGTAACTCAAGATTATGGATTGAAAACTGTAGAACTTCGTAGTGTAAACAGGTTGATCTGTGGACTTATTCTTTTTTCCCTCTCTTAAAAGGTTTTTTTTAAAGTCAACTGTATGTAATTGCCATCTAAAAATTTTTTTACTAAAAATAGCAGAAATTTATAACAAATTTTTGATTGTGGTAATCAGAAATGCTTTTAAAGATTACAAAATGTTTGATTAATTTTGTATTATGGATATAAAAACAGAATTTGATGGCTGTATGGAATATGAAAAAACAGATGCGAACCATTTGCAGATTATGAGAGATCATTTATTATTTTTATATTGAAAATTGTGAGTGCTGGTTATACATTGCTGTGGTTATAGGTAAAAAATTACAATATTTTCAAGAAAATAAGGAATTTTTAATAGAAAAGTCTTTTAGACAGCAAAGAATCTAGTAAATCTATACTAAAAATTGTTTTGCTCATTATTTTTACTGAATATGTTATAAGTTGAATTTATTTTGTTTTAGGTGCTTCTCCAATACTTATGTATGCATCTGGTTCTGAAGTGAGAGCATTCCAGTTAACATTAGATCATCAATTTTCATTCATAAATGGGGAAAGTAAAATCCAATCAATTGATTATGATATATCTAAAGGTAATTGAAACAGAACATTTTAGTAATTTTGTGATTTATAGAGATGCCAATTATTATGGGTTCTCCATAGTTACTATAGAAAATAACTAATTTTGGATTAGCTGTGGACTATAGGGATTCTACAAAAAAAGTATTAAGACAAAAAAACAATTTATAACTTATCAATTTTCTAACTTTTTGTAATTAAACTTCCTTTGACTTGAAAAAATATGCCAACTTTTACGAAAATTGTACACAATTTTTTGTGTATTTAAATGTAAGTGAAAATTGTATACAAAATTGCATACATTTTTTGCTATTATATGCATTTTTTTAACAGTTCTGAAAGTAATGTTCCATAAAGGACATAAATAAATTGTTGCCATTACATTTTTCTTTTTATCAAAAAGGACTGTTCTGTGAGGTTTTTACTTAAAGGAAGATGTAAAATTGAATGAATTCAGTGTTGGTATGATGTATAAGCTTTTATTCATAATTTGTTTTTGCACTTACATTGCTAACATTTACATTTTAAAACTGCAACTTTATATATTTAAAAATTTCTATTTTCCCCCTGTATTAAATCTAATCCTCAATAAATAATTTAAATTCACATATTGATGGCATTAAATCTTAAATTATCTTTAAAATAATCCTATTTTAAAATGTCAGTGTTTTTATATCACTTGATAGTATAAATTAGAGTTATTGTTGCTAATTTGCATCTCTATTCTGAATTTTTCTGTAATGTTGTGAATAGTTTTAATTGGAAGGTAATTTTACATATTTGTCCTTCAAGCTTTTGCTACTGCTGACAGGCATTAAAATCTATTGAGAATTATTAGAAATACTTGTGGAAAGTTTCATATAGAGTTGGCATCTTTCTGTATAAAATAGAATAGCTAGCTACTCAGTTGATACAAATCGAGTATTCTTTCATGTAATTTATATTTTTGATTTCTTAGGTATATTATATTGGACTGATGTGTCAGAAAAGACAATCAAGAGGTCGTTTATTCCTGATGCTATGTATCCAGATGAAATTACAGGTTTCTCTCAAAACTTGGATCTTAAAGGATTGACTAAGCCCTCTGCTTTGGCTGTTGATTGGGTTAGTGGGTAAGTTTCGACAAATTTTCTTAACTTCAAATATTTGTTCATTAATAAAGCTTAAAAATTCTAATATATTGTGTACTTAATTCAAGGTAATATAATCATATGCATATGTTTAAACTATATGTGAATGACTGCTGTTTGATCATATACAGTTGAAAAGAAACTGTAAATTTTATTTAGAATGCATGTTTTCATTTTATGCACTTGCTTAATGTTTGATTTCTATTTTCATAAATTTCCTTATTAAAAGATTATTAAATATGTTTCTATCATTCCTATCAAAATATGTTTCTATCAATGTAAATAGGCATTGAAAAAAATTATTTTTAAGAATTTTAATGCAGAATATTCTTTCATGCTTCATTTCCATAGTCTTTTTTTATAAACTCGTGGCATTAATTTCTTTTACAGGCATTTGTACTGGATGGATACTGATCTGTCTAGTTCTCGACCCAAAGGACGAATCTTTGTCAGTGAATTGGATGGTCGCTATAGACATGCAATCATTACTTATGGATTAGAGCAACCTACATCACTTGCTTTAGATCCTGAATTTGGGTATGTAGAAATTTGTTTTTTATAGAAGTATTTTACTTGTGTTACATATTTGAGTTCCATTCAAAATGTCTCATTAAATTTCACACATACAAGAGAGATAGCTACTGGTTTCTTAGCGAATTTTAATAACTTCTATAAAAAAAAATTTATAACTTGCTATAAATGTATTATTATTAAGGTTATTTAATGAATATTCAGTTATATATTTCTATGTTGCAGTATTACGAGCTTTTCATTTGCGATTCAAACATCGATTACACATAATTAATATTATATTAGCAATTAAAGGAGTGATTTTTTTTCTCAACTGTACTTCTGTGACCTGTATTGTAGTTGATTAAAGGTGTTTAAAGATTATTGGAACTTTGATTTTTCAGCTAAATATTTTATTTTCAATAAAATTAATTGTATCCAAAAATTTGTAACTTGCGTAACATGGCTCTTAGTATGTTAAAATAATAAAACGAATTAATTTTCAAATGCATTTCTAATTTTTGTCTTATCCAAATGTGCAGGTTTATGTATTGGACAGATTCTGGTATTGCACCAAAGATTGAAAGCTCATGGATGGAAGGTAGCAAGCGCAAAATATTAGTGAGCGATCGCCTTGGATTTCCTACTGGCATCACAATAGATTATGCTGGAGATCACAGACTTTATTGGTGTGATACTAAATTGGATACAATTGAAAGTATAAAAATGGATGGTACAGATCGAGTGACAATCCTTTCTGGTAATTATTTAACTAATATTTTACTTTTCCTATTTACCCAAGGAGACTTGAATATTATGTTATTAAAATTGGAACAAGTTTTTTAAATAACTCAAAAAATTCCTGAAGTATTCTATTACAGTATAAAATGAGTTTTATCGTAATATTCAACTGGGCTTATCTGTTAATTTTTTTTACTGTAAATAAGTATTAGTTTTTTGGTAGTTACTTTTTATTATTAATTTATATAAGAAAACAAATTTTCCAATTATGTTTTTAAACTACTTTATTTGGTTTTTTCTTTTATTAAAGTATGTATTAAATATGATAAAATTTTGTGTTAAAATTTCTAATGAAATTTGTCGTCTAAGTGAAAACAATTTATGTCAATTGATTTGTACTAATATTTGATGTTTTTTTACAGATCTCAACCATCCAATATCATTAGATATTTTTGAAGATCATGTTTATTGGTTAACAAGAGATATGGGTGAAATCTGGAAACATGACAAATTTGGACGTGGAGTTAAAGTCAGAGTTCGAAGAAATGTTGAAATGCCAACTGTTCTAAAAATATATCATCCTCTACGTTATAATACATCTGGTAAAGCATATTCTTTTTAAGTTTTCTATATAAAGAATTCAATTTTGTTAGGTTAGATAACCTTCATTTCTATACAAAATTTTACTTAACCTGTGTGTTAGTAATGTAAAAAAAAAAAAAAATTCTTCCTTTTAAAAAAATTTATTCTTTCCTTATCTGTAAGTAAATAATTTTATTTAAAAACATTAAAAATTCTTTAAATGTTTTAATAAATTAAATATTATAATTGATTTGGTAATCAATTTTTTAGCTCTTCAAAATTATTCATCTATTTGTGTTTTAGAATAACAAGTTTTGCATCCTGTATAAAAACAAATAAGGTTCATTTCTTTCTTTATAAATTAAGAAAATTGTACATTTATTGCATAATTTTATGAACCTTTCATATTGGTAACTTCTTAGTCTATATATTGTGCTTGCTATTGCTTCTATAAATGAATGATTTATTCAAATGTGATACTTGAGTTTTTATGAATTATATAAATATGTTGCTATAGTATTTATATTGAAGTGGAATTTCACTTAATTTTATTGCATATTGGAATAGAAGAATTATGCATTTTTTTTTTTTTTTTCAGTTAAAAATCGTTGTCCTGCTGATGCTTGTTCTCATCTCTGCTTACTCATTCCTGGAGGATATCGATGTGCTTGTCCTGATGGTTCTCCTATGTCTGTACTTGGTGTCATGTCATGTAATGCTGGTAAGTTTTAAAATTCTGTTTTCGTTATAAATTAAGTTACTTTATTTCCTGCCTATAATCCATACAGTACATAGCTTACAAGTGTAACTTGCTGTCCTCTTCACCTCTTGCCCACCACAAAGTCCCAATTGCTGCATTCTCATTTATATCCTGTGGTGTTCTTAAGCAGAAGTGAACTATTTCTTGGACATTGCATATTCTTGGATATTTTACATTTTATAATTAGTATACTTTATAGTTATAATGCTTTGTTACATTGAGATATATATAATTACTATATGTACTATACAAATAAGATATAGTATACTTAGTAGGGGTATGATGGCCAAGTAATTAGTGTTAGGTACCACACGTTTCGGGTATGATTCCCAGCTGTGCCATAGATGTTTGTAGTAGTTCGAAATCCTTTTTATCAGATCGAAATCCCGGTCTGATATGATTGTAGAACGTTGAACATAGGACTGACAACCCTACCCCATAAACAGAAAACATCTGTTTCGGAATCTGCAAGTAGTCAAAATGACCACGGTCCAACATG
This sequence comes from Caerostris darwini, assembly GCA_021605075.1. Lineage (NCBI taxonomy): Eukaryota > Metazoa > Arthropoda > Arachnida > Araneae > Araneidae > Caerostris > Caerostris darwini. The sequence goes on from BPLQ01000665.1 coordinate 98,044, forward strand.
GACTGTATGCCAGGGAGTTAAAGTTTTTAATGTATCTTATCAGGAAATATTTTTATTATGGAAACTTTTTGTTGCATTTTATTTTTTATGACATATTTATGAATAAAAATGTAGTAAAATCATAAATTAAAATTTAATTTCTCTGATCAATATTAAATGAGTTTATTAAAATTTAAATAAAATGTAAAACTGATTGAATTTTGTGTTAAAAAAAAAATAATTATTATTAATCAGCTATTGATATTTTTAGAATATGGATCTGAAAAATTTTGTTGTAGTACTATAAAATTTCTGGCATCTAACATATTGGACAAAAAACAATTTATTTGCTTATAAATAAATTATACATGATGCAAATAAATTAAGCATGATGTTTATATAACATTGTGCTTTTTGTTCAATATTTAAAAATATTAAAAAACCTTTTTTGCAGGTTTTGAAACTCCTAAACCTCAACCCTATCGTTGTCCTTGCAAGAATGGAGGCCATTGTGCAGCAGATGAGGCTAATAAAGTCACTTGTGTTTGTCCAGAAAATTTCAGTGGTATACATTGTGAAGAATATTCGCCACAAAATGAAGCCCATTCTAGCGTACAAAATGGCAGTAAGTATTAAGTTTTATTCTAAATAAGCATAGAAATAATTTTAACAATGTTTGGTTAAAAATTGCATTTTCTGGTGATTGTATAACAGCATTAAATCCTAGAAAATTTCAAAATTCGGCAATTCTGGAGCCTTTTAATTTGTGTTTAGACTAATATATATACCATAGGTTATCTTAATAAATTTTTTAATGTATTTTTTAGGTGTTGCAGCTATTGTTATTCCTATATTTGTGATATTACTTGTTCTCGTATCTGGCTTCTTCATCTTTTATGTGTTTAAGAAACGTCATTTGTAAGTAATTTTTTTTCTGTAACAATTTTTATTTCTGAAACTTCTAGAATTCTTAAAATTTTTAAAGTATTAGACATTATATTGGTACTCAATATTAAGTGCTTATTAAAAATTTATTTTACTTAAATCATAATTTAGTCTCCCATAGTGATGAATAAAAATGCAATGTTATGCCATTCTAAAAAGTACTGTGACCGTAAAATTAATAACTTCTTTAAAATAGGAAACCTGGTGGTTTTGGTGGCAGCAATCAAAGTGTATCTTTCAGAAGTGGGACCAATGTGGAATTTTCTCCTACTTTTATGGCTCAAAATGGGCCTGCAGAAACCATGACTGAGGTATGTTAAGAAATATTTAGATATGTGTATGTGTGTGATTTTAGTCTTATAAAATAATTCTATGGAACTAAGGGGAGGGGGGGGACGGTTGCATAAAATATTAATCTGTATTAATTTGCAAATATATAAATCACTAAATATCATGACTTTATTTAATATCAGAATGTAACGTAATTATGTGCATGAAACATGTGCTTAACTATAGATTTAAGGGCATCTCCCACATGAGATTTTAATATTATATATACTATCTTTGTAAACAACAATTTAATTTTCTTTTCAAATAATACTAAAATAACATATACTTAAAGTTTATACATGAGATTTTGTTCTAGGAAGTACGATCATAGCCCTATGGATTATAATGTTAAAGTTGAAATGTTTTATTTGTTTCATACATCTTTAATCATATAAAGTTGCAAAAATTATTTTGGAGTGTCAGAAGAAAAAGGCAGAACAGCCAATAATTTTATATTCTTTTAAATTTTCTATGAAGTATAATAATCTCTCTCATTTTTCATTTTTCCTCGCATAATGAGTATTTGTTATGACTTAGTTCATAACGCAAGTTTGCTCCGTTGGATATTCTCTTACCCAAGTTTTTTTTTTTTTTTAATTCTTGTAAAAGATGCCTTATTCAGTTTTAAACAGTGTATTGTAGTGAATTTATTTTGAAATTAAAAATCTTATATTCCATTGTAAAAACCGAGTTCTAGAAGCTTCACTTCTGGGTGATGCAATTCTTCTGATAAGTATTCAAATGTCCCTGGCCTCTTTAAACATTCTTGATGTATTATTTATTGTGATTAAAACATATTTTATTGCATTAATAATTTATAAATATTTATTTTTAATTTATCTCCAGGAACCTCTTGATACACATTTCAATTTGGGAGACTTCGACAAACCCACGGACTTCAGTAATCCGATGTATGATGTCATAGGAACAACACAGAATGACAAAAATTCCCAGTTGTATGAAGTGCCGTCTGAGGCTAAAGCAGCTGAAAAGACCAAATCATCACCAGCTGTCTTACAATTGAGAAAAAGTGCTCTAGATCCCATGACAGTCGATACAGATAAGGATACAGCACAATTAGTAGTAGAAGACAAATCTGAGTGTTGACATCAAAACGTAAATTTGTTTTAAGTGTGTGTATGCAAAATGAGTTAATATTTCAGAGTATTTTTTGACAAGTGGCTTGTAAATATCGACATAATCCATTCCAAATTTTCCTACGATGCACCAGCAGTGTGTGAAGTAAATCATGAAGCTTTACTTGACGAACTGTAGAGTTTATAAACCACAGGGAAGTGCTTTAGGATTTTACAGCTTATAGCTGTTGGAAATGACATTTTTATCATAGTTTTCCTGATTTTTTAGGAATAATTTTTTTTAAAAAAACGAACTTTCGAGATTGGAATATATTCTGTTCTGAATCCTCAAAGTGTTAACAGTGTTTAGATGTACATATGTGTTTACTATTTTAGGATTTTTTTTAAAGAAAAGATTTGCTATTGTGCTTTTATATGTAAAAATAAGAATTTCTAATATATTCTGTTTGGTTGTGACATTAACATATTAAAATTCTCCTTCAAATTTTTAAAAATTTCCATTATTATTTAGGTACAAAAAATCAATTGTACAGTTTTTGTTTGATAATTTTTAGGATATTTAATTTTTTTAAATTTATAATTTATTTTCTATTTTAATTCTAGATTACATTCCATTTTAGCTTATTTTGCTTTTTTTGATATTTTTAAGTTTGCATGTGCTATGTTAAGTTGCCAATATGCTCCGATGAATGTTTGACAGCTGTACATGCAGATTTCGAAAGAACATTTATCATTTGCATAAAGGCATATTAATATGCACTTTTTTTGTGTAAAAATTTAGCACTAATATAAAAAATACTCCTAAAATAAGTTTAAAGCATGTGTTAGGTGGGAATTCATATGTCAACATTTTCCAGTAGATCTGGAATAATGTTGTAGTCTTTCATAGATCTGTTTAAGCATATATATTAAAAGTCCAGTTCATTTTGCTAAATGTGTTTTCTGTTTTAGAAAATGTATAAATATATATATTTATCCTTAAACATCAAGGACTGTTGTGAAATATTAATTACTTAGGCAAATCATATTTATAATTTTGAAATATTAGTTTTGAGTTAAATTTTAATTTTCTGTGATATTCTGAAATCTTTATGCATCCATTATAATTTAGTCATTTTCTATTTGCTAACAATTTAAAAGTGCCATTATGATGTGAAATTTTCTAAAACTATTTAGTAGAATGGGGAATTAAAATCAATACATAGCTAAAACTATTAATTTTTTGATATTTAAAAAGCAAAACTAGCTGAGATTTTACGATTGTTTTTTTGATTTATTTGAAATATTAAAAAAAAAACTAATATTGAGTATCCATTACATATTTATGTATTTACTGAAATGATTTAAATTTAATTTTCATTTCTATTTATATTTCACTGTTTAAAGTTTTATTTTTGTTTCCATTTAAATTAGATTAAATAAATTTGCTCTCAATTTTTTTTTTTTTTTAATTCAAAATGTTTCTGTTTTATGTTGTCAGTCCCTAGTGTTGTGATTTTTGAGAGAAAAATGTGTAGTATTGAAATGAGTAATTTCAATATTGTTTTATTTGTTCGTCCTGTTTATATGAATGAATAATATAATATAAATTTGGAGAAAGGAAACTTGGGTACTGAATTCAAATGTTTTTTCGTGGTTAAGTAGTCCAACTTACTGGCAACTGCTTATCAAGCCGTCCATCTACTTGTACCCAAATATTTAAATAGTGCTTCCACATTCCATTTCAAAGTATATACTCATTCTCATCTTAATAGAAGGGGAGGTTTAGAAAAACAATCATGTAATATTGAAATGATTTTCATGTTATTCAACGAAAAAAAATTCTTCATATCTTAATTTGAAGCTAGTTTCTTCACGAAGTAGAGTTGATCACCACTCAAGTGTCCTTTTTGAATATTTTCCTGGTTATAGCAAAAAAAAGCCTTTGTAATGTTGAAAATTCCTCATTAAAGAAATATATTTTAATAGATATGTGGTTCTTTTTGTTTGTCTTTATTTTGTTGTTAAATAATTTGTATTTAATGTTGTCTTTTTCCTATATATCTCTATTAAGAAAGATAAGAATAAGATATCTCTATTAAGAATTATAACAAATGTATTTGATTTTCTACGGTAGAACATTTATATAAAAATTAATTTTGTAACAGTGTTTAATACTTACATTTCAACATCAGTTTCTTTCATTACATGGCTGACATACAAATAATAGACCATCTCTGTCCTGATGGTCTAGGTTATGAATTGCTTCGATGGCGCAGTATTAATGCTTTTCTTAAATAATGCAAATTAGTAAATTGTGATCAATTCAATCAAGTTTTATCCGTAGAAGAAAAAAAATTAAAAGAAAAAGTTATAGCTTTGTGATATTTTTAAATGATCAATCATTAAACTCTCAAAGTTACTATTTGATTCATAGAAGATAATTAGTTTTGGTTTTGTTTTGTTTTTATAATTTTTTTTTGTTAAAGATCAGAAAAACTTAATTATTGTTAAAAATGTTAATCATTAAGGCTAATATGAATTAACTATTAAATTTAACACCTTTTAATTTTGCAATTTGTAGATGAGTTATAGACAGACTGTGTTAATTTGAATTGCAACATAACATATATTTATCAGGAGATTTATGAAGAGAAATGTTACGCTATTATATTTTCTGTATCCAATAATTACACCGATTTTCCTCTACCCACCCCCATGTGCTGATAAAAAAAATTTATAATTCGTTATACAGGACTAAAATTAATAACTGCATTTTGATTTTGTTTGAAGGTATTTTTTTATAAGATTTGCTAGAAATTTTTATCACAATTAATATGTTGATTATTTAAAAACCAAGAATTATTTATAGTTACAATCTTTTTTATAGAAATTCTTTAAAAAAGATTGATAAAACAAATATGGTTTTGAATATGGAAACTTTTTATGCTTGAATATTAACATGTTCTTAATTGCATTTCTGAAAAAATACAAATTTATGTACAGAGTGACTATAATTAAAGTCCCACTTTTATAATGCTATGCAAAGAAGAACCACTTGTCAGAATGAGATTAAATTTGAACTGAAGATACTTTAAGGGGTAAACGGTATGGCACAAGAAAAAAGTTCCAAAGTGAATTAATGGATGACGCTATAAGCTGCATGACGAAAGTGGATTGGGCTAACAATGACATTTTGCATCGAAATTATGACGGCATGAGTTACACATTAAACCAATTGTACGGCTCAATGTGTGTGGAAAAAAGAGGAATGAATGCCGTTAGAGGGCGCTGCGACGCCAAGTTAATTGGGCGAAAGAGGTGCGAGTTTGAGAGCGTGCTTGGAATGCAAGACAGAGAGAGTTTTAATCTTAGAAGTGTGAGAGGTATATTGAGAGAAATTAAGTTTTATGGCATTAGAGATTAAAATGTGTGGCATTACTATTAATTTGTAAATATTGTATAAAGTTTTAATTATTCGTAGTATGTGTAATAAAATAGTCAAGAATTAATTCAAGAGAGCTGATTTATTTTGAACCACCGACAACTTACCAACATTTGTGAACAACTAAAAGAACCCGGTGTTTGACGAATTCATTTCTATCTTATTTTCGTCAATGTGTTTGATTGTTTCAGCTTTTATGACGGAAAGGCAACATTTATTAACTCATGATATAAGCATGTAATTTGTTTGGTCCTACAATGAATTAAAAATTACATTACAATAAATTAAATAGTATCATTGCATGCTATAATACATGGATTCGGTAAGGTGGCTAACCCGCGACCCGCCTTGAGTATTTTTCCGGCCCGTGAGATTTATCACATTTTTACAGAATATATTTATTTTATAATGACCAAGGTAGTGAAAACCAATATATTAAATAAATACATGAGTGCATCCATATATTCAAAAAGTAACTGCCGAAATTATGAGAAAAAATTACTTTGATTTTAAAATATTCTTACGAATATATGACGAAATTGCCTGTTTTATTTATGAGTTTACGAAATAATTAAATTATATCTTGAAACATCTAATATAAAAGGTTTATGATTCACTTTAAGTGACCATTCTTAGATACGCACAGTTGATTGTTGATAGTAGAGCAAACCAGACTTTTAGTTGAAGTTGATAGCGCTTTTGGTTGAACTTACACCTACGAATCGGGTTTTTTTCGTGACTGAATAGGCTGGAATTTTCCGCCTGTGAGTGTTTCCGAAGTGAGCTCCTTGTGGTTTTTCGGTATCTTATAATAATTGTCTGATATATATATTATTTATCTCAGTGTGTTAGTTAAGGTCTGCCGCGTTTAGATTCGTCGTAGACTCGAGAATCTAAAAATCTCCGACCTTGGAGTGGACTGAACTTTTGTGTCTTAATTTATGTAGATTTTCAACCGGTTCCAATAAATTCATCCCGGCCTAACCTACAGTTTTTGTAGACTTCTCTGCTAGTCTAACAATGGTTGGACTTTTGCAGTGGGTGTCTAGGGGATTTGACAGACAAAACGCAGTAACGGGACGTTACTTTAAATAAAGCCATTTAATGATACTATATTTTACAATGATATTTACATTAGTTATTAATTGTGAACATATTCTCTCCCTGCTTGACGTAGCCTGCCCCAGTCTCCCTCCCCTCTTGTCTGCCTTCAGCGTTCTTTCTTCATCCACGGGGACCTGTCCCCTTCTCGTGGGGTCAGTTGAATACTCCCCCACTTTGTAAACAAGCTCTGTCAAAGACAAGCAACCGTAATGTGTCGCCGCCTGCTGATTACCACACAAACAAATCCTACATTTATATCCTTAATTATCATTTTTTAAAATAAAATTCTGTATATATATATATATATATATATATATATATATATATATAATGTGTGTGTGTAAATAAAATTTAAAGCGTTTCCAGGAGCCTAAAAGTGACTCTCTTCTTGAAGTCGGTATAGGCCGAGACGTTATGTCATCGAACACTATTCAAACCTTCAACTGAGCTATGTCTACTTCTTTTATTGATTAATCCATATGCAGCTAATAAAAAAATACATTACTTCATATCATTTGATAATTGTGTTTCTAGATCATCTTAAATTGCTTCAAATATTCTGGTTACTGTTCTGGCTGACAATTGTAAAGTATTTGTAGCCGAAACTATTTTTCATTTATTTTTAAATTCTGGGACCTGATGGCCGAATGGCTAGCGCTCTGGCGTTCGGTACCACAGGTATCGGGTTCAAATCCCGGCTTTGCCCATGGGTGTTTGTAGTGGTTCGGAATCCACTTTAAGCCGTAGGTCCCCCGGTCCTAACTGGATCGTAGAGCGCTGCGCGGGGGCATTGTTACTCCGCGTCCGTGGCTTACCATCAAGTTACACGCGCCCCCTGGGTAATGCAAAGTGAGTAACATCGGTGCAGCCCTTATGACGAAGATCAAGGTCTATTTGCCAGCTGCATTAGAAGAAAAAAAAATTTTTTTTTTAATTCTTCAAATAACAAGTGAGAAGTTTTTCATATGGGAATTTCTTCTTTTCTTCTTAGTTAAATATTAGGTTTTAAATGATGAGGTCGTTGCATCTTTAGATTCTTCCAAAAGGTTTAACAACATTGCTTTGTTGTTTGGTAATAGCTGATTTTAAGGAAGACATCTGTATTATTATTTCGAAGGGCACAGTTACTTTCAATAGGGATGGGTATACTATTATTGCACAGTCAGGGCCGGATTTAGATGAAAAGAGGCCCTAGGCCCACTTATGAGGCCCTTTCATCTCCCATTTTTAAGTTTGCAAATTATATGAGAGATAATAAAATACATCATTATTGTGATATATATCAATATGATAAATAAAACATGTTTGTGATTTGTACTAATCTTTATAAAAAATGTGGCACGGATAATAAATAAATAAAAAAAAGTCGAGAACACTTATTTGGACATTTATTCTCAGCATCCTATATAGTACTTGAAACAATAACTAATCAAACATAACACACAATATTTACAAAGAAACAAAATTCAAATAATAAAAATCCTTGACTACGAAAATAAAATATGCAATAAAAATTATTATATTTTCTATCAAATAAAATGAAATATATTCAATACACTGAAGATTAAAGCAAATTCAATTCAGAAAAATTTATTTCATAATAATTCGCATTTAAAGTTTAAGTATGAATTTTAAGTTTTAAACTGGACAAAAAATGGAACTTTATTCAAACAAAATCAAGATCACAAAAAAGAAAATATTAAATTTTAAGTTCATTGTTATTTTATTTAAGAACTGATTCAATCCAAGTATACATTTAAAACGAAATAGTAGATTAGAAGAATTTCTTTTTAAACTTTTTCACACAATTTTTCTATAAGTTCATCAAAATCTATTTTTCTGAAGGTTTTATTTTCGTTTATTTACTGTTTTTAGAATAGCGAAATTCTAATTTTGCTAACAATTTGAATGCAGGCCCCTCTTGATGTTGAGGCCCTAAGCTGAAGCCTATAGGAAAATCCGGCCCTGTGCACAGTGAACAAATACAATTTGCCTTTGAAATAAAAAAAAAATTGTTCTTCCCTGTCAATTAATTCTTATTCTTTTACAATAATCCATGATGGATTGGTTATAAAATCTGTACGGTCTTTATGATAAGTATTTGACAGAGAGAAGCTCGATTATTCTGCATGATAAGATCACTAATAGCTAAAATACGTAAAGCTAGTCAGCAGAACGATAAAATACTATATTTACCAGAAACGAAAATCTTCCTAAGTGGCAAGTGCGTCGGTGTGTGACCTTGATTGCTATTTGCTGACGCTGCGCTTGCGCAATTGTATTGTTACGGGTGAAATGACTATTGTTCTCAGTGTGTGTGTCATACAGTGAGGGCGTCGCTCACCCCTGGTATAATACAATTATGAAACAGGAAAATTGTCATTCTTTCATTAATAATAAATCCTCTTATGCAGCTATAAAATATTTGATCAGAAATACATGATCACTTACAGTTGTTTTAGAATGTTTATTTATTGCTAAACATAGCAATATGTTAACATTGCAATAGAATACAGTTCTTTCAATAAACAATGTATTGAAGTAATTGTAGTAAGTGCGCTATTATAAAAGATTACGATAAAACAAAACAATATCAATAATGCTAATCCAGAATATTAAGATACTTATAACAATTTTTTTATAAAGATTGATTTGTTATAAATTGTTAAAGCTATCTATAGTATATAATAGAGGATATCAGAGACACATAAGAAAATTGTGTTAAAAAAATATCTGGAAGAGATAGCAATAAAATGTCTCACTTTTGTAGTTGCGATGCACGTTAATTAAATCATTTTTATATATCTTCTAGTTATTTTTTTATACAATATGAATGCGTCTAATAATTTGTGGATATCCTGTATTTAAAAGAAAATATATTTTATGAGCATTTGCTTATATTTTTGTGTGATTGACATTTTTTTTTTTCACTTTATTGTATTCGATATTTGTATGCACGATTTTAGAGGATTATAGTTTGCTAAAAATTGGTTATATTTAATTTTATTTCAAAATCTTTTCAGTATCTCATATTTCCAAAATTATATTTGGTACCAAATTATGTAGTGGTTTTTATTATTATTATTATTTTTTTTTTGTCCATAAAATATAGTATTGTTTCGGTGAGAACGGATCAGCGATGTCCTGAACCACTTTCAATGGTTTATTTTTTAAAAATTTCTTTCACAAGTTATTCTTATTGGTTTATTTAAAATTCTTTCACAAACTATTCTTATTGGTTTATTCAAATTTCTTTAACGGTTTTTTTTTTATAAAATCGTTTGGTTCATTGAGGATTTATTATTTAATTTTTTTTTAATTTTGAACGATAACTGGCTAGCATAATTTATTGATAAGTTTCCTCTCTTTGTTTGCTTAATACTGCTATTATGCGTTCCGTACTTAAATTAAATTCTAAATTTTATGGGTAATATATATATATATATATATATATATATATATAGGTTACGCATAATAAATTAATTTATTTTCCTTATTTTTTTATTGTTTAATTATTTATTTATTGTTCTTTGTTTTTTATTTAAGATTTCTATCACAAACTATTCTTATTGGTTTATTTAAATCGTTTTAACGGTTTTTTTTTCTATAAAATCGTTTGGTTTGTTGATGGTTTATTATTTATTTATTTCTTATAGTTTTGAACGATAACTGACGAACATAATTTATTGATACGTTTTCTCTGTTTGTTTAAGATTGCTGTTATGCGTTTTGTTCTAACATTAAATTCTAAATTTTTATGGATATATTCCTGTATATCGACCCAGGTAATTAAATTTCTTTTTCTTTATTTGTTTATATTATTATTATTACTCCGTTAGTTGAATGGGATTTGGTGTTTATACATGAATTTGGTTTTGTTGTATTATATTGTAAAATACGTTTATTCGGCGCTATCAATTAAAATAATTCTCGATTCAAAACAGCTTTCGAAAGAATAATATATCAATTTTATAATTTTCAAACTGTGAGGTGCTAATGAGTTTAAAAGATTCGTTACTTATTTCCTACAATTAAAAGTTAATCACCATAGGTCAATTAGAAAATTAGCAAAATACCAGGAATTTTAAAATTATTAATTACTGATAAGAAATTCTTGTATAAAATTTTAAGTTATTAAGGATTTTCATGCATATATGCATGAGACTTTTTTTATCCCATTACAGGTAACTGGTGTAAAACAAATATTTTTGTCAACTTTTTTTTTTTCAGAAAACTCCTATTTTTATATTTTTGACCCAAGACAATTTGAATATTTAGCAATTTTACAGTAAAATAAAAATTGTCAGTTATTGCTTCATTTCAATATTTTTGTACATTCCAACATTGAAAATGTCTTAATTTCGAATAAAAGTTTGCTCTTTATATATTTCTAAAATAAAATAAACTGTAAAAAGTTTAAGTTGAAACATTTAATCATGGAAAAAAGATCACAGAAAATTTAATTTTTGTTTCTCCTAAAATTGCACAATTTAGTGGATATAATATTAAAGAATCTAGCTTAAAAGAAGAACACTAGTCCGTACACTGTCAAAAAAAATTTTTTGTTTTGTATTTCAAGCTTCAAAAGTCATTATTAATTTAAATTTTCTTATTAAAAAAAACTTGTTATAAAATGTGCTGCAAAATTTTTTTTTAATTTAAGATTTGAATTGTGATTAAAGATTTTTTTAACGAAATGCAAACAAACACAATTACTTCCTTTTGTATAATAACTGCATTTCTCTCTTTTTTTCATGTTATTAGATACTTTGATTCAAAATTACCAAAATTTTTTTTCAATTCCTTCTATTAGCTCACACTGTCCCTATATATATCTTGTTCAAATTTTCAATCGTTAATAAAATACTTTTTATTCATTCACTCAAGTTCAAATACATTTTTTTTTTTGAACTTGCAGTGGATGACACTTGATGTTAATGCAGTTTTTTCAAATATTAATTCATTAATTAAATTTAATTTTAGGTTTTTTTTTAGATTTAAGTTGCATGTATCTACCAATAGATGGCGCCAGATAAACTTAAAAAAAATGAATGAAAATTATTTATAAAGGACTTTTTGCAATATAGAGAAAAAAAGTAGGAATTGACTTTAAATTTTTTTTTTTTTTTTTTTTTTTTTTTTTGTACTTGTTTAATAAGCGCTTACTTTTTGCGTTGGTATAGAAAAAAAAGTTGTGTTCTCTTTTCTAGAAAAATATTACACTTTATTTTTGGTTATATTTTCCACACAAGGAGGAAAACAGTTTAATAAAATCATGTAAATTTGCATTTCATTGAAGATAATTATTCAATATCTATATGACAGAATGTTGTGCTAAAAATACTAATATTTCATTTTTATTATTGTACGTATTTAAAAGAATTAAATGAGTTTGCAAAATAGTACGCATACACAAATACAATAGAGTATACGAAATATTACTTTAATTTTTCTTAAGCAATCAGATTTTACAGTTTAATTCTTAATGAGATAAGAACAAGTACATGATTCAAATCGATTCATTTAAAAATAATATTTTTTTATACTTTTTGAATACGAAATATTACTTGAATATTTCTTAAGCAATCAGATTTTACATTTTAAATCTTAAGAATGGGATAAGATCAAGTATATGATTCTAATCGATACATTTAAAAGTAATATTTTTCATATTTTTCGACATTCTTCAGCTCCTTATTAATGGCATTTCTCACTGGACCTTCTAAAGCTCTTGATAAACCTCTGCTGAAGAATCTGGCAGCATAATTGGTGAATCGAGACACCAATCGACTCATTGCCCCTAGGCCATTGAAATTAACCTTAACTCCTTCCAGTTTATTGATCTGGAACTTTTCAATGGTGGCCTTCTGAGAACTTGATTCATGGCCATTTCTCTGCCTGGTGTAGAGCACGTCAGCATCCACTCTTCCAATCAACATATCGACGAGTCCTCTGAAGACTGGAAGACCCGTGTCCATCTCCCAGAAATATCGACCTGTCAAGTTGCGGAAGGTGACAGGTACCAGAAAGCTTACTGATGACTCGGTACATCGTACCAAGGCTGGACCGCTGCGCTCCAAGTTGGAGAGGTTGTCCAGTGTACCATTGAAAAGCTTGAATCTGCCAACCCTTTCTGGTAAGAAGGCTGGTTCTGGAATCTTGGGTCTTGCTTCTTCTAAAACTTTATCGATGTAATCGTCTGTGTTGGTTTTCGAAGCAGCTTCACATCCAGATTTAGAAGTTTCTTTGTTGGCTTCAACTTCAGGTTCTACCAAGAAATTTAAAGAAATTAGCACTGTGAAAGCATATGCAGGTGAAAACATTTGATCTAATCTTGACTTGTTGTGGTTGCTAAATCAATGCTTCTAACTATTTTTAAAGATTTGGGGATCTCAGAATTTGTTTTGGAATATATCTTCTTTGATAATTCCGAGGTTATTATGGTGTAGTAAGTTTCGTTTCTTTAAATCTGTGTAATATTTTAAAATAAATAACACTGGGCGGCAGTAATTTTGTTAAATGGATAACTGTAATAGTTTCTTATGTATTTTTTAAGCTAAAACCGAATATAACCACAAAAGTTGTCCACCCGGATTCAGTATCTTTGTAATTTTTACTTATATTAAACATATATATATGTATATTTCACAGATAGCAAAGTGTCTTGTTTGATGTAATTCTACTTGCTTACGGTTTTATTGAAAGAAGTTTGTCGTCAACAATGTATGATAATATAGATTCCAATAAAGATTCAAATGTCTGCCAAAATAAATCTAGCGAGTTTAATAATCTATGTACGTTGCATACGTGAGTCATTAATGAGGCTAAAATAAAAGAGGGTATATTTGTATGCCCACAAATAAAACGGAGCTTATGAAGGACCATGAGTTGGAGGAAAGTTTCAATGGGTTTGAAAAAGCTAAATAGAAGTCTTTTAAAAAGGTCTTAAATAAATTTCTTATCAATTGAAAAGCTGATAATTATGGAGAACTAGTTTCAGAACTCTTTCAAAATTCCCTGGGATGTAGCATGCCCCTAAAAATACATTTTCTGGATTTACATTTGGGCTGTTTTCCTGAAAATATCAGCACTGTGAACGATAGATACTGTGAGCGATTCCGCCAAGATATTTCACCAATGGAAGAATCACCTTGTTTCCGAAAGCCATGACTACAACAATGCCACCAGTGAATTCGAACTGTGGTCCTCTTTGTTACCGAGCCACGAATAGCACACTATGAATTTTGCTCAGATTTTTTAAAATTAATATTGTAACCGTCTTTCCTCTTACACATTGGCAAGGCATTGGCAAGGCATTACACATTGGCCTCTTTGGCATTCAAAAGAATTGGTCAGTAGGACTCGAGACTCTCCCCAAGAAGGAAGTACGGCGCAATTACAGATTTGAAATGTAAATAATACTCCCCCTGAGAAAAGTTTAGTTTATAGTCTCTTATCCCTAGAGAAAATACATTTAACGCAGCCCTACGTATTAGTTGGCCAACAGACTCTCACCCGGAAAGAAAGTATATTTCGCGCAACATGTACGTAGCCGAATACCGGGTTTTCGGCCTATAAATGGAAACCTTCCACGAATCTATAATGGCTTTAAATTTGTTAAAAATTGTTTGTCTCTAATTGTATATGTGTGGTGTTTTCGAGTGTGTAAATGAATCTGTGAATTCTACAACAGTACCTCAAGTATCTCAAACCAACCACACCCAGTTACAATCTGGTTGCTCAACCTGCACACTATAATATAAAGTTAATTAAAATAATGTTGTAATTTTCACTATTCCTTTCCCACCAAATAATTCGCAACTGTTTTTTATTTATTAAGAAACGAGTTATTTGAAATATATATTAACTATTAAAATAATGAACTATCACAGTAGAAATGGGTCATCTTAAGTTATTTTTTATCATAGTGATAAAATTACTACCAAGATGATGATTCATAGAAGTATTTTAAAACAATTCGTTCTTGCAAAATACAAAAATGACAAAAGTCGAAACTGCAATATTATACCTAATAAGTATTGCCTTACACCATGGAATTTATTTTTTAAATTTTGTGATGGTGCAATTTTTATGTTTCTAAGTTTCATATAATTATTTGGAAAAAAACAATGGCTGTTATCTATATTATTTCGAATGTGACAAAATTCACAATGATGCCCTATCAATTGTGTCAAAATTATCGGGAAAATCACAGTCGCATCATTTTTTATTCATTTTTATGTCATAAATGCCAGGACCTATTCTAACTAAGAATGCAATGTGTTAAGCAATGACAATAGTATTTGTATGAGTCATATTTTCAATTACGAATGAAAAGACACATTTTCAAAAAGATTTTTTTTTTTTTACAATTATTTTCTTTTTATTTCTAAAAATGCCTATGTTTCGTGAGAAAATATTTTTCTGTATGAGTAATAATCTTTTTTCCATATACTAATAATCACTGCTTTTATAAAGAATTATTTATTAGTTTAAATTAACAAAATAAGCATTAATTATAAAATGAGTGGAATTCTATCAAATAGCCGTTGCATAGATTATTTAAAAAAAAAGAGATTGCTTTCTCTGGTTACCATATAGAGTATTTAATAAAGAACATTAGTTTGTTATTGTTGTTTCTTATCCCACTCGGTCGACGGCAACATCTAGACCAAGTCCAAGAACCCGTGTGGTCTCATGGAAGGACAGAAAGAGGGGGGGGCAGCTTCTGTTGTGATGGAACACCCGTAGGTAGAAGTCTGACTTAGCTCTGAGTCGCCGAAGAAGGAGGGCAGTGCCTTCCGGGAGGACTTTTAGGGGGAACTATGTACGTATCGTATGTATGTGCGTATCGTATGGAAGAAAACCCGGAAAACTACCACCATTGTAGTCCGACTCACGAGGCAAGAGGCTGAATACCCCAAACACCATCAAGTTACCTTGGTTTATAAAACAGCATCTACAACAATGCCGCTAGTGAATTGAACCTCAGCCCTAATACTCACCAACGGCGCACGTTACAACCGAGTCGCGAGTCGGGCAATTGGCCTTGTTTAGTGGTTTAACAAATAAACAAACAAAACAAACATAAAAAAAAGAAAACATGGACTAATAATTTATTATTGCATTTTTGGTGATATTACTAAGGTAGATTTTTTTTTTTTTTTTAAATTTGATAAGGCGATTATTAATTTAAGTGTACATTCGCATAAATTGGCTCTATGATTACACATTATCATAAAGGGCATCTCGGCACCAACAGAGGAAGATTTACACCTAGATGATTCGGAATCGCATAGCAATGTTGGGTCGGAAATGTCTTTCTGAGGCGGTAGATGGTGTTGCACTGGCGCGGAGTACTCGCAGAGACCCTTCATTTCTCACTCTGATGCAGCGGCAGTTTAAAATGGATTATACGAATCTAGAACTATCAGATATGCATCTAGTTTACTCTGTTGCTTAGTGTGACGAACGAGTCATACAGCTCCTGTATCCGTAATGATATCTACAGAGGGATACTCCCAGCCTCTTTGAATTACCGCAGTAGCGGTTATATGAGAGGGAATGTTTCGAGAAAACCGCCCCGCCATGAGTCATGAACGAACGGTACGGATTCGAACCTGAGGGAGATTGTACCGGGTTTGTTTTGGGTACGTATAATTGAACTTGGGATGCGCGAGGTTATAGCATGATGTTCCCCTGCAACATCTTAGGTATGAACATACCATGCATGCGTAGTTCACCTTTATTACTGTCGGCAATGTTACTTAGTTGATGTATATTGATTATTGTATAATGTACAATAATCAATACACATATTCACTCATGTGCCATTTTTTCTTTTATGGTGTTTTCCGTGCCGGGAAAATATTTTCGGCCTTGTTATTGCTCTGTGATACAAAATCGTCTAGATTTACAGTATAATTTACAGCAGTTTGTAACTCTGATGCTAAGACACTCTATAGATATTATTTTCACACGTCCTCATCGTTATCATCGTCATCATTGGCGCAACAACTCCATGGTGGCCAAGGTAGATTTCGAGACGAATGATGCTTACTTTTTATGGGGTAGGATCGTCAACCCAACGTTCTACAACCATATTAAACCAGTAACTATGTGGTTTAAAGTGGATTCCGAATCACTACAAATATCCATGGCGCCGCCAGGACTCGAAGTCGAAACCTGTGGCACCGAGCGCCAGTCACTCGGCCATTAGGCCCTATTTTCAAACGGCCTATCTTAAATCCAATAAATATACCATTAACTTTAAGTACAACTTACCCTCGTTTATAGCGTCCTCTCCAGCTTCGATGCTGTCTAGTTCTCTTTCCAGATCATCATTGTTGAAAAAATTACCTTCCGAATGAATATAGTGTTTCGAGAAAGCAATTCCTCCACGTCCAAAAGTAGCAATGATAGCTACCAGTAGAAATACGTTCCTTTTCATATTCATGTTCGGACGAGTCGACAACAGCAGTTTGTTACCTTGTGAAATATATTAATAAAAAAACCATAAACAGAAAATCATATTTGTTCTAACAATTAAGCATAAATGGTTATTAACTTTTTTTTTATAAATTAAATGACTTTTATATTATAAGATCATTGAGTTTAAATTTAATTTTTGTGCCTGTCAAATATATTTCGATAACATTTGAGTTTATTAATACAGCATTTTTCGTAATTTAATAATAACAAGTTTGTTGCATGAATTGACCTAGGAATTTTAAATGCTTTTTTTTTTTTATTATGCTGAATGTCAAAATAATATTGAAAGTAAGAACTCTGCGATTATTGTGAATTAAATAATTAAATAATTTATTTAATCAAATTTCAAACTTAACATACAAAAAATTCGTTATTTAACACTTAGTGTTACTTTTCAAATACTAAGATTAGAAAATCAGAAATTTAAAATTATCATTTTTTTCTGTTAAATAATAATTATATTGAATTTATAAATAATACAGTAAATATACAGAAAATTCTCATGCCAAATGATTATTCAGTTATTTAAATTAAAAATAATATAACAAAAAATAATCAGTAATACGATTACTATTTCTATTTCTATATGTTTTTCTCAATATTAGATACAACTATAGCACAAATATTTAGTTAACTTTCGATTAAATTCACATAAGCGTGCTGTTAAATTTCGAGCATTTTTAAAAACAAACATAGATATTTGATAAAGAATCATAAATTTAAAGCAAAAACATTTAATCAACTTTTAAATGTAAAAAAAAGAAAGATTTAAAAAATTCCAATCTCTTTCACAGATCTTCCCGCCTTTCTATAACTGAATTCACTTTTAAAAATCATGATTAGCTCTTGAATATCATATTTTCTTGAAAATAACCTCCCTTTTCTAAAAATTATTTATCTTTCCTACTAGAATTAATTATTTTTATTTACAAGAAGATGCTTATCATTGAGATGTTGTTGTTTCCGATCATCGATATTACTCTAAAAAGTCCAAGAATAAAAGAGGTTCAGAAAAAACCTCGCACAATGTAAAATCAAGACAGTTTAAAATATGAGCGGGCGATGCTTGAGCAATCCTATACTTGGTGCAGGTCCCAAAATTCTTCTGCCCCTGTTCTTAGGTGAGACTCCTCAAGTGTTCATTGGGAAAATGTAATAAGCAAGTTTGTTGGCTTCTACGGCCCCCCAAAAAGCAGGGCACCACCAGGGCGATCTCTCCAGTACCAATCATGTGCTGAAGGGACAGAGATCCTAAGGAGGATAAGGACAGAGATCCTTAATTGTCTTCCTAATATTGGACTGGAAAGTCTCCGATAAAGCAACCTTTGCTAGAGAATCCACAATCTTGTTGCTGCTAATGCCGACATGTAAAGGAATCAATTGGATGCGCAACTCGGAATTAACTGACAGTCAAAGTAATTTCAAGATTAAGATGCCATGTCGAACCATTACAAACATCCATGGCACCGCTGGGAATCGAATCCGAAACCTGTGGCATCGCGCTCCAGAGAGCTAGTCACTCGGCCATCAGGCACCATGCCAATCATCGATATAGTAAAGATATATTAAATACCATAAAATGTCAAAGAAATCAATAAATTTATTATTTATCGCTTTTAAAAGCTAACTCTGCTTCAAGAAAGCGAATTTTCAAAAATGAAGAAGAAATTCAAATTAAATTTAGAATAGGTAGTAGTAAAAGGCTTTAAAGTAGACAGCCAACCTTATTCTCGACTTGGAATTCGTTGTTGGTATTTTACAGTAAAAGCGATAAATGATAATGCGGATAATATAAGCAAAATTCAATGCGTGTAAATATTATATGACTATGGATATTAACTTATGTAAAGACAAAATAACAAAATTTAGTAGTACTTACATGTAGCCAATCAGTTGGTAGCCTACAGAATAGGGGATTGTAGAGGATTTTATATATCTGTGAGATCGGAAACTTCTTCATTGAGTGTGTCGATATCAGGAAGGTAAAGTTTTGAGAAACCGATCCATTTTGTGTCACTGGGTTCGAACTGACTCGGAAATAGGAAGCAATTTATGCAAGCAGGATGCTGTAAGACATCATACATCCGAAAACAATTTTAAATCGTCGCGAAAATGCTTAAAAACATGACCTATTTTTTTAATAAAATTTCAACAGAAAGCTAAAAGTGTTTGTAGCTAAATTTATATCATTCGAAACATTACGTAAACTTTCTTCCATGTTTATTTCTAATTTTTTTATTCGTTATATAATTAAATTATCTCATCTATTACCATTAAAAATTAGCTTAGTTATTTAGTTTGAAGTTTTTAAATTTACTGCCCTAACAATTTAGCAGAGAGCTCGCGTTTGAAATAGGAGTATGTGTTGCAGTGGTTGCTTCCAAAAACGAGGAGACCTGACAGATGATCTCATGTGAATGCCTTACATAGATCTTTAAGCAGTCTTATGGAAGTTTTACTGTGTTTGGTGTTTCAAAATGAAAACTAGTAATATATAAAAAGAATTTTAAAGTCAATTCCTACTTTTTTTCACTATATTGCAGGAAGTCCTTTATAAATAATTTTCATTCATTTTTTAAGTTTATCTGGCGCCATCTATTGGTAGATATATGCAACTTAAATCTAAAAAAACTAAAATTAATTAATTAAATTTAATTAATGAATTAATATTTGAAAAAACTGTATTAACATCCAGTGTCATCCACTACAAGTTCGAAAAAAAATGTATTTGAACGTGAGTGGATGAATAAAAAGTATTTTATGAACGATTGAAAATTTGAACAAGATATATATACTACAAGGAGAGTATGAGCTAATAGAAGGAATGGAAAAAAACTCCAATAACGTTTATGTTGGAGCACGAAGTGATTCAAAAGAAATGATTGCTTTGTTTTGGATAAACATCGTCGTATTCCAACCATTATTTTGAATGTAACAGTAAATCCAGAGTGGTATGCGACACTTTTTATTTTTCTAATTGTTGCACGACATCAGAAATAATCCCTTACATTAAAAAAAAATAAACAAAAAATGTTAAATTATATTGATGATGATGACAGTATAAGCAGGTACCTTCATTTTTAATTATTAGTTTTATGAAGCGTGAAAAATCCTATGTAGTGAATCATCATTTTTTATTTCTAGATTAAGCTTTTGATTATAGTTGTGTAATCTTTTATTTCCTTGATTTAGCAGTCGATTATTTATTTATTTTGCTTATAACAGTAAAAAATTTAATGCTTAGTTCATGATTTAACAATTAAGGTGCTCGACTCGTGACACAGTAGAAACGTGAGCATTAGGGCTGAGGTTCAATCCGCTGGCGGCATTGTAAATTCATATTGTTTTGTTGATTTTTTTTTAATGAAAATTCCTTGCGTTGGAAATGAATTATTTTGCGTTTTAAATAATCTAACTTTAGATCTAAAATTTATTAGTTCCATATCTATGGTAATTTCATGGACGTCATATAAGGGAATAATGTTCACAAAACCCGACTCGTTGCTCAGTGGCAAAGCACGCCGCTGGTGACCATTACGACGGAAGTTCCATCCGCTGGTGGCTTTGTTGTAGACACGGCTTCAAAATAAAAGAGGGGACTCGGTAACGTTTTTGTGACGTTCATCATCTTGCCTCATTAGTCGGACTATCTGGTGGGAGTTTTCTCCTATACGATACACAAATACGGAGTAGTTCCCCCTAAAAGTCCTCCTGGAAAGCACTGTCCTTCTTGTTCAGCGACACGGAGCAAAGTCAGACTTTTACCTATGGGTGATCTATCACAACAGAAGCTGCCCCTCCCTTGTATGAGTCCGCGGATTCATGGATTTGATCTAGATGTCGACCAAGTGAGATAAGAAAAAAAAAAAAAAAATCAAAAAAGACAAATCAGTTGAACCTGTTTTTACTCTACCAATTTCTAAATGAAATAACTACTTTTAAAGTGTGGTTAATCAATTGAAAATAAAATGGTGGGGTTAGTTTATTTTAAAGACGAACATTTTGAAAGGGGTGAATTTCTCAATCGTGATCAATGGGAAATCCTTATTTTGTTTTGTTTTATATATTCTATGGTTTGTAAAACAATAATAAAGCAATGCAAGTTCACAGTAAAAATATTTACAATCATTTTCTCTTGCAGTTATTTATTTGCATTCCATTGCTGATAATCTATGACTTACTTTTGCAAAAAATAAATAATCGAAATAATTAAAAATAAAGAAATTCTAGTTCATAATAAAAATATTTACAAAAATTTTCCCTTACATTTATTTATTTGCAGTCTATTGTTGATAATCTATGATTATAAAATCGAAATAATTTAAAATAAAGCGATGTTAGTTCATAACAGAAATATTTTATCATTTTCCCTTACATTTATTTATTTGCGATCTTTTGTTGATAATATATGATTATAAAATCGTAATAATTAAAAATAAAGCAATGCTAGTTCAAAATAAAAAATAATCTATGATTTATAAAATCGAAATAATCAAAAGTAAAGCAATGCAAGTTCATAATAAAAATATTTATAATAATTTTCCCTTACATTCATTTATCTGCAGCCCATTGTTGATTTATAAAATCGAAATAATTAAAAATAAGGCAATGCTAGTTCATAATAAAAATATTTACAATTATTTTCCGTTATATTTATTTATTTATATTCCTCTACATTCCTATAGATAAAAGCAATATTCAATTTTCTACTCGATAGATAATCTGAAAAGTTTTTTTTTTTTTTTTTTTTTTTTTTTTTTTTTATGTGATTCATTACGAACATAATTCTAAGAATAATTTTAATGATAAATTCAATATATTATAAAATTCAACTAAATAATAATTATAAAATTAATTTAATTTAAAATGTAAACAATGTTTAAGTATAAAAAAAACATTTTAGATTGTTAAAGTAAATTATTAATTTAGTTTTTTTTTTTCAAAACTGATGAAGAAATCATTCAAAAATATTTACATTAAGGGCGTTTATAATTCGCAAAGTGCCAAATGTCACTCAAGTGTCAATTTGAAAGATGTTTGAAGGTCAAATTCAGTGATCTTTTTAATACCTGTATGTTAATCTTTCCAAAATCTAATTTTTTTTTTTGTCAGTTTTAGGCATCGGGATGATATGTAGTAGTTTCACATAATTAAAAGACTCAGGTTCCCTTTAGCCAGCTAAATTACTTAACCAATGTTTGCTTTTTCTCTTCTATATATTAAAGTGATCTTGCTAGTATTGATCGTTCTTTATTTTTACTTAACGAACTTATAAATTGAGTCATCTTAAGGATATGTTCATATGCCTTTCAGGCGCTACATGGAAATGATCTTAATCTAACTATGGAAAATATAATAATAACTCCCAAAGCATTATGCAAAAATAATTTTAAAGAGCCTATGAAGTTCAAAAACTTTCTCACTCAAAAACCTGATCCTAATAATAAAATTCTCCACGATTTGTCGCCAAGTATCCACATGATTTTACTTTTAGGAATCTTTCCACGGGATAAAAGTAAGAGCAAGAAAGATTCCTTGCTTCGTCGCTTTTTGTGCAGAACTGTTGAAAACTTGATACATGCGTTTTGGCTGTACGTTTTCGTCGTTGGTTCGCTAGTGGTTAGCCCACTCACTCGCCATTTGCAAACTAACTTCACGTTAAGCCTAATGAATATGATTATAGCAATAGTACATTTCGTTTTGCATCTCAAAAGGCACAAAGTATATTCGGTTATTAGGACCATTGAAAAGTTCTACACATCTGCAACCACTGATGCTTATCAACCCATGCGAAATCGTCTGATAGCACTGATTTGTGGATGTCTTCTGCTGTGTTTCGTCATGATCATAACATCCCTGGAACATCTAAAAGTGGCTGGGGTCTTGGAAGACTACACGAAGGATTTTGTTTTTGGCATGAACATCACAAAAGAAGA
Organism: Caerostris darwini; assembly: GCA_021605075.1. NCBI lineage: Eukaryota > Metazoa > Arthropoda > Arachnida > Araneae > Araneidae > Caerostris > Caerostris darwini. Next base: position 121,350 of record BPLQ01000665.1, read on the forward strand.
CTGCAAGTTCTTCGATATTTTCCCCACGCTTTTTGTAACCACAACTGTCATTTATCACCATTTATCGCCAATTTCTGTAAGCATCTTCATATGCAGTATCCATCTCACTTTCAAAAAATCCATCGCCAAATTCGGAGAAAGAATCGAAAAGGATCGCCTGAGTAAATGCACCAACATTGATATTTATATTTCTTTGTACAACAGAATGGTGGACGTTCTCGGAGAAGTGGAAGATCTGTTGTCAGCATCCACCTTTTTCTTATATGGCGGCTTGATCACGAACCAACTCTGCGTTTTGACTCAGGTTATTGCTAATGGCGGAATACTAACCCACCCTGCATCAATTATGATGGAATCCATGTTGACAGTCAAGAACTTTGTCATTTTCTTTTCAATAACTCTGATAGGATCGTCTGTGACCCAAGAGACGAATAGAGTGGCCAGAGAAATAAAATGCCTGACTGTCGAAAGCAGTCACGATTTTGAAAAGTTGTCGATTTTGTTGCAGAATGTTTGCAGCACTTCTGCCTCGCTGACAGCTTGGCAGATGTTTAGTTTGAAGAAGAATTTGATTTTGACAACTGCAAGTGTGATGGTATCTTATGGAATGTTATTAGTGCAGTTCTCAAACAAAACAAATATCTATTAAATACATCTGCTGACTTTCTATCAACTGACACTAACTTATAATAACAGTATGAAAGTATCAGTTGCAGTTAAATCAAGCTCTTAAATGTCTTTTGCCATTTTTATGTATCATCAATAATAATTTCATAGAAATTAGAATAGTAATATCTAGAAGCTTAAGGGTACAATAGCAGAACAGGGGCAGTTGAAATTTGGCGTAAAAAAATCTTTTCGCCAAAGTCCGCCAAGTAACGGTTGCAATTATAAGTGAAGTGAATTGTAAACAGTACAAAAAAACCAGAAAACCTTACTACATGTGGCAACTTAGGGCTCAGTTGGCGCCACCAAAAAATTGCCAAATCCCAACATTCTCTATTTTGCGATTTGGCCTTTAAAAGCTAGATTGCGTGAACTTTAAATAATCGTATTTTGAATTGTAAGTTTTTGACTTCATGTAGAATAATAGTTTTGAAAATGAATTAACATTTCGTTTCGTAAATTTGTAATTTTCATGTTTTATGAAAAATAATATAGTAGATGAATAGCTGTGTATAATTGATGAAAGATTTTTCTATAAAATTTTCATAATTTTTTTTATCATGCTTAGTTATATTTCTAAATTTTCATTAGCATTCACTCTAATATTCTATAACAGTACTGTATTTCCTTATTATTTTAAATATAAAATTAATAATGTTTTCTTAATTTTTTTATATTACTTATTTAATTTCTTTAATTTTTTTAATGTGTCTTTTATTTATATTTATATTTGCATAGCTTAAATTCTTTGTTTCTTTTTTATTTTGTGTCTAATTTGAACTAAATGAAATGAAATTCTGCATTCTTTATTTTTGTTTTTTTTATTTTATTTTGTTGTTTTTCATTGTTAATTTTCTTCTTTATTGAAAATTTAGTTTAAAAAAAATTTCTAAAAATTTATTTTAATTATTACATTTATTTTAAATATATTATTTTTAGTTTATTACATATTAATTATTTATATATATTACTACAATAATGTTTTCTGGATTAGGAATTTTTACTTTTTTTTTCTTGTATGTAACAAATAAATTTTTCTTTTTCATCCTTCAAAAAAAAAGTTTTTTAATGAAACAAACATTTAAATTTATGAAATTGCATTGTTTCTATTAAATTAGATATTGATTATTATATAGATTGTAAAAACATTTGATGATATATATACATTTGATGATATGTTTAGTGAGATACATATATATATTAACATAGTGTCAGTTTTTTTCTTGTTTTTATATCATTTTGGTTTCACAATAAAAAAAAATTGCTTTACTAAAAATATATATAAAAAATGTACTTTTTATTATTCTTATATTTTTTAATATCTTAAATCTCAGAAATTTATTTATATTGAATTGCTCTGTCATTAATAAACTTTGATTATTTTTCATATTTTATCATTCAATATCTTTTTAGTCACTGAAATTTTCGTGAAATAATTTGAATATTAGAATGTTAAATTTGGAATGTTTAAAATATTGCGTGCTAAAAAAATGCATCAAATTTCCATTTCAATTTTTTATTGAAGTTATTAAATTGCAAACTGGATATGAAAGCATAACATTCCAATCTAGAACCAGCTACCCATACGAATCTGTTTCAAAAACGTTTTCACATCGTATCTTATATTTTCCTATTTTTAACAATCAATTTCTTTATAATTAAATTAAATCCCATTTGATTCTTAAAGTAAGACTAATATGTCCAGCTGATATTTCTATTTAAAAATAGCATGAGACATAAAAACAACAATATCCATAATCGTAATAATTTTTATTTTAATTTATTCACTTTTGATCAATAGATTTAAGAAAGAAGGAAATGAAAAAGTTAAAAACATCAAGGTACATTTTTTTAAAAAATTTGTATGCAATTTTTTCCATTTGTTTTAATTAAATCTTTTCAGTGATTTTACAAAACTGCATTTTGTTTTGATTTTGCTCATTTAAATTCTAGAGATACATGAAATTTTAAATATAAATGATGATTCATGAAAAAACAAGGTTATTTTAAAGATGAAAATGATTAAAAAAATGGAATGATAAGTTAGTTGATAAAGAAATTGTGTAAATGCTAATCTAAAAGTAGCAGTCGTTAATCAACTGCAAGTTCCTATTTTACTTTTAATGTTTTTTCATTGTTTAACGATTATATTTTATTTATAGTGTTTTTTGTTTTTTTTGTTTACGTTTAATACACACATTCTCATATCTATATATATATTCTCTATTATTTTATTTGTTTGTTTACGTTTAATCCAAACATTCTCATATATATATATTCTCATGTATTTTTCTTCGTATATATTTTCTTTTGTGTTTAATATACACATTGTCATGCATATTTTCTCTATTATTATTTTATGTTTATATATGTTTAACTAAACATCCTAATATATATTTTTTATTCTCATGTACATTTTCTCTATTATTATATTATTTTATGTTTGTTTACGTTTAATCTAAATATCCTAATATATATTTTTATTTTCAAACACATTCTCATATATATTTTTCCTTTTGGTGTTTAATGCACACATTCTCATGTATATTTTCTCTATTATTATATTATTTTATGTTTGTTTACGTTTAATCTAAATATCCTAATCTATATTTTTTATTCTCATACACGTTCTCATATATATTTTCTCTATTATTATTTAATTTTATGTTTGTTTACGCTTAATACACACATTCTCATATATATTATACATGTTTTCAAACGTAAAATATTTTTTTCACGTTTAATATATGTATTCTCATAAATATTTGCATTGTGTATTTTTTACATTTTGTTTTCTGTTTGTTTAAGTTTAATTTTCCGTTTGTTTACATTTAATACACGCATTCTCAAATATAGCAACATACAGAAGATGGCAATTTTTTAAGTAATTCAATTACCAAATATTTTGTGAAATATATAATAGTGAATCAACTCTGGTGTAAAATTATTTTGTATTTCTTTAATTTTATGTTTATTTCTTTAATCTTTCGTTTGTTTATTCATGTCGATAACAATTTAATGAGACACAACAATCGGAAAAATGATGACTGTACGAAAAAATAAATACCCTCATATTGGGTCGTTTAATGGTAAATAACAAATGTAATAGACATTTATATTTCTTCACATCTTCCTCTACTGTCATAGTGCAGTTTGTTTCATGATACAGTAAAAGATTTTCGATATACATTATTTTAGAATAATCATGTTACAAAAATTGCAAAACAATGTTATTACTTTGAATAAAATGTTATAAGCACTTGTATTTAACAATTTCTTTTTCTGATGATTTCTTTTGTAGTAAACAGTTCTATAGAAGGTTTATTTTTTCAATTAGAATTATTTAAAATAAAAAAAACTAATCATATGCATATCTGTTAATAACTGAAAGATTTAATTATATAAGTAAATGAAAAATCAGACTTTGACAACTCTTTCCAGTCTTAATATATTAAAAAAAGTAGTTCTTGAATTGTAAATTCAAAGCAATAGCGTAAAGAACGAATACCAGTTATTGTTGGGATTTTCAATTTTCAATATTAAAAATAAACTTCCTATGGAAGAAATTGAATCCTCCTAAAATTTAATTTTAAAATTTTTTAGTCTTAATTCTTTTTAGAGAAATTACTTGTGTAGACAAAAAAATCATTTTTATTCATTGAATCACTTACTTTGAAAAAGTAAATGCTCATGTTGAACGAATCAAAAAATCGTGTCATGATGTCTATACAGATTAAAATTCGTATGAAGAGCTGTCTGGAAGAAATATAATCAATAACAGTAACCGTGCTTCCTCCTACACCTTGGCAAGCGCCCCCTGTGGAGTTCGGGAGAAATGGTCTGTCGATCTTGAGACTCGGGCAACGGGCGTACCGGTTACGGAGTTCCTTCATTCGAGAGGAAGTACAGCGCAACTTGTACATTCTGGCTGAGAAACGGTTAGTTCAGGGGTGACCAACCCAAATGATCTTGCGGGCCACTTTGGGAATGTATCATAACTCAGCGGACAGCATATAAAATTATATATCCCCATATTAGATTTAGACCCACTATAGACATTTTTTTGGTGTGAAAAATTGAAACATAATGAGTTATTATTTTTGTGTTTACTATTATTCTTGCATGTAAACATATATCATATAATAATAATCATACTAAACGCAGGTTTGCAACGAAATATATAACACTAAAAGTGAAACATAAAAAATATATAAATATAAATGAAATCATTAAAAAATAATTATTTTTCTTATGCGATATTTGTTTCTCTATTCCTTCACTTAGCTTTTGCAAATCGATGCATGTGTGTTTACTGTTATTCTTACATGTCAACATAGATAATATAATAATAACGATACTAAATGCACATTGTAAAGAAATATATAACACTAAAATTGAAATATGAAAAAATTTATAAATATAAACGAAATAAAAAAATAAAATCATTAAAAAACATTTATTTTACTAGTGCGATATTTGTTTCTCCATTCATCATGAGTTCGCAGAATATAATTTAATTATTCTGCGAATTCATAACTAAAAACTCATAAATAAAACAGGCAATATCTGTTATTTTAAAATCAAAACTAATTATTTCTCATAATTTCCACAGTTAATTTTTGAATGTATAGATGCACAAATAATGTATTTTTTAAAACATTGGTTTTCACTAATTTGGTTATTGTAAAATAAATATATTTTGTAATTGTGTGATAAACCTCACGGGCCACAAAGATGTTAAAGCTGGGCCGCGGCTTGGCCATGCCTGGAACTCTCATTAAAGTAGTATGTAGTCTCTCATCCCGATAGAAAATATGTTTAGCGCATTAGTTGGCCTACAGACTCTCATCCGGAGAGAATATATTTCTCTCACCTTGCGCCTGTCCGGGTTTTGGGTTTTCAGTTTAGAAATGGAATCCTTCCACGAATCTATGATCATCTGTTTTTAAGTGTGTTAAATATTGTATGTGTCTGGTTTTGTGCGTGTGTTAGTAAAGCTGCGAGTTCTCCAATTGTGCCTCAAGTATCTCAACCCAACCACTCCCAGATACAATCTTGTTGTCAAACCTACACACTTCAAAGGTAGATTTCCCAGCATTGAATTATAAGATTATTATCAATATTCCAACATTTCTCTCAATTTTGAAATCTTTAATTGATATTTGTTTTAAATACTTATTTATTTTTATTTTTATTTATTTATTTTTAATGTGGTTATTTATGGTGATTTGGTAAACATCATTGCAATGCAAACTGTTCTGTAATCTTCTATTCACAATAAGAAATCGAATTAAAAATCATAAAATAATTTAATCAACATAAAAAAATAACGGGATTCATTTACAAATAATGCCAAACATCATTATGTACAATGATGAAAACTGATGCCATGCTCTAAAACTTTATGGTCAACTTACTCAATTCCGTCTGTAGCGTGTTTCTCAAAAGTTTCTCGATTTGGTCCGATATTTGATGCGACCATATTTGCATCACCACATTCCCCATGATCTTAATCACAGGATTTAAAGGCCCCAGTCCACTGAAACCAAACTGGAGGCCTCCAAGTTTGGTTAGGGTTAAGTTTGTGACGTCCAGTTTGATTCCGTGTGCCATGTTCAACGTCACCTTTAGGTCAAACTGAACTTCTTTCACTTTGGTCCAGACGGAACCAGAGAAAGTAAACAGTAACTTTTGTTTCCATTTGTAGTTGATGGAAGCGTCAGTTACTTCCAAAAGAGTACTCAGTATGACTTTGTCATCCTCGCAGTGGACATCAATTGCAGAAGCATTGTGCAAGCTTTTCATACCGTTGAAGACGCCACTGCTTAGTTTTCCATCAAGAGCGGTGCCGATATCTACGGGGTCAAACTTGTGAAGGCCTTCCAGGGCTTCATGGAACATCTGCAACAAATATAAATAAATTATAATAACAATAAATAAACAAATAACCTCAATATCTGGATGCCTATCTGTACTTAAATGTTTTGGTCGAGTGATTCAAGTGACAAATATATACAGGTGGTTATCAAATTAATGGTGACATTTAAGAATATGCTTCGTAATCATTCAAATGTAATCCTAGCTACCAATTTTTTTAATATAAAAAGTATATATCATCGTAGTATGAGGTAGCTTTATTGAAGTTATATATACCTTGGAATTTTGTCAAAAGTGTAAAATGTCAGACCTCACAGACTTTCAAAGACGCCAAATTGTAGAAACCGATTAGCTGGAGCAACTGCGACCGAAACATCCTAGATTTTAGGCGTGTCTAGAAATACGGTGTCTAAAGTCATGATAACACACATAGCGCGGCAAAGCAAAATAGTGGAGTGACCTTCATGAGTGAAAGAGACCGACGGGTGTTAAAGCTGATTGTAATGTCTAAAAAGAAAACAACTGCAGCCAAAGTAACTGACGGGTATTGAATGTAATGTGATGAAAATAAGTTAGACCAAACACCGGGTCCTTTAAGTTGTTCACAAATGTTGTTAAGTTGTTGGTGGTTCAAAATAAATCAGCTGTCTTGAATTCTTGACTATTTATTACACATACTAAGAATATTAAAAACTTTGTACAATATTTACAAATTGATAGTAATGTCACACATTCTAATGCTATAAAACTTAATTTCTCTCAATATACCTCTCACACCTTTAACATTGCCTCTCTCTCTCTCTCGCTTTCCAAGCACGCTCTCAAACTCGCACTTCTTTCGCCCAATTAACTTGGCGTCGCAGCGCCCTCTAACGATCATTCATTCCTCTTTTCTCCACAAATGTCTAAAAAGAAAATAACTGAAGCCAAAGTGACTGCAGAGTGACTCAATCAACATTTGGATTCTCCAATGCCATTAATTATAATTGGGAGGCACCTTCATTTACGGCAGAGCAGCAATTTCCAAGCTACTTGTCACATCTCTTAAAGCCAAACATCGTCTACAGGGATGCCACAACCACAGAACCGACTATGATCGCATTAAATAGACAATCAATCTAATCATTCTAGAATCGATGTCTGTCACCGGTATCTCTGTCGGAACTTTCACAATATCTCCATGAAGAATGGTTCAGCATTCCTCTAAACGCTATTCAGCACTTGAATCATTCGATTCCCAGGTGAATCCAAGTTGTATTACATGCCAAAGGCGGTCCTATCCCATATTAGTAAAGGATGCCTTATAACTCTTGGGTATTTCCATTATTTTGATCAACAGTATATATTAACTATTTTTACTCAATGTGAAAAAATATCTATATAATATGTGGGAAATACAAAAAGCTTTATTTTTTCTTTCTAATGCAGCTGGCAAACAGACATGGACGTCTTGGATGCCTTAAGGCAAGCGCTGCATAGACGTTACTCACTTTGCATTCCCCAGGGGAGCGTGTAACTTGATGGTAAGCCACGGACACGGAGTAACAATGCCCCCGCAATGCTCTACGATCCTATTAGGACCGGGACCTACTGCTTAAAGTGGATTCCGAACCACTACAGCACCCATGGGCAAAGCCGGGATTTGAACCCTATACCTGTGGTACCGAACGCCAGAGCACTAGCCATTCGGCCCTCCGGCCCCTGATGCTAAAAGCAATTATGCTAGTTTCTTATTATTTCGCTGTTAATAATCTATCATTAACATTAAGATTAATAGAAACAATATTCTTCTTTTAGCTAGTGATGAACATAGAACTAAAAATATTAGCTTAGACTATAGCAGAGTAGTATAGCATTGTTCCTACCTGATGCTAGATTGCTAGGCTAATAATACTGATGTTGTAATTTAAGATTTATATTTTCCTTTATTTCACAAATAAATAAAAAATACGCCTTATTAAAAGAGTGTTACCCCTTTAAGAGTTTCTCTTTCATATATATTTATAAGGAAAAGGTAATTATTGCTGCACTTTCAAAAGAGAAAAGCTTATTTTATTTCTATTTTTTTTAAACTTTAAATTATAGTAAGAAATTTAAAATTATGATATCGTTCATATCAGGAATAATCAATCTTTCAGTTTCCTCTTGCCGCATTTGATGGAAAGAAAGGTAACTCGTGCTTTAGAAGAAAAGTAATAAATCAAAACTAAAAGTAAGAATAAAATAATAATGTAATGTGTAGTATGTATAATCATCATGACAAATAAGAAAAAAATGTTATAGCATAATAATCTTTTAAAACAACATCATATGTTTCGGTATGTGCCAGTAAGTAGAAGGTCTTGGCCCACCATGAGGTTGTCAAGCCATTGAAAAATAAGTAGAATCTTTTGTTTCTTTTCATGTTGAATTTGCTAATCATAAAGATGCCCAAGATATTTTCATTACTGTAATAGTAAGTATCATAGAAAAATAAATATATACTCGTATTGTTACTTAACTTAATAGAAACCTCATTAATTTCAGTAGTTTTTTCATCTTAGAAGTTCAACAAATAAAATTTTTAATATATTAAGAAAATGTATAACAACCATATAGCCGTGTTGGGTCATATTCATAACAGCTTTAGGCAATCTGTGGTCCAAAGATCGCAGTTTGGTTAAACCCTTATTTATATAAATCACCAAGAAAGAAAGTATAACATAAATGCTTACTTCTGCTAGAAACCCAGTCAGTCCAAGCATGCATATGATATTTCTTTTCTGTCTACTTTTGATCTGGTTACTGTCAGATGTACCTAAGAGTTAGAAAACTAATTAAATCAAACGAAAATGTTAAAATAGATTTGCGTAAGGAATATTAATTGAGATTCCAATCAGTAAAAATATTATGTTCATAGTACAAGGTCAACCAAAGGTCAATAAATGTTTTTTAAAAAATCATAAAAAATTAACCATGAACGTGCAAGAATGTGGGTTTTACTAAAATCCATGAATTTTAGATTTTTTTTATTGCATCTCAACTTCTATTTCTTAATATCTATTAAAATAAGTAACTTTTGCAAAAAAAATAAACGTTTGCTTATTTAATACAGTAGCTAAGTCTTAGCTGTTTATGATTCAAATAAGAGAAATCAAAACATGTCTGTATAAACATGTATACAAAATTGTATTCAATGTAAATAATAATAACATCATTTGTTTAAGTTCATGGAAAATTTCAACAGTATATTTTTAAAAAATACATTCGAGAAATATATTATCAACTAAGCTCTATGAAATAAAAACGTTTAAGGTTGAAGGAATGAAAATATTTAGAAATTTTTTTAAATTGTTTTTTTTTTATCGGTAAAGCTAAATTTCAAATCTTATTCTTTACTGTAACTATGTTTACTTAAAGCAACATGCCATGTTTATATAAAGCCCCATGCCATGTTTATATAAAGTACTATACTATGTTTATATAAAGCACCATGCTATGTTTGTTTAAAGTAGCATGCGATGTTTTTTTAAAGCAGTATGTTAAGCCATGCATGAAGTAGCTTGTTATGTTTGTTTAAAGCAGTATACTAATCATGCATAAAGCAGTATGCTATGCCATGCATAAAGCAGCATGTTATGTTTGTGTAAAGCAGCATGATATGTTTTTTTAAAGCAGCATGCCCTACATGAAGTATCCCACTATGTTTGTTTAGAGTAGCATGCTATGCATAAAGCAGCGTACTATGCTTATTTAAAGCAGCATGCCAGCAAATTTAATGTGAGGAGCTGACCTTACTGCAACGATATATAAAGAATTTTACAATTTTTTCATGTACATTTACATGAATTTTTTCTTGTCTTGGAAATATTTATAATTTTTGTGTTCGAAATCAGTATTTTAATAATCATCTTTATTTTGTAAATTGTTCTGTCAGGCCTTTTTTACATTTGTTGTTTATGACAAATTAGTAATTTATAAATGATATAAATAAGTTAGAAATTGTTTATTTGATAGCAAAAATAAGGGAAAAAATAAGTTCGTATATATTTTTACAGTAATTTTTGTTTTTAACTGATTCTGAAATCGAAGGTCTCGCTAAATAGCAATTAATCATCAGAACTTTTGAAAATATTTATACACTGTTAAGGGCGTATGTAAAGTTGAAACTTTTATGGATGAATTATGAAGAGTATATCAGTTTCAATTCCGCATGTGTTATAAAAATACTGAAACTAAATGCAGGACACGGGATATTTAAATTTAAATTATTGGATCCATTTTATTTTACCATGAGGTAAAAAGCAAGGATGCTGTTTTCACTAAAATCCATATCATGAATTTTAGATTTATTTTTTTATTTATTTATTTATTTATTTTTTGCATCTCATCTCACATTTCTTATGATCTGTTAAAATGAGCAACAATATAATTACAATTGTGGTATATCAGTATATAACAACGTAATTACAGTGTTTCTTAATCAAATTTACCAAAACTAAAAAAATGCTTTTAATTTTATCTATCTGGGAAACCCGGGTCATTGCTGTTAGTTGAATGTATTATTAGCTGTTCAATCATATCATATAAAATGAACGTTTACTCACCAGTAGCGAAACAGTTTAGAAATACCAAAAATATGACCAGGACAGCTACTGCTTGGTGATACCGTTTGCCCGTCATCTTTCAATCTGTAATAAAGCAGAGTGACAAAAAAAAAATGTATGTGAGTAAGAAAACAATGAAATTAAAACACAAAGCGTACACCATCTAATAAAAAATGCGTGACAAAGAGTATCATAACTTATTGGTGTAATGTTCGCTATGTGTATTACACACGTGATGGACGCCATTACAAATTTAGAGCTTCCCGGTAAAGCATACTGAAAGCATATCTACCAAAAATCTACACCTATCTCATTTCATCTAAATTTAATCCATTTGTATTTTTATATCTTTTAAACAAAAGAAGAAAAAAAAAAAAATAAAGCATCTAAAAAAAATCTTACCATCTGTGTGTTGTTGCATCGTATACATGCAACTTGGGTTTTAAACTTTTTTTTTTATAATTACTACTTTTTATAATAACATAACTCAAAGGAAACATGTTTTTAGAATTTCTATATCTTCGTCATATTATAACAGGATCATATTAATTTAATATTACTCAATACCGAATATTATTGTTTAACATTCCTCACACGTATTTGATTGTAAATCATTGTTTTGGAATGACGTCGTAATCATAAAAAACGTTGTAAGTCATTGTTTAAAAATTGATGCAAAAAGGTGTCATGGTTACTGATAAATAATGCTTCAATATGAAATACCAAATAATAATTAAAAAGGAAATCATCATGTAAGAATAAGCCTGCACGCATGCGCGAACCTCATATATCTGACGTCATTTCCGTTCCGTTAACACTGCCATTTTAACGCGAAAAAACGTTTTCAAGTAATTTTACTCCAAAAATGTAACTATTTTTTACATTGATTTTTGGAAAAATTAAATTTTTTTTTTTTATTATCTTTTAAAAAGGGAGCGGGAAAAAAATATATCATGTTTTCAAATAATTTTTTTTTTTTTTTTTTTTTTTTCCATTTTATTATCAACTTAAGTTAAAGTTTTGTAAAAGATACAGAAAGATGTAAGGGTTAGTGATTAATATTGTTTCAATATGAAATACCAAATAATAATTAAAAAGGAAATCAGAACGTAGATAGAAGCCTACACGCATGCACGAACTTCATAATCTGACGACGTCATTTCCGTTTCGTTAACACTGTCCTTTTAGAGCGAAGACATGTTTTCACGTAATTTTATTCCAAAAAATGTAACTGTTTTTCATGATGATTTTTGGAAAAAAATTAAATTTCTTATGAAAAAAAAAGGGGACTTTAAAACGGGAAGTCAAAAAATAAATCTTTTTTTTTTCAATTTTATTATCAAATTAAGTTAAAGATTTTATTTCTTTGTTTGTTTTGATATGTATGAAGATAAGTAGTCACTTATCATTTTGGTATGAATCAGCAAGAAATAACCCACTGTAGTATGGCTTGAAGCAGTTATTTGAATTGGCTTAAGTACTTGAAGGTAAAAGACAGATGTTGTTTCGAATTTTGATATGAGGAGGCGAAGGTAAGGAAATATTTTCCGGATGCACTATATGGGAAAAGAGCCCAACCCCCTTTTATGTGTCATATATGAGGATATATGGTCAATCGTTACGAGACATTCTCTCCCAAGGTCACTCTTTTGGGCATGATTTGACATGAAATTTTGGCCACATAAAAAGATAATGTTAACAGAACAGAAATGGCGTTAAGTCACGAGGTTTGTTGAGCTTCACGTACTGAATTGCACTCTATTATTTTGATATTTTATATTGAAATATTGTCAAACAGGAATCCATTACCTTCTACCAATTTTCTGACAATTATTATTATTATTATTATCAACATCATCATTATTATTATAGGAAAGCTGATAGCATTGATAAAAATTATGCAAAAATGATATAATTTTCTGTTATAAAAATGCAATCTTCAATAGTTTTAATGTTAAAAGAATATCCTACAATTATTTTACGACAATAATCATGAATCACGCGTTTGTATACAGAAATCGTACATTTGTTTACTAATATTTTAGTAAAGAATTTCATTAATATGAAGTGTAAGCAATTAAAAAGACATTTTACAAATTCCTTTTTGAAATTGATAAATTCTTAATGCCCTAAATTGTGCCAAATTGAGAAAATTAAAAACTATTATTCTTTAATTAAATATAATATTTATAATCACGTAAAAGCTTTATAAAAATTAATTAGTATAATAAATATTGTAATAACAAATACAGTAAATATAATTAATATGTTGTATTAAAATATAGTTGAATCCACTTATTTAATTAAAGCTTATCATAAATAAATAGAAGCACTATTAATCAAATTAATAACTTTCAATTTCACAAACCAGATTTTTTACATTATTAATAATGTTTAATGTTTCTTACATTATTAATTTTATATTTCATTCATTCAGATATGCAAACATAAATTGACCATATTTATAATCACGAAAAAAACTGTTTATAAAATTAGTTGTAATAATAAATATAGTAAATATAATTAACATGTTATGTTAAAAATATAGTTAAATTCTCTTATTGAGTAAAAGCTTATCATAAAATCAAAAAAAATTAAAATATCATCTTAAATTAAATATAAATTCCCTTTTTAAAAAAAATGCTTTGTAAATAAAAATATTTTTATAGACGTGGATATTATTAATTGTCATAAATATCCACACAATATTTCTGTAAATTAAAGCAGTATGAAAATATGTCATTTAAAATTACACTGAAATTAAAATAATAACTTTTTTTTATATTTCATTCAAAAACTAAGCAAATATAAATTAACATTTATAAACACACAATTTTTTTTTTATAAAAAGTAATTAGTGTAATAAATATTATAATAATAAATATAGTAAATATAATTAATATGTTGTGTTAAAAATATAGTTAAATTCAATTATTTAATTGCTTGTCATAAAATATTGATACCTTATCATATCGAAAAAATTAAAAATTATCATTTTAAATAAATAGTATAAATAATTGATAGTATTAATTAATAGTATAAGTAATTGATATAAATAATTAATAGTATAAGTAATTAATAGTCTTAAATTAATAGTATAAGTAATTAATAGTTCAGTATAAATTCTATTTATAAAAGCATTTATAAATTGAAATTTTTTGATTGACGTGGATATTATTAATCACCATAAATATCCGCATAACATTTCTATAAATTAAAGCATTATGAAAATATGTCCTGTAAAACTACACCGAAATTAAAATAATAACTTTTTCTGCATTTTTATATTTCATTCAAAAACTATGCAAACATAAATTAACAATATTTATAATCCCTTAAAAAGTTTATAAAAATTAATTAGTATAATAGATATTGTAATAACAATTATAGTACATACAATTAACATGTTGTATTAAAAATACAGTTAAATTCATTTATTTAATTAAAGCTTATCATAAAATATTAAAGCACCATTAATCAAATTAATAACTTTCAATTTCACGAACCAGTTTTTTTACATTATTAATTATTAATAAAAAGTATTTAATTAAAAAATAAAAAAGCAAATGAGTACAAGATTAAATAAAAGAGTATATGTACCTTTATACGTAATTCCTGTAGCAATATGTACTCAAAAACTACTACAGTAGCACTTTAAGCCACTATATTAGTGTTACTTAGCAGTTTAAATCACTATTTACAAATCTTTCCGAAAAAACTACAGATATAAAAATGCAAGTGCAAACAAAATGACACGGCTAAAATCGCTGCACATGTACCTGTCTATTACCTGAATATTGCGTGTAAAAGTATAAAGAAAAAAGAGTAAAAATTACCTTTAGTTTAGCGTAAATTTTTAGAGCTGAGTCTCTGCAGTGGGCTTACAAATAAATGACAATGACTGTACTTTTCCCGTATAAATGGGGGAAAAAAAGAGGAAAAAAAAATCTTATCGACTGGAGGGGTGTGAATTTTCCCTGGAGAATTCCATTCCCTTATTGGAAAAGGGAAACTGGAATGACGTCAAAAAATAATTCCCTAGCCCCCCAGCGTAGAACTGGATTAGAATTTCGGAATAAATGATTCCCTATCTGATGAACACAGTCATGAAATTTTGAAATCGGCCGAATTTCCAATAAAATTAGGGGTTGGGGAACAGGAACGATCAATAAGGGTTGTAAAGGGATTATTTTAATCTCAGTACTGCTTTTAGTATATAGATAAGTAAGTTTTAAATAATTATAGCGTGTTCATTTATTTATTACAGAACAAATATAAATATTCGCCTATAAATTATGCAGCCTGATGGCTAAAAAAGGATCTGCCCTTTGGTATCACAAACTTCAGGTTTGCCTGCTAATTAAATAGGTAATAAATTATAACACTACAATATAATAATTGCAGAATAAGTAAATTTGTAATGTTTTAATGAAATATTTTTTTCCAATTATAATTACGTATTGACCTTATATTGCTTTTATTCAGAAACGTGGAAACACTTTATTGTTAGAAATTTATTTAATTTTCAATCTCGCTGTTTAGTTGCGGCCTTCTGGCTAATTGGTTAGCGCTTTGGCCTTTGGTACTATAGGCTTCAGTTTCGAATCCTAGTGGTGGCATGCATGTTTTGCAGTGGTTTGCATTCCACGTTAAACTGTAGGTCCCGGTCTAATTAGCCCAAAGTGTGCACTAAATGGCCATAAAGCAGCAAACCAAACCATTAAATTATATTAAAATTTTGACACGCTTTTGCTAAAACCCTTTTTGACGTACTTAATATCTGCTATCACAATATTTTGGGCGTTATCAAAATGCAGTCGAATTTGTAATATAAAAGACAACTAATTAAATTGGTAATAAATTATTATTACACTACGATATAATAATTGCAGAACAAGTTTTTATAATATATTTGTTTTCCAATTGAAATTACATGTTATTTATTCAAAAAGTTGAAAACACTTTATTTTTAGAAATTTGTTGAATATTCAATCTCCTTGCTTAGTTTTATGCTCGGAAAATTTAATTTTTTATACAGTTGAAAGCCTCGCCATTTTTTTTAAATTTATTGACAGCAAAAAACTGCATAAACCTCTTCCTTTTAGAGCATAGCTTCATAACAGCTTGTTATAAAAAATCAACCAATAAAATAGAATTGACTTTTATCTTTAATCTTTATATCTTTAGTCAACTTTTTTATATTTAGTCAACCCATATCTTTTAGTCAACCGTTAAAATATGTTTTACAGTTTATGCCGATATCGCCATTATTAAGTTTCAGAATTAAGAATCCTTTTAAAAATTAGGAATTTCCATTACCTTATTTTTTTGCAAAGGAAATCAACAATAAACCAGACCTCTTCCTTTAAGAGTATAGCTTCCTAACAGTTTATTATAAAAAGACAACCAATATTATAGGGTTAACTTTTATCTTTATATCTTTAGCCAACCCATATCTTTTAGTTAATCAACCGTTAAAATATTTTTTGCATTTTATATTCACATTGTCATTATTAAGTTACTGAGTTAAGAATCTTTTTAAACAAAAAAATTATGATTTTCTTTTCTTTGCATTTTTCGCACAGGAAATTAATATGAAACGAGAATTTTGTATGAAATCTTGAATTTTTAAAAGATTTTTCATTAAAATAAAATAATATTAAAAGTGTTAAGAAAAGTTTTTATTGTGTATTTATTTTACAAGAGATGATTTGCCACTAAAACAGCAGACATGTAGCTGCTGTAATTACTCAGACTACACCACGGAGAGTTTACTACACTGTACAATTTTTTAACATCGGTGGGTCTTTTGTTCCACTTTTGTTGTACCACGGAAAGTTTACTACACTGTACATTTTTTTAAATATCCGTGGGTCTTTTGTTGCACCATGGAGAGTTTAATACACACGTTTTTTTAACATCGGTGGATCTGTTGTTCTATTTTTATTGCGATACGGAGAATTTAATATACTGTACAGTTTTTTAACATCAGTGAGTCTTGTATTCCACTTATGTAATCCACGAACAACTCTTCGATAGGTGATGAGGAGTGATCATAACCTACAGTGAGGACTTTTAAGAGTAGCTGTGACACTTTTGTATATTGTATGGAAATCCCAGAAAACTCTCACCAGGTATCCTAACTAGTGATTCGAAACACTTAGTATAAGTTGTCACAATCGCCATCGAGTCTCTCCATTTCTGAAAGCAATGACCACAATTATGTCCACAGCGTATTTGATCCTAATACCTCCTTCACGTGTTACCATTGGGTCATGAGTCAGAAATTGCACTCAAATTGTACTATAATTTGTAACAAATATTTCCTAGAGTGGCATCTAGAGGATCACATCTAGCCCGACAGAGGGACAGTCTGGTTTACAGATTTAATTTGACCATTATTAACTTAGGTAAGAAGAATTTCGGTTTGGTTATAAAACTTTTCGATAGAAGCTTAAAATAAAATTAAATTTGTACTATACTATAGAAAAATAATGGATACAGAAACATTCTTTATCGTTCCAGATAACGATAAAGCAGATTAAAAAAATAGATAATAAAAGTTTTTTTTTTAAATATTATATCTAAAATAAATGATAAAATATTTAAAAACCATGTAATATCTAGCAAATTTTTTTTAATTTTTATTATAATAATTTGTACAAAGCAATAATAATGATTTTATAAAACATTTCGAAATAAGTAACTATTTAAATACAGCCGTATTCAGTTATTGAATAAAATTTAAATAAAAATATTGCATGCAATTTTTTATTAGTTATTTGCTATATTTTATGTTATAATAGTTTACTAAAATAATAACAATGCAAATTATTGAAAATAATAAATTAAAAATAGCATTTGTTTTCTTATATAATTATCCATTAAATTTCATGTTTTCTTCCGTTGTTTGTTTACGAATTATTTCGTAAAAAAGCAAATTATTAGGCTAAATTAACTTACTGGGTCAATGGAAATAATCTTTTTTTTTTATTCCAGTTCCGCTTGTTTTGTTTTTCTTCCTCTCAACAACAAAAGGAAATGGTTTGGTCATCGCGAGGCATCCTCGCGCTAGATTGGAGAAGCGGAAATTAAAACACTACGACACCCAAGTAAATAGAGTAAATGAATCTTCCATTTAATGAATATCTATTTTTAGCATGGAGCAAATGAATATTAGATTTCAATGAATATTCGATTTCATCTTGGAGTAAATGAGCCTGCGAGTAAATTATTTCTATCTTCGATTTAATGTATACTTAATTTAATCTTGGAGTAAATGAGACTTCAATTTAACTATTTCTATATTTGATTTAATCTTATAGTAAATATGCCTTCGATTTAATTATTTCTGTATTCGATTTAATGAATTTACAATTTTATCATGAGAAAATGAGCCTCCGATTTAATTATATATTCGATTTAATGATTATTCTATTTAATCTTGGAGTAAATGAGCTTTCAATATAATTATTTCTATATTCTATTAATGAATACACGATTTAATCTTAGAGTAAATGTGCCTTCGATTTAATTATTTCGAACTTTGATTTAATGAGTATTCGATTTAATCTTGGAATAAATGAGCCTTCGATTTAATAATTTCTATCTTCGATTTAATGAATATTCAATGTAATCTTGGAGAGTAAATTAGCTTTCTATTTAATTATTTCTATCATCGATTTAATCAAAATATTCATTAAATGAGCTTACTAAATAAAACTAATCTTGGAGTAAATGAGCTTTCGTTCAATACTTTATATCTGCGATTTAATCTTGAAGTAAATATGCTTTCGATTTAATGAATATTAAATTTAATCTTGGGGAGTAAATGAGCCTTCGATTTAATTATTTCTATATCCGATTAATGAATACTCGGTTTAATTTTAGAGTAAATGAATTTTCGAATTAATTATTTCTATATTCGATTTAATCTTAGAGTAAATGAGCCTTCGATTTAATTATTTCTATATCCGATTAATGAATAATACTCGGTTTAATTTTAGAGTAAATGAATTTTTGAATTAATTATTTCTATATTCGATTAATAAATATTCGATTTAATCTTAGAGTAAATGAGCCTTCGATTTAATTAATTATGAATATATTCGCATGTCATATTTGTACCTTTTTTTAACAGCACGAATAAACTATTTCGAAAATTAATTTTTAATTGTGAATTAAAGAGAGTAATTTTTAATTATTGATTATATTATATATTATTCTAAGGTAAACACTAATTAAATCTTTATACCATACGTCTTGCAACAGACATTCTATAGTGAATTCGTGCTGTTTTGCAAACATTTGATCCGATCTCTCTCAGTACTCAAAAGATTGGTGAGAAATTGAGTGATATTATTGCTTCTTGATACTTGCATTAACTTTCCATTATTTTTTCCAAAATGATCAAAAGTGAATATATTTTGAATGATAACAGCAGCAATGTATAGTTGAGTTATTTATAGAGGTCTAGCGACGAGTCGGTCATTATGGTCATAATATTAATTCGAATCCGTTTTCAATTCGAATGAATAAATTCATAATTTTTTTTTATAATAAACTTACAGATAGAATGGGATAAAAACTTACTGATCCTAATTCTGCTGATGCATATTTTAATTTTATAAAGGAAAAAAAAAGTATTTTAAAATATATATCTAGGATACTTTAAGGTTAAAAAACATAGTTTTATTAAAGGTGACGTTCAGAAATTCTCAATTTTGAAAAATGATTTGTATGCGTTTAACAGAAATAAGATACCACTCATCTCCACCAGTTCTTCTTCCAGTCATCTTCATCAGTCTTCACGATAGCGGCTGCTATCGTGAAGACTTTTGACTTGATCTAACTTTGTTAATTATATTTTAAATCCATGGACACGATAACAGCAACAACAGTTCTTCCAATCTATACTCATTAAGACATTTTTTCTAGTAGTTCTTTAATGACAATCCTGTCCTTATTTCTTTTATGATAAGTAATATCATATGATAAGTTGACGAATTGTACGACTGTCTCATGGTCAGCCTGATCGCCCGATTTGTCGCCCAGTGCTAATGTGGGCAGCTAGAGAGCAGGAAAGCTAAGATTTCAATCTTCTTTTCGTACATTGGCGACTGTTGCAGCCACTGCTTTTAATATTGTGCAAAGTCTTTCACACGGATATTCAGACTGTCTGATGAATGTTTTACCTCATTTTCTCTTGCATGACAAGCAAAAGCAAGAAAATTATTCCTGAAAGTCCTTCTGGAAGTCCGCGTCTTTCTCTCATTCCCCATCAGTGGGCTGTTCTAGCATAAATAAGTGAAACCTGAAACGCGGTAATAATTAAAAAATAAAAGGCTTTACGAAAATGCAATGCCAGGTTTACAAAAGCCGTGATACTGAGGATTAAATTCATCAACTAAATCATTATCACTAAATTCATCATCTTTTCGATGAATAATGTTACTTTTTTTTTTGCCTTTATTCATATAATGCTAATGTACTAACGATATAATGCTAATGCTTATTTTTTAAATTTTTTTTACTTAATTTAAATAAATAATAACATTTAACAATTTTTAACTAACTTAGTTTTTAAATTTTTTTACTTAATTTAAATAAATAACAACATTTAACAATTTTTAACTTACTTAGTTTTTAAATTTTTTTACTTAATTTAAATAAATAATAACATTTAACAATTTTTAACTAACTTAGTTTTTAGACTAATTTTTTAACATTTTTTAACTAACTTTCCTTTTTAATTGCTTTAATTAACTTAAATAAATAATAAAACTTAACAATTTTTAAATATAACATTTCTGATTAAATATAATTTAATAAATAGTCATATCACCATAAAGTTTTATTAATTTTAATAAAAAATAGTTAATAATAAGTGTCAAAATAATGCTAATGCGTCCTATTTTGTACTATTTTACCTTTTCAACTATTAGTTATTAATTTTCAAATTCCTTTTGTGAAAATCTAGAATGCATTGTCATGTATCGAAATTCCTACCTAACTGCGATGTTCTATCAAAAACAAAGACAAGTGACAGATCACTAGTATCATTAAAACTTTAAAAAATATATATATATATATATATATATATATATATATATATATAAAACACCTTTTTTTCTGTTGAAGCAGCATAATTGGCTATAAACGTGAATAAATGTTATTTTGTATAATGATATCCTTCTAAACAATGCCTTTAACATTTAAAAAAAAAACCTGATATTGTCAGTATTTCGATATGCAACAAGTAAGAAATTAAACTTCTTGAGTAGGAAAACATATGCTGCAAAATTATATAATCTCCTCAAACTCAAGTTTGATCTTCTTAACATTTTATAAAATTTAACATTAACTTTCTTTAAAAAGAAAACAAAATAGCTTAATTTGTCACTATTTTAAGATAGTAAAAGTAAATTCAATTATATGTAACGTACTACTGTGTCCAAAAAGTAAGACCAATTTTCAATTTAAAATTCTCAGGGCTTATGGAATTTCAATTTTTTTTTTTGGGTTGCTGGCACTGTCCTTGACATCTGTGTGAAATATGACGTCAAAATATTCATTAGTGCTTGAGTTACGCTTGGTTTTGTGAGACTCTAAAACTGATTCCGGCGATGTTTGAAATGTCTGAATTAATTGAGCAAAGAACTTGTATTAGATTTTGCTTGCGGAAACGTATAGAATGTTGCAGAAGGCATTCGGCGAGCATTCTTATATTGGAAAGAAATGTTTAGAATTTTTATACACAGTTCAAAGGAGGAAGAGAACGCGTTGAAGACGAAAAGCCCTCTGGTCGACCGTCAACCTCAACCGACGAAGCTCACGTCCAAAATATTAAAGATTGGGTGCTTGCAAGTCGTCGATTTACAATTAGAGACCTTGCTGCTGATGCTGCCTCAAACGCGTCAAATCTCGATGGGTACCGAAAACGCTGAATGCGCCAGCTCACACTGCATTGATTCTTCGTGACTTTTTCGCCAAAAATGTAACCCATATCGTTCCACAACTACCGTATTCACCTGATTTAGCTTCGAGCTACTTCTGGCTATTTCCTAAAGTCAAAAGATCACTCCGGGTACACCGTTTTGAGTCGATTGAAGAGACATTTCAAAAATCACCGGAATCAGTTTTAGCATCTCACAAAACCAATTGTAACCCAAACACTAATGAATAGTTTGATGTCAAATTTCACACAGATGTCAAGAACAGTGCCAACCTAAAAAATAAAAAATAAATAAATACTGCTAAGCGAGAAATGGCGTAGAAGTAATAATTTTAATTTAAGTGCAAAATAAGCTTTATTTTTACATGAAATACTCTCTTGCAAGTGTGTGGCCAAGTGCTGATTTAGCACGTTATTGGTAAAGACAAGTATTTGATCTTCTGGTCTACAATAAAAACAGAAATCATTAAATAAAATATTTTTCTAATAATAGATGTTTACTTTTTTTATTAAACCTCAACTTGATTAAGTTCCATGTTAATTACGTAGCTTTATTTTATTTTTCAACAACTTTCTTACCGGTAGTTGATAACAAATTGCAATTTTTTTTATGATTATTAAGTAAGATTCATAATAAATCTTTAATATTTTTTTAATTTATCAAAGTTTGATTTAAGTATTTTAATAAATCAGGTAATTCTAATTTAATTAAAGAGGCAAAGTAATTTTGTTCGAAAAATCAAAAAATTTTAATTACCCACGTTAAATATAAGTATTCCGTACAGTATTTATAAAATTAAAATAAAATTTTAAAGAAAAATATAGAAGATAAATTTATTAAGTTTAAATGACATTATTATAACAGATATACATTATAAAAATATCGCTAGAATCATTTACTTTTAAAAGAATTTAAAATTTAAAAAAAATTCTAAACAGTATAAAAGTGATAAATCTCTGTATAAAGATATATCTATTAAAAGTAAATAATGAATATCTGTATTATAATATTCATTATTTACTTTTTAAAATGGAAGAAAAAAAATTTTCAAAACAATATAAAAATGATTTATAATAGAAATATTCATTATAAAAATATCGATAGAGGCATTTATTCTTAACAGAATTTAAAAATTAAAAAAATGTTCTCATATTCCTTAATTATATTCATATGTTAAAAATTAAAAATGACTAAATTAAATTACATGAATAAATAGCATTTTTTTAATATTACAAAATAGTAAAATTAAAATTAAAAAAGCTGAACTATTTTTAGGTATTTTTTCTTTCGGCTCACAAATATTTTCTCTATGTTATTTATTTTAAATTATTGATATTTTTATGATATTGTATTTCATTTTTATGATTAATTTTTTTCCGTTTTCAAAATATTATAAATACCCCCAAGAGATAACGCGTACAACTAGCGTGCGGTCGATAGTAGATTCAAATCATCTGGTGGTATATGTTGCAGTCACTGATGTTAGAAATGCGTAGACTCGATGACGATCGTGATAATATATGTAAAACATTTCCCGTTTGTCATTATATAATGGGAGTTTTCTGGTTTTTCCCACCTGTGGGAAGTAAATGAGAAGCAATTACCCCTAAAAGTTTTCCCGGAAGGCCATTTCCGTCCATAGGATGTTTCAGGTATACATTAATGAAAACCCAGGTCCCCAATGTACGAATAAAATTAATAGATTTTTTTTTTTCTTTAACACACACAAAAAAATTAAAATTTACTTTTCACTTTATCCAAAAAATATTATAAATTTTAATTGTTAAATTATAATTAATTTAATACACGACAAATTGAATTAATGCCCTAGTTTCTAAATATTAGTATATGAAAATATTCAAGCATATTATTAATATCTAAATTTGTGTTATTTGTTTTAGAATTTATCTTTAGCTTTTAATTTGATTAATAAAGAGAGTATTCTTTTTGCATCATTATTAGAATATATATCAATAAAAAAAGTTGTGTCAATTAATTTAGCAGTTATATCAATATTGTTTGCAGCTAATTACATGGAAAATATATATATATCGAATTTGACTCTTAATAAATCTAGAAATGAATCATTATAAAAATAAAAAAGAATCATCTAATTAATATAAAAAATAAATCAGTAAACTTAGTGTTCCAAAAATATGCGCTCTCAATTCGTACAAAGAAACATGTTGCTTTACATACAGAATCAGGTTATTAATGACAGATTTTTTCTTATTAATTCTCATTTGTATCATATAACAGATGTTCATACAAAAATGCAGTTCTTTTTTTCTATGAATTATAGTATATAAAAATGGTTAATACCTCCTTTTCCTCATTAACATGTAGAAGATTTGACTCCAATTAGAACGAACTTTCAAGCACAGAACAGAGAATTAATCCAAGAATACAGTTTCAAGATTATTTGTTTTGAAAAGTAAGTTTATATTTAAATTATATTTACTTTGTTTTTAATGAACATAATTTTAATACACCTATGCTCATATTTTAAATCAGGGGTGACCAACTCAAATGATCTTGCCGGTCGCATACAAAATTATATATTCCCATATTAGTTTTAGACCCACTATAGACATTTTTTTGGAGTGAAAAATTTAAACATAATGAGATATTATTTTTGTGTTTACTATTATTCTTACATGTGAACATAGATAATATAATAATAATGATACTAAACGCACGTTGTAACGAAATATATAACACTAAAAATGAAATATAAAAAATGTATAAATATAAACGAGCTAAAAAAAAAAAAAAAAAAAAAAATCATTAAAAAATATTTTTTTTACTAGTGCGATATTTGTTTCTCCACTTTTTCACTTAGCTTTAGCAAATCGATCTCAATTTGGGTATTTCCACATCGTAATTGGTGTTGCGTCCGTTATGTTTGAGCGGATATTATGTTTGATCAATTTCATTTCCAAAAAAAATAATTCGCAGGTTAAGTTGAACCAATAGCGCTAACAACTTGAAAAGAGTCTGGTTCACTCTGCTAACAACAATCAACTGTGCATATCTAGGAATGGTCACTTAAAGTGAAACATAGAACCTCCTATAATATATATTCCAAGATGAGCACACCTCATGAGTTCGCAGAATATAATTTAATTATTTTGTGAACTCATAATTGTAAATTTATCAATAAAACAGGCAATCTCTGTCCTATATTCGCAAGAATATTATTTTTCAATCAAAGTTAATTGTTTCTCATAATTTTGACAATTAACTTTTGAATATATGGACGTACATATAATATATTTTTAATGCATTCGTTTTCACTACTTCGGCCATTATAAAATAAATATATTTTGTATAAATCACACGGGCCGTAAAAATATTCAAGGCGGGCCACGGGTTGACCACCCCTGTTCTAACTTATAACAGAAAATAAATCAGTTTACCTTAAAATTATTTTTTTTTACTTCATAGATGGACACATAATAAAATAAATTTAACTCTTCAATTATTATTAAATCCAAAAACTTACTTAATGTTAAAACAGGTAGATGACAGTGGTTTATTCTCTTTAACAGCCGCATAGAATTTCTTTGCAAGGATTCCAACGAACTGCTGTCCACAATTTACGAAAATTTGAATTCAGTTTTTAAATTCAGAATTAAGTTATTATGTGGAAAGTTTCCACAGCAAATTCAGAACAAGCTTAATTTCCATGGAATTGCAATTTTAGAACATGAACAGTATTTGTCGAAATCGCTTGCAATTTCTGAAATATTTTCTAGTACCGAATGGCAACTTTTCAGTGATTCTCATAAATCTGTTAAGCCTTCTTCTATTAACTTTACACTTTCATTCTTATTACAATATATGGAAACATAATAAAATAAATTTAACTCTTCATTTATTATTAAAACCAAAAACTTACGCAATGTTAAAACAGGTAGCTGACAATGGTTTATTCTCGTTAACAGCTGCATAGAATTTCTTTGCAAGGATTCCAACCAACTGTTGTCACATTTTACAAAAATTTGAATTCAGTTTCTAAGGGTGCAGAATTAAATGAGAAGATGAGAAGATTATTATGAGAAGATTCCACAACAAATTCAGAACAAGCTTAATTTCCATGGAACTGCAATTTTAGAACATGAACATTATTTGTTGAAATCGTTTGCAGTTCCTGAAATATTATCTAGTACCGAATGGCAACTTGTCAATGATCCTCAGAAATCTTTTAAGCCTTCTTCTATTAACATATCTCTTCCATTCTTATTACAATAGGACAAAAACTGGAGAGTAACATTCTTTTATTTAGCAATTGAGAAGTTGAGAAACACGTTCACAATGACTATAGTGTGATTGTCTGTAAAAAGCACCATTTACGGATAGTTGTCCGCCTTTATTGTGAACATCCTAACTTAAAAGGAATGCAATTGTCAAAATCTGTCAAACCAATAACAATGTTTCCGTACGTGTAGAGTTTATTTTGCTTTACCAGTACTAACTGTACTGGTACAGTTTTTTTCTTCTATTTAAAAATGAACAAATTTGAGGAAAATAATACTAAAGGAAGTTTGGCCATGAATTGACCAACATCTGTTTAACTTACAAAGGCAATTCTGTTAAATTTTTTATTACATTTTGTTTATTTTTTTAAGTTAAAAAAGCATCGGTGTTTCTTTGAATTTTGGTAAGATAAAAAAATGGTATTTTAATCTTTATAATTCTTCTTCTGTACATGTGTTTGCCAATGAATTCCTCCTAAACGATTGGACCAATTTTGATGAAATTTTTTGTATGTGTTTGATGGGTCTCTAGATGGTTTAGATTTACAATTGGACCCGGTAGGTGGCGCTGAAATCGGTATATATATATATATATATATATATATATAATTCTTCTGTACCTGTGTTTGTGTTTCAGCGAAGTTCTAAACACTTGGGCCGATTTTGAGGAAATTTTTTTGTGTGTGTTTGATGGGTTCCTAAATAGTTTAGATCTACAATTGGACTCGGTAGGTGACAATAAAATCGATATATCTTTATATATATAATGCTTTTGTACATGCGCTTTTCAGTGAACTCCGCTTAAACGGTTGAACCGATTTTGATTATTTGAATTTTTGGTATATGTTTGACAAAACATGGAGAATGATTTTATGATATCTTCTTTTTTTGTAAGTCGCCACTAGATCGTGCTGCAGTATATCAATCTTTGTATCATTCAACCAATCGGTATGAAAATGGGTAATAATATGTATTCGAGTATGGAAAATAGGTTCGCGCTATCCACTTTATCGTTACTTGCCACCAGATGGTGCTGCAGCATTTCATCCTATATATCGTTCAAACGATATCCATGAAATTTAGTATGCACATATATTGGGACAATATGGAGAATATATTCGTGATAAGTAATTTTCTAAGATGCCTTTTTTTTGCAGGACAACGTATGGAGTTCTGATAGTTTTAATAATATATTTGGAATGCTGTTTAACCTCTATACAGCATCCGAATTTTAGGGCAGGGGCAAGGGGAATTAGGCGCCAAATCTTATACCCTCATATTATGCAGATCCCAAATTCTCCACTAGAGAAACTAGCTGATGGCCAATTGGCTAGCTCTCTGGTCTTTGTTGCCCCAAGCTTCAGGTTTGAATCCTGGCGGTGGAAGGCATGTTTGTGAGTGGTTCGGGATCCACGTTAAACTCTAAATCCCTGCCTAATTAGTCTAGAGTGTGCAAAAAATGACCGTAGAGCAACAAACCAAACCTTTAGAGGAGATAAAAAAAAAAGAAATATATTTTGTTATTTGTTCAATATTAATGTATATAAAATAATGTAGTGCAAATATTTGATACTAACAGAATATCTATATACTTTTTCATTGGTGCAACAGCCGTCTATCAACTGATAGATTTCGAGACAGGAAAAGTTCTTTTTGTGGGGTAGGGTTGGCACCCCTACTCCCTATAGTCATATTAGACCGGGGCCTACTGTTTAAAGGGGATTCCGAGCCACTACAAGCATCCATGGCACCGCTGGGACTCGAACCCATGGCCTAGAGCGCTAATCCCTCAGACCCCATAAATATATACTATAATACAAAATTCCAGTGTCTAATACTATAGAAGCAAATTATAAAGAGGAAATAAAAATAAAGGAATACTTATAATATGTAAACAATTCGAAAGTTTTATATAAAACTAGCAGATATAAAACTCAGCGTACCCTGATTACGTAAAATAAAATATTTTTAACATTGGTAAATTTTATTAGGTAAAAAAAAATGGTAAAAACGTGCAACTTACCGTTTGGCAAATTGTAAAAAAATAACTTTGAATAATTATTTATGAATAAAAAGAATACCGAAAATAAAGCATAAACAATGAAATATAATGTCTTAATAGAACTTGAAATATAATGTCTTAAAAAGAATTACAATCTCATAAATTACAAAAATGCACCATTTTAATTCCAAGAAAAATTTCAAAAAGGAATTATAGACTGAACGCCACTAGAGGGCGCCAGGCGCAAAATACGATTTTTTGTTTAGTTAAAAGAATAATAGCTACATTTTTTCTAGATTTTCGACTACACAACATATAAAACAATAGTGAATAAAATGAAAAAATTAAATTGATTTACCAAAATGTACATGTTTTTCTGTTTTAAAATGTGTTAGAGTATAGCGATATAATGAAACTAACATTTACAAGATTTATAAAAATTAAAATCCTGTTTTGAACAAAGCTTGAATTATTTGAAAAAAGTTCTTTTATATAGAAAATTTTATAAAAGTCATTTCTTAATAAAACACACAAAACAATTTGTTATTAATTTTTTTTATCATTTACAAACTAAAAAAGTTAATTTTTAATTAATTAATAAATTCATTTCAATTAAATTAATTAATTTTAATAATTAATATAATTTATAACATTAATTAATTTTCAATTACCTAATAATCATTTAAACGGAATAATTGCCTAACTGACAATTTATAAACCTTTTATTCTAACTAGTTGAAATTAAATAACTTTTTTAACACCTAATAATAACACTTCGATATATTAGAGAGTTTTTGCATACCTTACGTTAGTTACCGTAGGACGTCCGTTAGCTTTTTCTCCCTAGCGCGCATGCTCATAGGAAACTGCGCATGCGCGCTAGGGAGAAAAAGCTAACGGACGTCCTACGGTACCTAACGTACGGTATGCAAAAACTCTCTATTAAATTATTTTTCAAACTGAAACATTTAAGTATTACACTAATTCTAAAAACAACTCTTAAATTTATATCATACTAGAATTTATAACATGAGTAAAAAGCTTTTATTTTAAAATTCATTCAATTGAAAAGAAAATTATATATTTTTTATTTACATTAAGAATAAAAAAGATACTAATTTCTGAAAATTGTAACAATTTGATGTACAACACAATTTTAAAATATAGTTTACTTACAATTTTATCCTTCCCTAATTAGAAATTATGTATTCTAGAAAGTATTTTAGCACGAGATGAAAGAATTTATTTTTCTTTTCGAACTTTAAATAATATGGATTGTTTATCTAATTTTTTGAATGAGAAGATATAGAATATGATAATCCCAAATCAATATGAAAAACAAATGTTATCAAGATAAGGATTGTACATAATGATGAAATAAACAGGTGTTACATACGATGTTTATGTATTTGAAGGGGTTACACCTGCGCTGTTCTGGTTAGAAATCCATGTATTATCTATTTATTCTATTGTTATCCAGTGATCAAAAGGATCATAGATTAAATAGATATTTGCCCAACGTAATAACCATTAAAACATGAAAAAGCTCGAGTTTTGATGCAATAGACATTTGAAGTGATAAACAAATAGAAATTAATTAATGTATAAAAATGTATTTAATTAGTACAGATAAATAATGATAGCTAAGCTTTAAATGTGAAAAAGTCTTTAAAATAGCAAAGTATTTTTTTGTTCGTGTTGCAATTTGTATAAAACTGTAAATATTTTTTACTATTGCATGTTTTTTCTTCCTGAAAAGATAATTAAAGATTTATATTTAATAAGAGAATTATTTTAATGTGAATAAATATTTGTTTATAGAAATTGGCTGTTGGAAATGATTCATTTTAATTAACTGAAAGATTATCTTACTTAAGCAAATACGCAATTTAAGTATCCTTTATTTCTTGATTTAAACAATAAACATAAAAACAAAAATATTTTTGTTAGTGTTGCAGTTTGGATAAAACTGTTAATTATTACTATTATTATTATTATTATTATTTTTTTTACTATTGCTTGTTTTTACTTTAAAGAAAAAATTAAAAAACTATTTTTAATAAGAGATTATTTTATTGCGAATAATATTTGTTTATAAGAATTGGCGGTTGGAAATGATTCACTTATGAAATGATTCCTTTTAATTAATAGAAAGATAATCTTACTTAAATAAATGCGCAGTTTATTTCTTTATTCCTTGATTTAAACAGTAAACATGAAAAGAAAATATTTTTTGTTCGTGCTGCATTTTGGATAAACTGTTCATTAATTTTTTTTTACTAATTTTAATTACTAATTTTACTAATTTTTACTACTTTACTAATTTTTACTAAATATACTACTTTTTTTTAATAATTAAAATTTTTTTTACTAACTTATTTTTTTTACTAATTTTTCATTTATTAATTTCCATTTTCATCTATAAAAACTAATCGATTTCATTAAATATTTACGGTTATTGAAATATTAGCGCCAATAAAGTCGAACAAAAGGCTACAGAGGCGAATGTTTGTGAAATATTAGCGTCAATAAAGTCGAACAAAAGGCTACAGAGGCGAAGGTTTGTGAAATATTAGCGTCAATAAAGTCGAACAAAAGGCTACAAAGGCGAAGGTTTGTGAAATATTAGCGTCAATAAAGTCGAACAAAAGGCTACAGAGGCGAAGGTTTGTGAAATATTAGCGTCAATAAAGTCGAACAAAAAGGCTACAAAGGCGAAGGTTTGTGAAATATTAGCGTCAATAAAGTCGAACAAAAGACTACAGAGGCGAAGGTTTGTGAAATATTAGCGCCAATAAAGTCGAGCAAAAGGCTACAGAGGCGAAGGTTTGTGAAATATTAGCGCCAATAAAGTCGAACAAAAGGCTACAGAGGCGAAGGTTTGTGAAATATTAGCGTCAATAAAGTCGAACAAAAAGTTACAAAGGCGAAGATTAGTGAAATATTAGCGTCAATAAAGTCGAACAAAAGGCTACAAAGGCGAAGGTTTGTGAAATATTAGCGTCAATAAAGTCGAACAAAAGGCTACAAAGGCGAAGGTTTGTGAAATATTAGCGTCAATAAAGTCGAACAAAAGGCTACAAAGGCGAAGGTTTGTGAAATATTAGCGCCAATAAAGTCGAACAAAAGGCTACAAAGGCGAAGGTTTGTGAAATATTAGCGCCAATAAAGTCGAACAAAAGGCTACAAAGGCGAAGGTTTGTGAAATATTAGCGCCAATAAAGTCGAACAAAAAGGCTACAAAGGCGAAGGTTTGTGAAATATTAGCGTCAATAAAGTCGAACAAAAGGCTACAAAGGCGAAGGTTTGTGAAATATTAGCGTCAATAAAGTCGAACAAAAAGTTACAAAGGCGAAGATTAGTGAAATATTAACGGATACATCAGCTTTTCCAAAATATTAATATAGAAATACAAATAAATAACAGAAAAAACATGAAAAACTAACGTATTCTATGCACATTTCCATAAAAGTTGATGAATTTTTTTTTTTGAATTAATTAATTCCAATTTTCAACTTTAAACTAATCTATTTTATTAAATATTAGCGGTTAGCGAAATATTAGCGTCACTAGAAATTGTGAATGCTACACTAAAATATTGATAGCGAAATTTTATACATTAAATACAATTTTATTTCATATATTTTTATTGTTATTATACATTAAATATAATTTTATATATAAAGGTATTAAATAAGAGTGGGAATAATCCCTACCTTTGGCATTAAAAGATGTCAGCTCTGTCGCCTTGAAAGAATGCCTCGTATTGAGAAAAGTCCTGGCATTACGTTATGAACCCTCCAAACGACGTGCAAAGTGCGTTGAAACCGATTCGTTTTGAAAATAAGTATTAATCCGGCTGACTGAGCGGTTTTTGGCTGTGATTTTTCAATTTTTACTTTCAGTTCGTCATTCACACAAGAGCAGTTTTCAAGGAAACTCTCTCTCTTATCCACTGCTTGTAAGAGTTTTTTCGCTTACGCATTTTGAAACATTGATTAATCATTGCACTTGTGTGGTATTGGGAAAGTTACAGTGCCTTAAACAGCAGTTATATCAGAATTACGCAGCGTTGTAGCATGGGCACCGAAAGGTAAATGCACAAAGAGGAAGGCCCATGTTAACATGCAATGAGGGGAACCAGGTGAGGTGGACGAGCTGGTGAGAAGTAAGGTCTTTTGTAGCTGACAGGCTGCTATGGCGCAATAATTTGAAGGTATTAGGTGCCACTGTCCACAAAAAGGATAATACGTAGTAGTAGTACTACTACGCCATACCACATTACTGTGCCTAGAGCTGAGTTGGCCCTTTACATTTTGAGAATGATGTGGGTGAGAAGAAGTCTGATTGGACTCTGTGACGCTCTACGGTCATATTCAACCGGGTTCTACGGTTTAAAGTGAATTCAGAACCACTACAAACATCCATGGCACCTCCGGGATTCAAACCCGAAACCTGTGGTACCGAGAGCTACACACTCGACCATTCAGGCCCCAGTAATAGTAGTAGTAATAATAAAATATCAGAGTTATTGATTATCAGCAAATAATTTGCAGGGACTTGATACCCGAGTGGCTAGTGTTCTGGCGCTTGGTACCACAGGTTTCGGGTTCCGGCGGTGCCATGTATGCTTGTAGTGGTTTGGAATCCATTTTAAGCCGTAGGCCCCTCTCTCATATGACCGTAGAGCGTCACAGATCCCAATCAAACTTCTCACCCACAACTGTACTGAGGCAACTCAGCTCTCTAGGCACAATGATGTGGTGCACTAGCAGTAGAGTAAATTATTTACAAGTGTGTAGTTTCTTACTTTAAAATAGTAAAATGCTTGTGTAAACTTGAGAGAGCAAGTATTGAGTATCGCACATCTTGCTGTAGTTTGAATGAAAATCAAAACTCATGTGATTTCGTTTGACAGCTTTCGATGAATCAAAATTACAGTTCGTCTTATTTACCGGTTTTTGGTAAAGCATCAAAAACCGCATCCACATTTTAAACATTCGCTTCAATGCTTGTCTGTCCCCGGATGTTTCAGTTTGAAATGGGGGAAAAAAAACCCTCGTTTTTAAGAGCGAGCGACCAGTCGTCAAAATAATAACAGTAAATAAAGCAATGCATCATTTAAAAATATAGTAATGCATCAATATAAATACAAAATAATAATAACGATTACAGTGCCCGACTCGTGGCTTAGTGGCACCGTGCGCCGCTGATGAACATTAGGGCGGAGGTTCAATCCGCTGGCGCCTTTGTTGTAGACACAATTTCAAAAAACGGAGCGACTCGATGGCTTTTGTGACGTTCAGCATTTTTCTTTGTTAATCGGACTAGGTGGTGGGGAGTTTTCCAAATTTTCTCTTATATGATACGAAAATGCGGGGTAGTTTCCCTCTCAAAGTCCTCCAGTAAAGCATTTCTCTCCTTCGTCAGAATTGTACTTACGGGGGCTCCATCACAACAGAAGCTGCTCCCACTCTTCAATTCTTCTCACCATGAGACCACACGGATTCTAGGATATGGTCTAGATGTTGCTGTCTACCAAGTGGAATAAGGAGCAAACAACCTAATTTCAGTAAATAATAATAACAGTAAATAAAGTAATGCATCATTTAAAAATACAGTGATGCATCATTACAAATGCAGTATACTTTAAGGCAGTTATAAATCATTATGCTAAGTCATCATCACCATCATCGGTGCTACAACCTTTGAAGGACCCTGACCTCCTTTAAGACTTTTCACCATTCCACACGACTAGTTACCTTTCATTTCTAGTTTATGATTATCATTCCCTTCGAGTCCTTTTCACCTTGATCTCCCCATCTAACTCATGGCCATCCTCTGCATCTAGATCCACTGGGGGTTTTCTTAAAAAATCTTCTTATTGGCTTGTTTGGCCCCATTCTCTCTACATGACCTAGGCATTAAATTATCCTTATCACTCTGACAATATCTGATTTCTTGTAATTATCATAGATCTCTTGTTATTTATTATGCATAGTAAATATAGTAAAATATATTAATTAATCTTTTATGCGTTATCATCATGTTTTTTTATGCCTCTTTTGTCAGTTTTCAAAAGTTTTGACCAAATAGAGGTTGCCTAAGAATCACAGGACACTTAATAAAATTACATAAAAAAAGAATGAATGAATTAGAAGATATAGGAATAAACCGACTTCACTAACTTATAATGCAACCACAAAACTTTATGAATTTGTATGTCAAATTCATTGGTTTTCCTTAGTATGTTGAAGAATTGCTGTGTATTTGCAAGATTTGGGAAGCCATAGAATTCTCTACAAATTGAACTCAACTGGACTTTTTCATGTGAAGGTTTTGTGTCTATCTTTGGCTTGTTTACAAAAATTGAAACAGCGTATCGCGGCTAAAAATAATTCCTTAATTACTTGAATATTTGTCAATGCAAGCATAAAATTGAATATTTTTTCATAATTTTGTAATGTGTTCAATAATTTACGGAGACCCAATATGTCAAAATAACATTTAATTTTGTTTTTATGATATTTTTAATTTTTCTTCAATGACGCAACAACTCCACGCTGTGCCAAGTCGGCCTTCCCTGCTGGCAGATTTTGAGACAGGAGATGTTTACATTTTACGGGATAGGATTGTCAGTTCTATGCCCTACAGTCGTATTAGACAGGGACCTACAGTTTAAAGTGGATTCCGAACCACTATAATGATCCATGGCACCGCCTGGACTCGAACCCTGTGGCACCGAGAGCCAGAACTCTTAGTCAATCAGCCATCAAGCCTGTATAATAGATGATCCTAATAAATGTATATATTCTTTTCTGAAAATAAATCTAATCAGCAATTTTAATGATAACTTATTGAATAAGTACAGAGGTCAAAATTTTGGAGATCCCGGCCTATTGGCGTATGACAGGCTGCTTTTACAGTACTTTTTACCGTTGTTTTTTTTTCTTCATTGGCGCAACAGCCCCATGGCAGCCCAAGGCAGACTGTCTACCGGCAAATTTCGTGACAGGAGATGTTTTCTTTTTTTATGCTGTAGGGTTGTCATTCCTACGCCCAGCTTTCTACAGTCATATTAGACCAGGACATACGGTTTAAAGTGGATTCCGAACCACTACAAGCATCCATGGCTCTGCCGGGACTCGAACCCTGTGGCACAGAGAGCCACAGCGCTAGTCACTCGACCATCAATCCCTATTCTCAATTATTACGTTTTTGAAAATTTTCATAATTAATCATATTTTAATATTCGAAATTTCATTCTGATGATATTTTATTATTATTTTTTACCCTTTCTCCAGGGAAAAAAAAATTGATAACGCTTTGAAAATTTTCTGCATTTTTACGCGATATAGTGATTCAGCTGAATCAATATTTTGCATTTTAATGAACCTGATAAGACTACTTTATAGTAAAACGATCAATATAAATTTATTAAACGCATTTGGCAAAATAATCTCTTTTAATAATCTCTCTAGTGGTGCTTTATTTATTATTTATAACTGAAAATTTCCTGCTTTTATGCACAATATAGTGATTCATCTGAATCAACTTATTTATTTATTTGCATTTTAATGAACTTGATAAGACTACATTATAATAAAACGGTCAATATATATCTATTAAACGCAGTTGGCACAATAATTTCTTTTTTCTGTATGGTGTTTTATTTATTTTTCAATTCCTATTATTAGCTCACACTCTCCCTATATATATATCTTGTTCAACTTTTTGATCGTTCATAAAATACTTTTTATTCATCCACTCAAGTTCAAATACATTTTTTTTGAGCTTGTAGTGGATGGCACTTGATGTTAATACCGTTTTTTCAAATATTAATTCAGTAATTAAATTTAATTAATTGAAGAACTGGACTGTTCGAAACTCACTGGAAAGATTCCTTTCAATAATGAAGCATTACAAGAGATGGATAGAATGAGAAATTATAGACCACCATCAGCTTCATAAATTAGAAAAAAAAAAAGAAAAAAAATAGGAAGTGAATAAATAGTAACAAACAAAAATAATAGTCCACACCATATATAGAAAGGAAAATGGAAAATTGCGAGGAAATTCGCTTTCTATTTTTACCACTTAATATTGTGATTATGGGCCTGAATGGCCGAGTGGCTAGCGCTCTGGCGCTTGTTACTACAGGTTTCGGGTTCGAGTCCCGGCGGTGCCATGGTTGCTTGTAGTGGTTCGGAATCCACTTTAAAAAGTAGGTCCCGGTCTAACAGGATCGTAGAGCGTTGCGGGGGCATTGTTACTCCGCGTCCGTGGCTTATCTTCAAGTTACACGCGCCCCCTGGGTCATGCAAAGTGAGTACGTCTCTGCAGCACTTGCCTTAAGGCATCCAAAGACCAAGTTGTCTGTATTTGCCAGTTGCATTAGAAGGAAAAAAAAAATATTGTGATTATGTATATACATATTTATATTAATAGTAATTATTTAATAAAAATTAATTAAAATAAAAAAATTTTTTTGTTGACCTAAGTAGGAATTGACGTATAGAAAAAAAATGGCTACGACAATTCAATTATACGACAAGAGAAATATTTTATTCCTTTTTATTTATTTTCTGTAATCATAAATTATTTCAGACATCTAAAAACTTCTCTTGCGTGTCTTTCTTCAAGTTTCGAAGCATGCTGTTTTCAGTGACAAGTAGAAATCTGCTGTCATTTTAACTGCCTAAATAACCTCGGTTTCTCCCTCCTAGTGAAATCTTTCACCTAATTCTTCTGCATTTTCAGCAGAGAAATAAATAATAGATTTCAAATTCTTTGTAAATTTTTCAAGCGTATTGTACATGATATTTCTTTGATTTGGATTTTATTATTTCTTTCAAAAAAATTTTTTCATAATATTGATTTGAATTTATTTTCTTTATAAAACAATTCTTTTTTTTTTAATTTCATATTTGAAAAAGCCCGAAATTTTTACCTAGGCATCTGAAACATTCAACATTCTTCATGTGAAAACATTTATCATTGTGAAGAAGAGGAGGAATTTTTATTAGTTATCTTCATTTCTATTTCATATTATTCTATATTTTTCTCCTATTTTATAAATTACTTTTAATTTAATCGATTTTGATATTGAATAAAACTTTCAATTTCAAAGACTGCTATTAAATCGAACTTGGAAAAATATTTGAAAAATAAATATTGAAGTTTGAAAAAATATTTTCATGATATGCGCATAAACAAATAGTATTTCTACCATTAATATGGATGGAGTAATCTAAAAAAAATATTTAAAAAATTTAAATAATTAAAGATTTTCCAATTGTATAAAATAAATTAATATCCAATAATTTCTTTTTTAGATAAAAATATTCACTAACCATCCATTGAAAATGCAGTACATCCAAACTCTGTTGTTAATAGCTGTCGTTCTGAGCGGCATCATTAGTAAGTATAGTATTTATTTTACCTTAAAAATATAATTTTTCGTAAGACTTGCAGATTTCGATGAAAAAGTAAAACAATGAGCTTGATTCACCTTTATTTTTATTAAAAAAGTAAACAGTGAAATATTAGACAAATATTTCATTTAATATTTCAGATTTTTAGGCAGATTATTATGTTATTACCAGAAATATTTATTAGGAAATCGGCTCTTTTGACAATAATTTGCAAGTCTGAATACTGGGTCCTAATCTACATAATTTTTTTATTTCCCAAAACAAGTTCTATTTTAAAACGACATTGAACAAAATAGACGCTATTCTTGTTGTATAATACATTGAAATGTATATGCGTATATGGTCAACACTTATCTGTAAGCTAGTGGTTCTCAAAGGGTGCGTCCTAGAACATTTCCAGGAGCGTCTTGTGATATTCCAAAGAAATATGTGTCCAGATATAAACATAAACATGGTTTTTCTTCCGTATTATTTTCCACACAAAGATAGCTTTCATTACAAACAACTAACCCTCTTTTTTCATTCTCCTCAAATCTTCTTCTTCGGGTTTTTTTTTTTTTTTTTTAAATTTTATAGCCGTTGTTTATCTTTTTTCATCGTCTAGACGACAAACTTCATAGTTTACATTGTAGCTTGTTATAATTCATTACCATCACGTATTTCGCTTTTTTACTGTCGAGATTTCAGTCCTAAAAATAATTTGAATGCATTATGTTTCCTTTGAATTCATTTATAATTTCTTATCTTTCAATAACTCTTTATTATCTTTCAATAACTCTTTCTTATCTTTCTTATTTTACAATAACTGCTAGTTTCACACTTTAAAATTCAAAATGCTTTCCATGTCATTGGTGGCGAGCTAAAAGATGACATAATTTTCTTCAATTGAAGAAACTCAAATCTGGTGATTTATTTATTGAAACTTTTCGACCTTTTCAACCAAATCCTTTTTTAAAGACAGCACAATTGCTTGATCATATTGTTAGTGTTCAACTTCATAAATCATTACATTGTTGCACTGGTATCACTTCCGAGACTGATTTATTATCAGTCTCGGAATCTGAAATTGGAGAAGAACCAAATAACCAGGATGTTTATCTGGTTTGTTGAATCACAATAATAAAAGAAAACCTCTGAAATTTTACCCACAAAACAAATCATATTGAAATTTTTTGGCACTTTTCTTCCAAAAACAAGCATATCTCAACTGCCATATGAGACCTTATATTCCAAACCCACACCAATGTTTCAACTGCCAACTCTACGACCATTCCAAAAATGTTTGCCATGGGACATTTACTGGTTCTAATTGTGCTACAATCGGTCACTCATACACAGATTGCAAAGATGAACCCAAATGCTTCAACTGCCAACAAGCCCTTCCATCCAATTCTAAATGCTGCCCTCAGTGGCAGCTAGAGCAGAAAACTCAAGAAATTAAAATTTGCAGCAAAAAAAGCTCTAACTCTTCCTATGCTGAAATAGTAAAACACAAACCTGCACCATCGAATAATATAATATTTAAATAAACTTCTTCTGTTTCTGTTATGACCGACAGCAATATTACTGGCATAATTTGCCCACCTTTTCTGAAACTTATACCTCTTTCCACTTCCAAAGCTTTGCAAGCCGATTCTGCCAGCTCTGTTAATTTATTATCTACGCCATCAGCTTGCACGTTTATATCATTTCTGGCCAATCATTCCCGTAAACAACCCTTTCCTAAATTCATGGCCAAATTCAAATCATCAGTTAGCTGGAAAAAGCAATAAACCAGAAGATAACAAGCAGATATTTAAAGATAAAACATCAAACAGGAAACGATTTAAAAATCAGCCTTCTCCATCAAAATCATCCAAATTCATTTTCAGAATTAGTCTCAATGTCAGAGGAAATTTCCAATGCTGTGTAGTTAAATATGACGAAAACGAGATTTTTGACTAATATTTCACTTTTAATTATTTAAAATGACATTTTACTTTTTGATGCTACTAGTTTTAAAAGAAAAATTCGTTTTTTAATATCCTGCTTTAAATGGCATATTTGTGGGAAGCACTATTTTAATTTGTATATTTATCGCTTATATCATTTACTTTTTGGGTATATTAATTTAGATTTGGCGCAGCTTGGCTAACACTGGCCCTTCTGCCATAAAAACTCGCCAACCAACAATGAATTCTTGGGAAGAAAATAAATAAGAGTATAAGTCATTATTTAAAACATATTAATCTCCTCACGACAGCACGAGAAACTTTTATTTCAAAAACATTTATTTAAAATAAAAAAGCCAATTTGTCGCTTGATTTTAATTGTGTGTATTTTAAAATTTACATAAAATTCGGCGATTTGGCAGAAAAACGAAAAATTTGGCGAAAAAACGATTTGGCGATATAAAGTCATATGCTCTGTATTTCATTTCAAATTGTTTTGTTTTCAGAATAAAAACAGATTATTGTTTCAATTTTATCAAAATATTTGTCTAAATATCAGTTATGTTCATGGAAATTAATTTAATCATCGCTTTATATACTTAAATTTCGTTGATAAAATAAGTGTGCACATGATAAATTGAAATGCATAAATTATTTTAGTTCTATCATATTTCAAAATGATACAAAGTATTTTTGGATTAAAAATATATTTTTGAAAATAAAGTATTTTTGATATTAGTTAGCAATAAAATAAAATTAAAAGTTCTGAATTTGTATTTACTCAAAAAATTGTCACCAATTTTTAATAACTAAATAACATTAACTTTAATATCCAGATAAATAAATTAACTGTTAAAATTCTATATTACCCAATTTATTTGTTTAATTTAAATAATTTTTGTTTCAAAACTTCCATTCATTATATTTTATTATCATTATATTTTTTTTTCTAATTTCTTATTGCAGTTTTTTTATAATAATAATAATAACAATAAAATATTTTCAGTTAAAAGATGGCCTTAAAAATTATGTTAATTGTAAGTGAATCTTAAATGTAAATAAAAAAAATTGAAATGCCATTATATTAGTTTTCCGTATTTATTATGTTTCCACACTTTGTATTACTAATTGAATATAATAAGGCTAAAAATAATCATTAAATAAATGATTAATATAATAATTAAAATATCAACAACTAAAATGGTTTAAAAAAAAATGTTTTAAAGACATTTTATTTATTCCTAAAATACTAAAATATAAAAATAATAAATATAAATAGTATATTCTTATTTATTAGGATATTTTCAATTTACAAATATTTTAATTTAATATATCGTTTAGTCATTTTTTTTTCCCCTTGATGTAAGTAATATTTAAGATGAAATCTACATACAATATTTTTCAGTCCTATAAATAGCAAATAAATAAATTCATTTATTTCGAGATTGATTTTAATAAAAATGAATACTTAAATGACATTTCTGTTAAAAAAAAATACGACATTCACTTCTTATACAATCTTTTTTTTAAATGTCAAGACAAAAACTTAACATGGCCCATGGGGGGATCGAACCCACGACCTTCGCGTTATTAGCACGACGCTCTAACCAACTGAGCTAATGGGCCTCGATTCGCTGTTCGACCCGAAAATAAAAAAACATTGTAGAAGGATATCTAGCTCGAAAAAAAATATTTTCAGTGCTGACATCTATGATTGCTTATGTTAACAAAATAAAAAAACTCGCAAAATGTTACAATAAATTGAAAAGTATAATATTTCTACATTTTGTAATTTAATTTAATGCTTCTACATTTTGTAAATTAATATACTATTATTTCCTACAAATATTTTTATATTCTAATTGAAAAAAAATATTTAAATTAATTAATATACAAATGAATTATTCAAATAGATAAATACTATAAATATATTTTTAAAAAATAACTTAATTTAATTTCATTAAGGCTCTAGTTATGAAAATATGAATTTGATAACAATTTTTCAGTGCGTGCCTTTTAATGAGTAACAAGTAATATACAAAAAAAAAATTTAAGTCAATTCCTACTTTTTTTTCATTAATTGCAGAAAGTTCTTAATAAATAATTTTCATTCATTTTTTAAGTTTATCTGGCTTCATCTATTGGTAGATATATGAAACATAAATCTAAAAAAAACTAAAATTAATTAATTAAATTTAACGAATGAATTAATATTTGAAAAAACTGCATTAACATCCAGTGTCATCCCCTACAAGTTAAAAAAAAAAAAAGTATTTGAACTTGAGTGGATGAATAAAAAGTGTTTTATGAACGATTGAAAATTTGAACAAGATATATATAGGGAGAGTGTGAGCTAATATAAGGAATTGAAAAACTAAAACGGTAATTACTTGCAGATATCTGTTTTTAACCCCAAATTATTATTTTTTTTATAAATTTAATTCATTTATAACGTTTATAATATATAGTTTGCTGACACATTAATATTATGCTGATTTTTTTATTTATTTTATTTTTTATTATTTATTTTATTTTATTTTTTGTTATTTATTTTATTTTATTTTATTTTTTATTATTTATTTTGTTTTATTTTATTTTTTATTATTTATTTTATTTTATTTTTATTATTTATTTTATTTTACTTTATTTTTTATTATTTATTTTATTTTATTTTATTTTTTATTATTTATTTTATTTTTTATTTATTTATTTTTTTATTATTATTATTTATTTTGTTTATTTTTTCCAGTGGAGTCTTACGCTCTACTTGGAATCTTGTGCCCTCTCAACAACTTAGGTTGCGTCACGGAGTGCGTGACGAATGGTCACGTGACTGGAGTTTGTGTCGGTAAAGTATGCGAGTGTACTGCTGGCGCTGTACCGGCGACACGATAACAGTCTACAACTCTACTTAATATTCTACAAAAAGTATTTCTTCCATCAATGTTATAACATATAAATAAAATAATCATTTAAATCATTTTCAGTTCTTGTTTCTATATAATTTTATTTATTTATGAATAATCAATCTTCCATATCTTCGTAATCTACATTCTTAAGAACAGAAGCTCATTGCAGGTTGGTATTTTGTAAAGGTCCACGGTCCAAGTTGTGTAAGACAATATCAAAATAAATAAAATATTAAATGAAGGAAAACAAGTTGCTATTTTAGATAGGATTTATTTATAACTCTTACAAATAAAATTCTTACACTTTAACCCCCAAGTTTAGTAATTCATACTTTTACTCCTAATAAAATTCTTACTTTTTATGATGTCAAGTACGACAGAACAATTTAGTGTAAAGTTGGATATTGTACATGAACTAGGTGACTAATAATAATACCATGATATTTTTGAAAGTTTTGAATGCTAAATACAAATAATGCTCAATTATTTCTATTTGTAAGTTTTCGAACGAGAAAGTATAACCAATAACAAATCTTTATTTTTGACTGTATTAGTGACTTCAGTTTATCTATATACCAATTACAAAACATGTATAAAAAGTTCTGATTCAAAGCTATTTGTCCATGAAGTTCATGAACTAATTGTCTTTGTTTTTGCAATTTAAGTTTCATTTAGATTCTGGTAACATTTACAAATAATGTTAAATTATACAGCCCCTCGCCTTCTTTTATTAGAATATTGCTTTCTTTAAGTCCTTAAAAGCTGCAATCTCTTGTTTTAAATCATTTTATCAGTTTACCTTTAATCCACCACCTCACTTCCAGTAGCAAGACACACTTAATAATTCCAAAATAAGTCTACAATATGCTCTTTGAATTGGTTGTAATTAAGTGCACGCTACTTAGTAAATAATACTTCTTACTAATAATTTCACATTTAAATTCATATAAATTCCTATTTTAATAATTTAATTCTATAATATAATAAATTTGTAATTCTTTCACAAAATTCATGAATTTAATACATTCTGCACACTTTTGTTGATGGATTATGCAGTGAATCTCTGGATCTGTAATCTAGTGGATCTGCAGTTCTATTGCTCCTCCTATAATAAGTAATAATAATTAATACAATAATAATTACTCCAATAATAACTAAGAATAATTACTCCAATAATAACTAATAATAATTAATCCAATAATAACTAATATTAATTAATCCAATAACAAATAATAATGATTAATCCAATAACAAATAATAATAATTAATGCAA
Organism: Caerostris darwini; assembly: GCA_021605075.1. Lineage (NCBI taxonomy): Eukaryota > Metazoa > Arthropoda > Arachnida > Araneae > Araneidae > Caerostris > Caerostris darwini. The sequence continues at coordinate 165,242 of BPLQ01000665.1, forward strand.
TAACAAATAATATTAATTATTCCAATAATAAATAATAATAATTAATCCAATAATAAATAATAATAATTAACTCAATAAAGAATAATAGTAATTAATCCAATAATAAATAATAATAATTGATCTAATAATAAATAATAATAATTAATACAATAACAAATAATAATGATTAATCCAACAATAATTAATAATAATTAATCCAATAATAAATAATTATTATTACAATAATAAAAAATAATTGATCCAATAACAAATAATAATAATTAATCCAATAATAAACATTGATCCAATAACAAATAATAATAATTAATCCAATACTAAACATAATTGATCCAATAACAAATAATAACAATTAATCCAACAATAATTAATAATAATTAATCCAATAATAAATAATAATTATTAGAATAGTAAATAATAATTGATCCAATAACAAAAAATAATAATCAATCCAATAATAAATAATAATTAATCCAATAACAAATAATAATAATTAATTAAAATTAAGTAGTTAACAAAGCATGACTGAGCCACTGATATAAATCATAGTGGCCTTGGGTCTAGTTTAGAAAATCTAAATAATTGTAATATTGTATTGAATTCGTTTTTTAAGAGGTGAAATAAATATAATGTTAAGTAAGTTAATAAGTTAATAAGTAAGTAATATAATGTTAAGTTAAGGTGAAATAAGTTATCTTTAATCTTATTTTATATTAAGTGGCTTTCAATAGATGGCAGCACTAGTCCTTTTTGTTATATATTTTATTTATGGTATATATTAATAGATGGCAGCATGAATTTTTTTTTTTTAAATTTCATTTACAGATAAAGCATTGTTAATGCAGGGAAGTATTGTTTCTTTAAGGGAATATTAAAATTCAATGAGGCTAATGGAGTCTTCTTGTTATGCTAAAAATAGGAATTTTACAGGTAGAAATAATTGATGAAACTTATGAATTATTTAATTAATCACTTTCAATTATTCATAATGTATTGTATGCATAATATAAAAAAATTAAAAATTTATAATAGTAAAATCATTAAACGCAAAATTATAAAAAATCTACCAATAAGATAGAGTAGAATAGTTTGAGTAGATAAATTAGCCTATTAGTATTGATCCTTGCATTCCTTCAATAAATAAAATAAATTAAAGCCAAAATATAATTAAAATGAAGAGTTTTAATATTAATTCCAGTTGCGAAATGAAAAAAGATTACCATTGCCGAAACCCGGGATCGAACCAGGGACCTTTAGATCTTCAGTCTAACGCTCTCCCAACTGAGCTATTTCGGCACACACATCTCTCGCTTATTTATAGAACAAATTCACAGACTTGTAAACATATTGGAAAGACAACAATATTTATTGAAATTTTCAATTTTGATTTAATTTTTTTTCTAACAGTTTCCTATACAAACATGAAAAAAGAAACATGTACATAAAAGTCTAGATAAATCCTTTTTATAGAATGAATAAAAATATTTTTTTTTTTTATATGCTTTGAAAACTTACGCTGAACGAAAATGGATAAATAACTTTTTTTTTCCTTAGATTTCTAGAAAACATTATTTAAATGTCGTAGTTTCCCCTCGATTATCAATGGTAAATCTATCTAGCATGTCGTATCGAGCATAGAAGTATATAGCACTTCCTATACAAATTGCATCCTAATTTTTTTTTTCTCTTTGTTTATTTGATAAAAGATGTAACTTCAACATGAAAAAGGAATAAACATAATTTTTTTAAAAAAATAAAATGAGGAATTTGAAACATTGTGGATAATCGTAATAGTTAAAAACATTTTTAGGTACTTACGTATTAACGGTACCTTGGCGACAGTTGCGCCAATAAAGAGCTACACTTTAAATTTTAACGCGCCAACCGCAGCTACAGATTTGGCGTCAATCTACACTTTAAATTTTTGTTCCAAATAATAAAATATATATGAAACACTTCATTTAAAATCAAAATGCTTTCAAAATATTTTTATTCCAAGTAATAAAGATTGGCGACACTTAAAAACCGCCAAGTCTGTCGTCAAGGTACCGTTAATACGTAAGTACCCATTTTTAACAGTTTTAATAATTGACAGTGTAATGCTCAAGCAAATGTATACAAGTAGGTATAGTATACAAGTTAGACAGACCTTTTTTTTTTTCCATATAAATTAGAACGGATAAAAATTTGAAATCGAAATTGAAATTTGAAATTGAAATTTGTATTTTCGAATGCAACTTTTTGTTTATTTTAATTTAATTTGCTGGATGTTTAAGTGGAATATTGATCTATAAAAGAATTTTTGCTTTGAATATAATATAATAAATATATAACTTATAGTATAATAATTAAATTTCATTATTTAAATGTTTATTTTAATAATTACAATCATAATTTCGATTCGATTATTTAACTTCAATTTAATATTCTTATATGTTAGATAAATTCATAAAAATCTAGAAATTTCATTTAGTTTGATTATAATTTCATTAATCTTTTTATTCTTTTTTAATAATTATATCCTTTGAAATAATTTGAAAAACCAGAATATAAAATCATGGAATAATATAATTTTTTTTTTTATGAAAAATATCTTTCTGTTATATTTATAACAAATCCATAATTATAATGAACATTTTATCATTAAAACACAAAGGAAAACATCTGGTACCTAAATATTCGTTATTATAAATATAAGATTTATCTTTTTTATACCACTAACTTTATTTAAAATGCAATTAAAGTTAAAAAGAGCCTTGTAGTAAATTTCTTTCTTTTTTTTTTTTTTTTTCATTGTTCACTTAAATTTAATATGAATTTAATTTCCCAAAATTATAGCTTAACAATAATAATCTCTGTACTGGGTTATGTATATAGCGCAATTACCCACTTGTAGGTTAGAATTATTTTTTTCTCTAAACTATTAAAATCTTCAAAAAACACAAAATAATATGCATATCCAAACTGAATCCTAAATTATGTTTACAGACCTTTGTTCCTATTTCTGTTATTTACAAGCATTTTTATTTATTTATTATTTTATTTTATTTTTTACAAAAAAAATAGATTTATTCTCAAGAAATAATAATAAAAAGGGGTACAGGACAGAGACCTAGTGACCTCCGCAGACCTCGACACCTATTTCCGAAAAAGGGGTCAGTCACAATCTTCAAAATAAAAAAAAAAATCACAAATAGGGGTGAAAAAAACTACATTACGAACTGTAAACATGCTAAATAATAAAACCGTAAATCTCAGCTGACTCAGCGGCAGCGACAAAAATTTAACCCCGGAAAATCAAATCACTTTCCCCTTTTGTCCTAAGCCCTGTGAATAGAATATTTCAATGGCTTTTTGACCCCATTTCCCCCTCCTTTTGTGCTTGCTTTGCCTAGAACGTACGCTTTGAATACGGCACAGACAAGTCGTTCGTACGTGCCAAGGTTATCGGTGCCATACGGTTTCTTGTACATCCGTTTCCATGGCAACGTTTCCTGATTGTTGCTGGCAAGCCAAGGTCTTCGTGATAGGTTGAATGGATCTTCGGTGTCATCTAAAAGGGTTATAAACTGCAACCGCAAGGGAACTGAATTACTTTTATTACTGTATTTATAGTGAAGAAGTGTAGCACCATAATATCGATTTCTTGGAAATCGATGTGGCTTCAAGCAGAATCGATACATTTAAGAAAAACGATTTTATTTTTAGACTTGGCATTGCGGTATTTTTTTTATTTTAAGAAGTACATTGAATATTGTTGAATAGTTTTTGAGTAATTTATATATAAAAAAATTAATTTAATTTAAAAGGTGGAAATTGCAATAAAATTGTTTTGTTTTCACATTGAATAAGTAAACGATTACAATTAATTTGACGAAATTTATAAAAATAGACATTCTCTTAAAAAATTTAATTAGGATTTAATATTTTGATAAATAAGATTAAATGAAATTAAGGAGCAATCTAATGATTCAATTAAAGATTGACAAAAATTTAATACAAATTCTAATGTGATATATATATATTTTTTCTTTGGTTTTATATATAAAATATGCTAAAAATAAGATTTGAGAATATATAGAGAGAGATTGTCGATTCAATATTTGTCAATTTTCCTTTGGTTTTCGTGTTGTGTTCCTTATATATATATATGTGTGTGTGTGTGCGTGTGTGTATATTGTATATCATAAAAAAAATGTATTCATTATTATATATATTTTTATATATAATAATATTATATACATATATGAAAGAAATTAGAAAAGTATATTTTTAATACGTTTATTAAATTTATTTATTCTTAATATATAATTATCTTTTAAGCCATGTACAAATAAATCGTTTATATTTATTTATATATATATACAAACAATTTATTTCTACCTGGCTCAGAAGATAATTATATATTACGAATAAATAAATTTAATAAACGTATTAAAAATATACTTTTCTAATCTCCTTCGCCTTCTCCATCATCAAATTACCACTTATACAATAATTCAGCTTTTTAGAATAAATATAATTCAATATTTTACATTTTGTAAAAGCAATCACAGTTTTCAAAAAAGGGCATCGAAGAATCTTTTTTTTTTTTTTTTTTTTTTTCCTACCCCCAAACGAGCAACCGAACGATTTTTATCGCTGTTTTATTCTCTCACACAGAAAGGCGAAAGCGGAGGCGAAAACACGTTTATTATCGTTTGGCAAAGAGCTCCCCTATTCCCCCGTTTATAATACTTCAAGTGAAAGCTTGTCCACCTCCACAAAAGGGAAATATATAATTTTTTTTTTAAAAAAAATAAAAGTTTTGAGTCACCATATGGTATGACGTGTTGCCAATTTATAAATAAAAAAATATATATATAATTTTTTTTTATTCCAACAAACGATTATAAAAAAAATTAAATAAAAATTTTGCGAACGATTTTTTTTTTCTTTTTAGTTTTCAAAAGAGGTGGGAATAGCTATTATAACTTGCATTTTTTTATTTTCTTTTTTCACTCTTTCCCTTTTATAAAATTGTATTATAAAAAAAAAAACCTTCAGAGTGGGGGTAAAGCCTTATGGTATTTAGTTTAAAAATGATACTTGCAAATAAATTCATGATTTTGCTTCGGCTGGAGTTGATGATTTTACCTCTGCTTTTTAGATGATAATAATAATATTGCTTAATAGCGGTAATTATGAATGAATTTAAATAAATGCATCGAATTTTATTTATTTATTTTTTTCAAATATGAACAGAAATTCATTTTAAAAGTTTTTTTTTTTTACACTGGCCATCATGCAATATTGATGCGGAGCACATTTTTAATAAATTCAGCGTTACCAAGAATGCACCACTGGGCCCTCGCTACTGGTATTATTACACCACTGGATCCCATTATATCTACATGAGAACAAGATGGAAGCGAAAAATACCAACTTGAAAATTCAAAGGTAATTGGCTGATATTTGTAAATGCATCTTTTTAAAAACTATATAAATATTTTTTGGGCATTTTTAATTCTTCGTTCACTTTTCTTAATTAGTTTATTATTTTTTTACATTTTTTATTCTTGAACCTGTAATTGCCTTTTTAATTTGAATTAGTTTAGAAAGAAATTAATTAAGAATTAATCAAATAAATTTTACAAATGCGAAAGATTACTAATTTCTTTAATAACGACTTTAATTTTTTTAAATTCTACAAATTTGTATTATAAAAAAATAATTTAAAATCAAAGTAGTTAAGTTCGTTTATGTGTAACATTGGAAACTTCGATTTCTGGAACATTTTTGATGATACCAAACGATAATACAATCGAATGAAAAAGAATAAATATTTCTTTTGCTTATCAATACGAAAAGTACTACTTATTTGATCAGCTTTCGAAATTTTAATTCGAAATTCGGCTATCGTTTTTTGAATCTACAAAGCTGTTTCTTGGGCCACTGTGGCAGATCGTAGTTTTCGATTAGGCTTAGAATAGAATTTCATTGTATATTTGATCCTTTCTATAGAATTTACTATGGAAAAACGTGATTTTGATAGGCGTTGGCCGCTTATAAATCCGTGCATTGATCGGAGGTAGCCTTGCATCGCCATTTGTGAATTAATTTGATTTTTTTTAATGCGGAAAACTTTTGAAATAACATTGACCTGCAGGACGTGCGCTTTGCCGGAAGGTAAATAATGTGACGTAATCAAAGTATTCGAGTCCGTTTCCGGAATAAAGGCCCACGCAAGCGTTCGAATTCAGTCCGCTTAAATAAATTGTAATTTTATAATGCTTTTTTTTTTTTTTAACAAAGATAATTATACGTGTTCTTGTTATTCGATCATTGTAGGTTGTTGATTATCGTTGAAAAAAAAAGTAGAAGAAGAGAATGTTAATAATAATAATCATAATTTGCTACAATGATAAGATGGGAAACTGTTGAAATCAAACTGTAGGTTTAAATGGGTAAATATAATGTATTTTTGTTGGCCTTAGACTGAAGGTTCGAAAAGTTGATGTTTTATTTATTTATTTATTTTTTAGATTGTTTTGATGTCATAATCTGATTTTATAATTACAGTAGAATAATAATACATGGAAAAGGCGAATGAATTTTTATTAGCTAGTGTTACATATTCAATTTAAATCAACAGTTGTAACTATTGTTCGTTTACTTTTCGCAATAACGTAATGAAATACTATGTCGAAAGCATAAAATGATACTGATTTAGAAATATTTAGAAACTTTGTTTATTTCGCACATTTGGATTTAACAAGAATTAAAAATATTAGAATAAGAAAACAAAACCATAACATTAAATTGTTTTTTTTTTTTTTTTTGTTTTTTTGTTTTTTTTTAATCGTGTTTGTTCTTTTTCTATTTTCGTGTTCATAAATCTCTCCCTGTTAGTTTTCTTTTAGTTTTTGCGTTTATGTATGGTGTTCTTTACTATATATATATATATATATATATATATATATATTTTATATATATATACTATTTAAGAAGTTCTTACGGTTTTTTTTTTTTTTTTCTGTTGATATTTTTTAGATTGTTTTGATGTCATAATCTGATTTTAAATCCTCCTGTAGAATAATAACAAAAGCAAAAGGCGACTAAATTTTTATTAGCTGGCGCTATACACTGAAGTGACAAAAGTCATGGGATAGCAATATGCAAATTTTCAGATGGCAGTAGCATCGCGTAGAACAGGTATAAATGCGCAGTGCTTTCGCAGAGCTTTCATTTCTGTTCAAGTTATTCATGTGAAGAGGTTTTGACGTGACGATGACCGCACGACGGGAATTAACAGACTTTGAACGCGGAATGTTAGTTGGAGCTAGACGCATGGGTCATGCCATTTCGGAAATCGTTAGGGAATTCAACATTCCCAGATCCACTGTGTCAAGAGTGTGCCGAGAGTATGAAATTTCAGGCATAACATCCCACCATGGACAGCGCAGTGGTCGACCGCCTGCACTTAACGACCGAGACCGGCGACGTCTTCAAAGAGTCGTAAATTCTAACAGACAAGCAACACTGCGTTAAATAACCACAGAAATCAATGTGGGACGTACAAGGGACTTGTCTGTTAGAACTGTGCGGAGAAATTTGGCTTTCTTGTGCTATTCCAGCAGAAGACCGACTCGAGTGCCGTTACTGACAGAACGACATCGCTTGCAACGACTCTCGTGGGCACGTGAGCATATCGGTTGGTCCCTAGATGAATGGAAAACCGTGGCCTGGTCCGATGAGTCACGATTTCAGTTGGTAAGAGCTGATGGTAGGGTTCCAGTGTGGCGCAGACCCCACGAAGCCACGGACCAAACTGTCAGCAAGGCACTGTTCAAGCTGGTGGTGGCTCCGTAATGGTGTGGGCTGTTTTTTCATGGCATGGACTTGGTCCTCTGGTGCGACTGGACCGAACATTGACTGGAAATGCTTATGTTCAGCTGCTTGGAGATCACTTGCAGCTATTCATGGACTTCATGTACCCAAACAACGATGGGATTTTTATGGATGACAATGCGCCATGTCACCGGGCCACAACTGTTCGCGATTGGTTTGAAGAACATTCTGGACAATTCCAACGAATGATCTGGCCACCTAGATCGCCCGACATGAATCCCATCGAGCATTTATGGGACATCATCGAGAGGTCTGTTCGTGCCCAAAATCCTGCACCATCAACGCTTTCACAATTATGGACGTCTATCGAGATAGCATGGCTCAATATTCCTGCAGAAGAATTCCAACGACTTGAGTCCATGCCACGTCGAGTTGCTGCACTTCGCCGGGCGAAAGGAGGGCCGACACGATATTAAGAGGTATCCCATGACTTTTGTCACTTCAGTGTATATTCAAATTAAATCTACATTTATAACAATTGTTCGCTTACTTTTGTAATAATGCAATGAAATACACACACATACGCAAAAAGATGTCGAAAACATAAAATGATACTTAATTAGAAACATTTAGAAATTTTATTTATTTCGTACATTTGGATTTAACAGGAAATAAAAATAGTAGAATAAGAAAACAGAATTAAAACATTAAAATGTTTTTTTTAATCGTTTTCACTTTTTCTATTTTCGTGTTCTTAAATCAACATTTATAACTATTGTTCACTTACTTTTCGCAATAACTTATTGAAATACACACACAGAAAAAAAAAATGTCGAAAACATAATGATACTGATTTAGAAATATTTGGAAATTTTGTTTAATTCATATATTTGGATTTAACAAGAAATAAAAATAGTAGAATAAGAAAAGAGAATCAAAAAAATTTTTTTTAATCGTCTAATCTTTTTCTATTTTCGTGTATTGATGATGAATGAAGTGGTATATGGGGATGTGAAGCAACGAGGACTATAATCCCCTAACGAATATGTATATGAACAGGTAGTTTTTCCTTATTTTTATTATGTCATTCTCCACAACGCTCTACGATCGTGTTAGACCGGGACCTACGGGTTTAAAGTGGATTCCGAACCACTACAAACATCCATGGCACCGCCGGGACTCGAACCCGAAACCTGTGCTACCGAGCGCCAGCCACTCGGCCATTCAGGCCCCATTTTCGTGTATTCTTTGTTTCAGAAAAAGAATATAGATTTGTGTTTACTAAATGATTGTGAGTTTCGTTGCTGCAGTTTTTTTTTTTTTTTTTTAAGATGTCTGAATGTGATGCATTTTTTCAAGGTTTATGTGATGATTTCGTTATTCAATTTGGTGTTGCGAATACTGGTAATAGCTTTTAGCGTTCAAAATGGCCGTGTTCGTAATTCACTCCTTGTAAGTTCTTTGTTTTTTGTGTTCTTTATAAATAGGTACATAAATATTTTATTTAAGAAGTTCTTACAGTGTTTTTTTTTTTTTTTTTTTTACATTTTAAACTGTGACAATTATGACATCGCGAAGATTTTTAGTGTTAGTTCTAATGTAAATAAAATAACATTTTTTTTTAAATCCAAGTGTATTATATATTCCATTAATGAATTCCTGCAATATATTGTTCCATTTTAAAGCATATCTTATCGTCATTAAACCTAAAAATTATTTTTTTAAATTCTCTTTTATTAAAATATTCTAAATAACTGGAATGAATAAATTTAAATAACTATTAACCAAATAATAATTCCACTGCTTTCATGAAATATAGTGTAGTAATGCAACCTTGAAAACTACATTTCCTAGTGTTTGTTGTGTAAATAACTTCTCACGTAAAAGTGCAGCTGATTCAAATAACCATAAATGTCTGTCCATTATATAACTTTTTTTTTTCCACTCTGATTTGATATTGTATACTTCACAATAAATAAGATTTTGTTGGTTCGATGCCAAGTTTCTGAAAAATAGCAGAACATTGTTTCTGCGAGTCGGCCATGAAACTTAATTTTTTTTTATCCGTGTTATTAATGGTGATAAAAAGGATGCTATTGTGTTTAATATTTGAGTGGTACTTAAACTGATAATAAAAAGTAAAATTTCTGCACTTTTTTTTTGTGAATCTTGAATACAAACGCGAATGTTTAAATTTTTTTATTATTAATCAGAAGAAATAAAAACATTATTTGATTTATGTATTATAGATTAGTTATTTTATGTATTTGTTTTATTAAAGATTTTTTTTATTATTTGTTAAATATATGTGAATAAAAAGGAAGTTAATATTAAAACAAATAAAGTTTCTTTAGTTTGGTTTGTCGCTCTACGGTCATTTTTTGCACACTTTAGACCGGGACCTACAATTTAATATGGATTCCGAACCACTAACAAACGTCTGTACCACACCAGGATTCGAACCGAAAACCTGTGATACCAAAAGTGTCGTTAGATATTAATTTTCAAAAATCATTCAAAAAGATTTAATTTAATACAAAACATAATTACGTAATGAAATTTTATATTTATATTTAATGAATGAATGAATAAATAAATTAATCATTTGTAATAAACTAATGCTTGCTAGTGAATTCGTTATCCTTTTTTTATTGTTTTCGATTATTGTTTCATTTTTCTATTTTGTATTTGATAGTTTTAAAGGTTATATGGAACATAAATAATTAGTGTTGGCATGTATTTTTAATAATATTTCTTAGCATATCTCCAAAATTCAGTTTACTCCCAAATCACTTTTATCACTAAATAAATTTCATGTAAATTCAAATAAATTAATAGACAAAAATATTTCGATTTAATTGAATAGGCTCAGCAATCATTTAAAATAATAATAATAATAAGGTTTAATTAATAAAATCTAATATTATGAAGAAAGTGAATTTAAAAACTAAATATGCATTAAATAAAAAATGCAATTGTATCCGTTGACATTAAATACTATTAAGTTTGAGGTTTTGAGTCAAGAAAAAATAAATTATTAGAATAAGATACTGAAATTCAATAAATTAAAAACACTCAAAAATCAACGCTTTTATCACTAAATAAATTTCATGCAAATTCAAATAAATTAATAAACATATATACTTCGGTTTAACTGAATCGGTTTAGAAATCATTTTCAAAAATAATAATAATGATTAATTAATAAAAGCTAAGATTATGAAAAGAGTGAACTTAAAAATTTAATATGCACTAAATAAAAAATGCAATTCTATTCTTATAGATTAAATATTATAAGTTTGAAGTTCTGTGTCAAGAACAAATAATTTACTGAAATTCAATAAATTAAAAACGCTAAAATGATAAAATGTGTCTTACTTAAATATCCATTATATTAGAGAGTTTTTGCATACCGTACGTTAGTTACCGTAGGACGTCCGTTAGCTTTTTCTCCCTAGCGCGCATGCTCATAGGAAACTGAGCATGCGCGCTAGGGAGAAAAAGCTAACGGACGTCCTACAGTAACTAACGTACGGTATGCAAAAACTCTCTATTATTTATTTTAAAAAAATGTTTTTTTATTATTATTAGGGTTCTGATTGTTCTATCAATGGCTTTTTCAATTAATTATTACAATTATTTATATAAATAAAAGTTTATTTTTATTTTTATACTGTTTTTTAATAATTTTTATAATGTTTTTTTTTTCCAGATGTTCTATCAATTGCTTTTTTAATTAATTATCTAATTGTTAATAATTAATTGAATATTTATATTATTTTAAAAACAAACGATTACGATTATTCTCAGCTAATGGCTTTCAGGTACAATTTAATTGTATCTTTCGATAGAAAAATTCATTTTTAATACGCTTTTATTAGCTTCACCTGTATGTTTGTATGTTTGTATGTATGTATGTAACTGACTTTTTCCCCTGGAGATCTGTTTCTCCTCATATACACTAATGGCGCTGCAAAGAAACATTTACAGGCACAGTTGATTCTTTTTAATACGCTTTTATATTAGTTTCACCTGTATGTTTGTTTGTTTGTTTACAACTGACTCTTTGGGCTCGATTTTGCCCTACTTTAAGCGATTAGATCTGTGGGACAGTGGCACAACGTACTATTCGCATTTAGCCTCTGTTTTACACACAATTACATTATTGTAAGAACTATCCCCCGTACCGGGACCTCATTTAAATATTAGTTTAAAAACACTAAAAAACATGCTTTTAGAGTTAATCAAACTAAAAAAGTAAAAAATAAATTATTAGTTTAAAGAAACTAAAAAAAACCACGCTTTTAGAGTTAACCTATCTAAAAAGTAAAAAATAATTGTTAACATAAGAATAAAATGACTGACGAGAAAATGAATGTCACTGTTCTAAAAGCGTGGGGTGCTCGATATCAAACGTTAGAATTTTTCACTAGTTCATTCCGAAATGCAGAGTTAGTGTCAAAATGTCATACAAAGCACCTCACGCTTTTGGAACAGTGACATTCATTTTCTCGTCAGTCATTTTATTCTTATGTTAACAATTATTTTTTACTTTTTAGATAGATTAACTCTAAAAGCGTGTTTTTTTTAGTTTTTTTAAACTAATAATTTTTTTTTTAAATATTCGATTGCAGGTAAAATTCATTTAAGAAAAAATAATATTTTGATCTCTGAAAAGAGCAGCTTTAACTTAAGAAAAGTTCCAACGGTTCTCATCAATTCCGCTTGAACACATATTTACTCTTCATGTAAAAAGCAGCTGCAACAACTTGCGTGTGTACCAACGTCACAGCTACAAATCCACAATAAACATCATTGCGAATCCTGAAGTTTTCTATTCTGTATTATAGAGCATAACATCGTATTAAAAAAAAAGCGATATTAAAGATTTCGAATAAAATCTCTATCACGAATGATTATTTCCTGAAGGTTTTAGAATTTCTTACGAATCTTTTAGAATTTATTTTAGAAAATGGATGTAAAGAATAAAAAATTATCAGTAATTATTATCCCTTTGAATTATAAAATAATTCTTTCAAGTTTTGATGGTTTACAAATATACTAGTAGATCATTAAATATGATTTATAAATTTATTTATTCTAAAATTAATACAATTATTTTCAAATTGAAATTTTTTTTAATTCCATTATAATTTAATTCAAAGGGTTATATTTTTTTTTTAAATAAAAATTGAAAAAATATTTATTTTTTATTTTTTTTACAATATGGTCTTTAACCAAACACTTGTGTTAATTCTGTCTGAGGTATCATTAAAATAGAAAAATAATAGTAAAATCCTTGTATTGATTAATTAATTATTAATACGAGCATTATTTTGATTGTTCCATAAAAGGCTTTTTCAATTAATTATCTAAAGGTTAATAATTATGCAGAATGTTTATCATATTATTTAAAAAAAAACAATTACAATTATTCTAGGCTTAATTTATATTTAATTAATTATTAATACAAGTATTTTTATTGTTCTATAAAAGGCTTCTTCAATTAATTATCTAAATGTTAATATTTATATGGAATATTTATCATATTATTTAAAAAAACAATTACAGTTATTCTCAACTTAATTAAGTAATTATTAATTTTAAATATTTATTAATTCATTCTTTTTAACATGTTATTATCATAAATTTGTTTTAAAAGATTTTTTAAAATGTCACCGATATTCTAAAGGAAAATTTTTTGGATATTTGAAAATTTTGTTTTGAAAATAAAATTATGTAATCATTAAATTCATAAATATGTGTATGTATATAAATATGTATACATGTTCTATAAAAGGCTTTTCAAACTAATTATCTAAATGTTAATAATTCTATAGAATATTTATCATATTATTTATTTTAAAAAAACAATTACAAGTATTTTCAGCATAATTAATATTTAATTAATTAATTATTAATACAAATATTGTTAGTTTTAAATATTTATTAATTTATTCTTTTTATTATGATAAATTTGTTTTAAAAATATTTTTGAGTATCACCGTTATTCTAAACACAAATTTTTTTGATATTTGAAAATTTTGTTTTGAAAATAAAATTATGTAATCATTAAATTCATAAATATGTGTATGTATATAAATATGTATACATGTTCTATAAAAGGCTTTTTCAACTAATTATCTAAATGTTAATAATTCTATAGAATATTTATCATATTATTTATTTAAAAAAACAATTACAAGTATTCTCAGCTTAATTAATATTTAATTAATTAATTATTATTAAATCGTTATTAATTTTAAATATTTATTAATTTATTCTTTTTATTATGATAAAAATGAGTTTTAAAAATATTTTTGAATATCGCCGATATTCTAAACACAAATTTTTTTGATATTTGAAAATTTTGTTTTGAAAATAAAATTATGTAACCATTAAATTCATAAATATGTATATATATTCTATAAAAGGCTTTTTAAATTAATTATCTAAATGTTGATAACTGTATGGAATTATTTAACATTTATTATTTAAAAATACAATTGCAATTATTCTCAGCTTAATTAATATTTAATTAATTAATTATTAATACAAGCTTTATTAATTGTATTTATTAATTTATTCTTTTTAGTAGGTTATTATGATAAATTGGTTTAAAAAACCTTTTTTTGAATATCATCGATATTCTACACACAAATTTTTTTGATATTTGAAAATTTTGTTTTGAAAATAAAATTATGTAATCATTAAATTCATAAATATGTATATGTATATATATTCTATAAAAGACGTTTTAAATGAATTATCTAAACATTAATAATTATATGGAATATTTATATTTTAAAAACAAACAATTACAATTATTCTCAGCTTAATTACTATTTAAATAATTAATTATTAATAGAAGCATTATTAATTTTAAATATTTATTAATTCATTCTTTCAAACATGTTATTATGATAAATTTATTTTCCAAAAAAATTTTTGAATATCTCCGATATTCTAAACACAAATTGTTTGATATTTGAAAATTTTGTTTTGAAAATAAAATTATTTAATCATTAAATTCATAAATATTTATTATTTCATTCCATTTATGTATATATTTTGTAACTTACACTGAAATAATAAACTCTCTTAATATGCGAATTCAAAGTGGTATTAGATTTCACCAACTGATTAAACGACGCTTTTCCGATAACAAAATGAAATTTATCATTTCGTAAACGTTGAATTGAGCAAATTGTTTGCATTAAGTAAACTGATATATCCTAATATTTGGCGAGAGATTGAATAGATAATCTTTTTTCTTTTTTTACTTTTCTGACAGCTGAACAGCAGTTTCGGTTCTGTAGCTCAGTAAATAATTATTTATTCAAAAAAGAACGTTATGATTTGGGATAAAAATAAAAAAGAAATTTTTTGTTACAATTCATTTCATATTTTGATTTTGGATCTTTAAGTGAATGATATACTATATAATATTGAGAAATAATGTCGTAGTGTTTTTATTTTCAAAAGATATCTTTATTTATTTCTACAAAAAAAAAATTATATTTATCATTTACATATTCAGAAAGAAAAAGAAAACCTTCAGTTATTTTTGCCGTTCCTTGAATTTAAATAACATTGGGGCCTCATTCTACAACTAGCTCTGTGAGAATCCAAATTTGGGGATATTCGTACACCATGTTTAGTCAATTAGTTTGCGTAGAAATATTACCACTGATTCCTGATTAAACAATAGTTAATCAGTTAAAGGACGGGTACTTCTTCCAGATTTGTTCTTGACTCTAAAAATACTCTAGTGTCAGCTCCTGAAAGAAAATGTTTTTGTTTTGTTTTTAAAATACGTTCTGTTGTTCTCAGAAAGCTAAATTTATGGCCATATTGACAGAAATTTAATAAGATTGTCGAAATTTATTAGAATAAAACAAATAAGTTGCAGTTCAACATATAAACAAATAAGAATTTTTTTTATACAGATGAATCTTGAATTCCATTTATAATACCACGAACACTATGGTAGCATACTTGGTATGAATGGTAGATTTAGTATTATGGTAGCAATGATAGTATATTTGCATAGCGTTTGGTAAAATCCCATTATAATGCCACGAACACTATGGTAGCATACTTGGTATGAATGGTAGATTTAGTATTATGGTAGCAATGATAGTATATTTGCAAAGCGTTTGGTAAAATCCCATTATAATGCCACGAACACTATGGTAGCATACTTGGTATGAATGGTAGATTTAGTATTATGGTAGCAATGATAGTATATTTGCAAAGCGTTTGGTAAAATCCCATTATAATGCCACGAACACTATGGTAGCATACTTGGTATGAATGGTAGATTTAGTATTATGGTAGCAATGATAGTATATTTGCAAAGCGTTTGGTAAAATCCCATTATAATGCCACGAACACTATGGTAGCATACTTGGTATGAATGGTAGATTTAGTATTATGGTAGCAATGATAGTATATTTGCAAAGCGTTTGGTAAAATCCCATTATAATGCCACGAACACTATGGTAGCATACTTGGTATGAATGGTAGATTTAGTATTATGGTAGCAATGATAGTATATTTGCATAGCGTTTGGTAAAATCCCATTATAATGCCACGAACACTATGGTAGCATACTTGGTATGAATGGTAGATTTAGTATTATGGTAGCAATGATAGTATATTTGCATAGCGTTTGGTAAAATCCCATTATAATGCCACGAACACTATGGTAGCATACTTGGTATGAATGGTAGATTTAGTATTATGGTAGCAATGATAGTATATTTGCAAAGCGTTTGGTAGAAACCCATTACAATGCCACAAACACATGGTAGCATATTTGGTATGAATGGTAGATTTAGTATGATGGTAGCAATGATAGTATATTTGCAAAGCGTTTGGTAGAAACCCATTACAATGCCACAAACACATGGTAGCATATTTGGTATGAATGGTAGATTTAGTATTATGGTAGCAATGATAGTATATTTGCAAAGCGTTTGGTAGAAACCCATTACAATGCCACAAACACTATGGTAGCATATTTGGTATGAATGATAGATTTGGTACTATGGTAGCAATGATAGCATATTTGCATAGCCTTTGGTAGAAGCCCATTAATTGTCAAAGCAAAGCCAGATTCCCGTGGAAACTTTTATAATTTCAAGTGTATTCAATGCAGGCCAACATCTAGATAGCTATACATGCTATCGTAACTGCCAATTCTCCACAGCTGTCAGAATCGATCTGAAAATAGTGACTACAATACACTTCAATAGTGGGTTTGAATTTAATCCTTCTATACGTTGGCTAATTGAGCCACATTGCTCAGTGGCAACGCGCATGGTGAGCATTAAGATGGAGGTTCCATCCGCTGGCGGCTTTGTTGTAGACACTGTTTCAAAAAATGAAGCAATTCGATGGCGTTTGGGATGGTTAGCCTGTCTCGTTAGTCGGAATACTTGGTGGGAGATTTTCCGTGTTTCCTTCCATACGATATGCAAATGCGGGGCAGTTTCCCCTAAAAGACCTTCCGGAAAGCACTGCCCTCCTTCTTCAGCGTCACAGAGCCAAGTCAGACTTTTACCTACGGGTGCTCCATCACAACAGAAGCTACCACTCCATCCATGAGACCACATGGGTTCTTGGACTTGGTCTAGATGTTGCTGTCTTACAAGTGGCATAAGAAACAACAACAACAACTGGTCCAGTTTAGAAATTGGCATTTTTTTTTTTTGTCTGACATTAGTATTTAACAGAATTTAAAAGTCTATTAAGAATTGCTTACAACTTGAAACACCAAAAAAAAAAAAAAAAAAAAAAAAAAATATTAAAAGGGATTCCATTTTGTGAAAAGAACACGTAAAATGTAATCATTGCAATAAATGATGCTGTTATCTTAACCTGTCATTACCTAACTTGAACTTGATTTCCAGGTGTTTTTTTTTATGATGCTCTGATGAATAAAAATAAATTGGTCTGTCAAGCAGAATCGAAATCAATTTAACAGCACATTTTTCAAGTTGGATTTAAGGTCAACTTTATTCGATTCCCCTCTCTGGACACCGTCTTCCTCAAGCATATTTGTAAGGTTTGTAGGTGTATTGAACCGGGGGCCAAGATTACGGATTATAAATAGGTCTGATAAATCCTCAAGTGTTAGGAAATTTCGATGTCCAGCGATTTCGACATTAGCAAACTGGTTGCAATTGCTGATAACGAACATAACCTAAAGGTCGTTTTTCAGTCGAGTAATCGGTTACTTTATATCGTTAGACTGTTGAACATTTAGACGTGTTGCATTTTTATAGCAGGTGCATATATTCTAGCAGGTTCTTTAGATATATATATATATAGAGAGAGAGAGAGAGAGAGATATGTAATTCTTCTCTACATGTGTTTGTCAGTCAACTCTTCCTAAACGGCTTGGCCGATTTCGATAAAATTTTTTGTGTATTTGAGTGGATCCCTGGATGGTTTAAATTCACAAATGGACCTAGTAGGTGGCGCTACAATCGGGTTCTTATGTACGTGTGTTTGTCACTGAACTCCTTCTAAACGGCTTGACCAAGTTTGATGAAATTTTTGTGTGTGTGTTGCAGTGGGTCCCTGGATGGTTTAGATTCATATTTGAACCCGGTAGGTGGCGCTGCAATCGGGTTCTTCTGTGCGTGTGTTTGTCACTGAACTACTCCTAAACGGCTTGGCCTACATGGATTCAGAATGATAAAACAAATTAAATACATATATACATAAATTTATAATTTCTATTTACTGTGATTATTATAAGCAGTTATATAACATATATCATATATTATATAGCAATGTAACATTTTTTTTTGTTCTAACGCAGCTGGCAAACACTTAGACAGCTTGGTCTTGGATGCCTTAAAGCAAGCGCTGCACAGACGTACTCACTTTGCTTTACTCAGGGGGCGCATGTAACTTGAAGATAAGCCACGCGGAGTACCAATGCCCCCACAACGCTCTACGATTCTATTAGGACCGGGGCCTACGGTTTAAAGTGGATTCCGAACCACTACAAACATCCATGGCACCGCCGAGACTCGAACCCGAAACCTGTGGTACCGAGCGCCAGAGCGCTTGCCAATCGGCCATTCAGGCCCACAATGTAACATAATACATCATATATTATATACATCATTAGCATACATCCGTATATTTGATAGTTTCTCTTCATCTATTCTAAAAATCTATTTGAAGTGAAACATTCATGCGAATCTACTATGCCGTCTGGGTTTTCGATTTCGTTCGATCGATAGCGAGAACCCATTCGAACAATGAAATAAACAAGAACAAAGAAGAACTCCTTGCTTGAAGAGTCCCGAAAAGAAAGACAGCAGCCCGTCAAGCGAAAGTGCGTGCATGTCATTAAAGAAATGATTTATGGCAATAGAAAATCCCTTTCTTGTTCTGCGCATTTACTGCAGAGCACTCATCTCTTCTTTCCTTCCAACAGACAAACGGATCCAACTACTAAATCTCCCACGGCAGTCAATGGACTGGGAGCATTTAAGTAAGGGAGAGAGAGTGGGCTTTTTCACATGGATGGATTCTGCCATTTACTTTTTTTTTTTCCCCATGTGACTCAACGAAAAGGGATTTTTTTTTTTTTTCCCACCATCATCATGATTCAAGTTCTTCTGCAAATAAGACCGACCGGGTATTAAAGAATACAGCATGAAAAAAGTAAATCTTTTTTTTTGCTGCGGTAAGAGTGGGTGGAAGTTGAAGAAGAATCTCTTAAGGAGGAAGAAGGTTACAGTGTACTTACTTACCTCGTATGTGGAAATGGGATTTGGGGATTATCATATGAAAATGCGAGTGGAAATAGGGTTTAGTTCAATTCATAGAGGGTTTTTTTTTATTTGTTTATTTTTTAAGCATCTTTAAATGTTAATAATTTTATCCCATTTCATTATCACCTGCTTAAATACAATACAAACGAAAGCAGATGGTTAGGACTGGATGGTAGGGATATTAAATTGAGTACATTGACTTTTAACAAATCTTCCAACTCGTGTTTAGGAGTAGTTTTTAATAATCTTTGACTCTTTGTGATCGATTGGTAATTTTATCAGGCTTGGTGAACAAGAGTGGGGCTTAATGGACGAGTGATTAGCGCTCTGGAGTTCGATGTTACAGTTTTCGGGTAAGAGTCCCGGCAGTGCCATGGATGTTTGTAGTGGTTCGGAATCCACTTTAAACAATAGGCCCCAGTCTAATACGACTGTAGAGTGTTGGACATTAGGGTGACAACCTACCCCATAAATAGAAAATATCTTCTCTTTTAGAATTAGCCAGTAGGCAGACGGCAATAGTCCAACATGGATTTTAGTACCGGGGAGTTAGTTGGTGAGCAAAAGATGTAGAATTTCAGATCAGCTACTGGCGTGTGTTGCAATCATTGCTTTCACAAACCAGAAAACGACGATATTTTAAGTCATTGCAAGCGATATATTCAAGCTACTTGGTATATATATGCAAGCGATAGATACTCTGCTTACATAAGTTTTACGAGATTCAGTAACCTTAATGTCCTTGTGGAAGGCAATGTCCTTCTATTAATGTCCGAACACGGTATCTATAATTGGAGCATGAGGACCAATGTAGCACAACAACAGCTAAAAAGTCTATATTTTGCAATTACAAAAAGAGAGCCTAGCTTTCGAGATTTTATGGTAAAAAAAATGCGAGGAAGGAGATAAATTTATGGGGATGATTGAAAAATAATGTTTACTTATCCCCAGTTTTGCACATTGACTAACGAAACTTGAATTGCAACGACGGTAATCGAGCACTATTAAATTCAAGCAACATTTCGAGTTGGTAAAAGATTTCTATCCAGATTTTGTGGGAAATCCACAGTCTTCACACGGCCGAATTTTTCAATTCGTCAATGATTCCTGATACGAGCCTGAATGGCCGAGTGGCTAGCGCTCTGGCGCTCGGTACCACAGGTTTCGGGTTCGAGTAGAGCGTTGCGGGGGCATTGTTACTCCGCGTCGGTGGCTTATCGTCAAGTTACACGCTCCCCCTGGGTAATGCAAAGTGAGTAACGTGTGTGCAGCGCTTGCCTTAAGGCATCCAAGACTAAGATGTCTAAGTGTTTGCCTGTTGTATTAGAAAGAAGGAAAAAAATGATTCCTGATACCGTGATAACTTATTCAGCTAACATCCTGGAGGGTTCGGATTTGATTCCCTTGATTTGGTTTGGTTTGTCGCTCTAAGGTCATTTTATGCACACTTCAGGCTAATTAGACTGGGACGTACGGTTTAACATGAATTCCGAACCCCTAACAACTTCAGGTTCGAATCCATGCCATCTGCAGGACCTGAAGCTTGTGGTACCAGGTTTCCTTGGTGAAAACCGTTGCTATTCTTAATTTTAGAAAGCTAATTCAACGGCTACTATGACATCGTGTATAAAATCATTCTATATAGTAGAATGGTAGATGGTTCGAATCCATGCCATTTGCAGGATTCGAACCTGAAGCTTGTGGTATCACTTTCCTTGGTGAAAACCGTTGCAATTCTTAATTTTAGAAAGCTAATTCAATGGCTACTATGACATCGTGTATAAAATCATTCTGTATAGTAGTCTTTTCGGATTTTTCCCCATGCGGTAGGCAAATGGGAGCCAGTTAATACTCAAAAAAGAGGAAAATTGGCGAGTTGTCAAGTGAGATGGATTCAAACACAGGGGTGCAATAGGGAAGAAAGGTAATTACTGTGAGACTTTAATTATAATAAAAATAATTTAAATTTTTAATAATTAAAATTTTAAATTACATAATATTGAAAGAAAAATTAAGTTGAAAAAAAGTACTTTATAACTATTAAACTTTTTTCTTTAAAATTCCTTTGCACCACATATGTCTAACGACTATACTACATTTTTATATTTTAACTACACACTAACTACTACAGTACATTTTTATATTTTAATTACACACTAACTACTACAGTACATTTTCATATTTTAACTACACACTAAATACTGCACTACATTTTTATATTTAAATAACTACACACTAAATACTGCACTACATTTTTATATTTAAATAACTACATTATTACACACTAATTACTATACTACATTTTTATACTTAAATAAATACACACTAACTACTGCACTACATTTTTACACTTAAATAACTACATTTTTTTATTCAAATAACTACACTAATTACTATACTACACTACACTTAGTATTTTGTCCCTTTTCCATGTCTTAACTGGATGTTTTCGTCTATATTAATTATATATGGCGGAACAGTACTGAGGTAGTTGCAGGAACAAATGTAGCATTTCTGTGTAGGGGTAGAATAGGAGATCTCTGATGTTTAAAATAATTCAGGAAATATTAAAATTATGAATGGAATTACTAGGTATTTTATTAAAATAATAAATTTTTTAAACAAGGAGTTAGGCTAGAATGCTGTTTTTAATAAAACAGTTGCATTAGAAAACAGGCAAAAAAAATTATAAAAATAGACACTCGATTTATCGCGCTTGAATAATATATCGTATGAAACGAAAATCGATTTAAAAATAATAATGATGAAATAAATGAATAATTTAAAAAAACACGCTTTTAGAGTTAATCAAACTAAAAAGTAAAAAATAATTGTTAACATAAGAATAAAATGACTGATGAGAAAATGAATGTCACTGTTCTAAAAGCGTGGGGTGCTCGATATCAATCGTTATAATTTTTCACTAGTTTCAAATGCAGAGTTAGTTTAAAAATATCATACAAAGCACCCCACGCTTTTAGAACAGTGACATTCATTTTCTCGTCAGTCATTTTATTCTTATGTTAACAATTATTTTTTACTTTTTAGTTTGATTAACTCTAAAAGCGTGTTTTTTTAAACTATTCATTTATTTTTTACTTTTTAGTTTGATTAACTCTAAAAGCATGTTTTTTAGTGTTTTTAAACTAATATTTAAATGAGTTCCCGGTACGGAGGTGTGAAACAATAGCTCTTACAATAATGTAATTGTGAGTAAAATAAAGGCTAAATGCGAATAGTCCGTTGTACCGCTGTCCCACGTAGGTTTGAATGTTTTTACTGAATACTTTCATTCTACATGGGTTAAATGGCTCTTCATAAGTTAAAATAAAATCTCTAATCCTGGCGATCCTAATCATGATGAGATAATAAACTTATTAAACTATTTTAGTGTCGTCGGTCCTTGATAAGTCTACAACGTTTAAATTAAATCGGATCGCTTAAAGTAGGGCAAAATCGAGCCCAAAGAGTGAGTTACAAACAAACATACAGGTGAAACTAATATAAAAGCGTATTAAATTTTAATTAATTAAGCGTATTTCTGAAAGATGCCTGTAAATGTTTCTTTGCAGCTTAAATAGTGTATATGAGGAGAAACAGATCTCCAGGGTAAAAAGTCAGTTACATACATACAAACATACAGGTAAAGCTAATAAAAGCGTATTAAAAAATAAGAGAACAGAATTCATGTAGAAAAGTTAACTAAAAAAAAAAAGTCCACTCTTTGACCAAACGTTTAAAAGTTGTTGTTTATGCAATACGTATAAAACTAACAACTAATTGTACTAAATACTAATTGACCGAAATATTATAGAGTGATTTTTTTGAAGAGTATGAACACATTTTGTGAGATAAATTCTTTGTTATTGTTTGGTTATTTAATTGCAAAAAAGATTAATATTATTAAAATATTTAATACTGTTTTGTTGAGAAAAAGTTATAAGATATTATTAAAAAATTCTCATTCTGAAATATTAATTTTTTTACTAATGGATACAGCAGTATTTCTTTGAAATTCGTAAGTATATGAACACTTTTTGGGAGACATTGCATGTAAGAAAGAAAATTTAATCCGTATAAATATCTCACATTCTGTGAAACAACTGAGTATCATTTATATATAATGTAATCATGCAAATAAGAAACCCTGGTATTTACGTATTAACGATACCTTGGCGACAGACTTGGCGGTTTTTAAGTGTCGCCAATCTAACAGCCTAATATAAAACTGAATAATAAAAATCGCCAAATCTGTAGCTGCGGTTGGCGCGTGTGCTCTTTATTGCCGCAACTGTCGCCAAGGTATCGTTAATACGCAAGTACCGAAACCCTTTTGAACGTCCTTTTGTATGTCGTGAAATTACTCAAAATTCAAAAGAAGAAAAAATGTAATCTCTATTTAAATAGAACCTTGTTGACATTAAAAAAGAATCAGTTTGAAACTGAAAAAAAAAGAATAATTTATTAATGTTGTTTTGGACGGTTGTTTTAAGAAAATAAATTTTATTATTTAATCTTTCGTCATAGGGGAAAAAAAAAGAAAGAAAAAGAAGGGTAAAAAAAAAAAAAAAAAACATTTTTCAAATTTTACTTTCACATATCATGTAAACTCAATTAACTTCAACTGAATTTGTTATTTGCGTAAAGTAATAACAGAAAAAAAAGCAATGGTTAATGGTAAAATAATTACCTCAATGATTCATGGGTTTTTTTATATAAAGCGCGATGATTTTATGTGGTTTTTTTTAAGCTAATGCTTCTGATAAAATGGTCATAAAATTTTAAAAAAATTTTATTTGCGATAAGGAAATTTAGTAACTTATTTATCAACGAAATAAGTGTTTGTGATTTATATTGTAATTGTTATATTTCAATTTAATTTCCCCATTTTAACGCTGATCAGTTCTTCTATCATGAGTTTTTTTTTTTTTTTTTTTTTTTTTTTTACGAGATAACATTTAACATTTTTTTTTTTCTTTATTGAGATAAGTGTTTTTAAGTTATATATATTATTTTTTAACGTTTTATTTATGAAGATAAATCTTTTAATTTATATATAGAGATTTTTTTTTTTTTTTTTTTTTTTTTTTTTTTTTTTTTTTTTGTTCTAATGCAGCTGGAAAACACTTAGACAGCTTGGTCTTGGATGCCTTAAGGCAAGCGCTGCACAGACGTTACTCACTTTGCATTAACCCAGGGGACGCGTGTAACTTGGAGATAAGCCACGGACGCGGAGTAACAATGCCCCCCCGCAACGCTCTACGATCCTATTAGGATCGGGACCTACGGTTTAAAGTGGATTCCGAACCACTACAAACATCCATGGCACCGAAACCTCTGGTACCGAGCGCCAGAGGGCTAGCCACTCGACCCTTCAGGCCCTATATATAGATATAGATATTTTTTTCAATTCAATTCCCTCCATTTTAATGCTATTTAGTTCTTCTATCATAATTTTTTTTTTTTTTTTTACAAAATATATATTATTTTTTAACATTTTTTATGAAGATAAGTGTTTTTATTATATATCTATATATAATTCAATAAATAGTTCTACTGTCATGATGTTTTTAATAATTTTTTTTATTTATTTATGAATTTTTTTTTTTTTTTTACATCGGGACCTCATGTGCCATGAATAACTAAGGGTAATGAAACTTTCCGGAAGGATATTTAGGAGTAACTGTCCTGCATTGACGGGATGTATGGGTGAAAACCTTGAAAACTCTCACCATCTCTGTCGAATCAAGATAGTTAGTATGCACGCATTTAGAAATGCCATCGAGTCTTTTCTTTTCTTAAAGCACTGACTATAATAGGAATCGTCTGCTGTTTTGAGTCTGAGCCTAACTGCAACCATTACCAATGACCCCAGAATAGGGTATATTTAGTCAGTTACTGAACATAATTTTTTTTTTCTTTCTCTCTAATTAACCTCTCTTAATTCTTTCTCTCTCGCTTAATTTTTCTTTCTCTCTATTTTTCATCATTCAACTTTTTTTTCAATTCCTTCTATTAGCTCACACTCTCCCTATATATATCTTGTTCAAATTTTCAATCGTTCATAAAATACTTTTTATTCATCCACTCACGTTCAAATACATTTTTTTTTTTCATCTTGGATGACACTGGATGTTAATGCAGTTTTTTCAAATATTAATTCATTAATTAAATTTAATTAATTAATTTTAGTTTTTCTTTAGATTTAAGTTGCATGTATCTACCAATAGAGGGCGCCAGATAAACTTAAAAAAATGAATGAAAATTATTTATGAAGGACTTTCTGCAGTAGAGTGAAAAAGTATGAATTGACTTAAAATTTTTTAAGTCAATTCATTTTAAGTCAATTCAATTTTTTTAAGTCAATTTTTTTTTATATTACTTGTTTTTTCTTTCTCTCTAATTAACATGGAATGTTAAAAGTATTTTTTAACATTTAACTTTTTTTTAACATAGTACATGTTTTTATGGATGATTTGACAGTGTTAACAGAAGAAGCGAGACACGATTCAATCACTCTGAAGAAGCCCTTGAAGTTAACATCTATCTTCTTGATACTTATTCTTAACTAGAATTTTATGTAAATTAAATCAGCTGGAAATTATAATCAGAGTGAAAATCCTTAATCGAAAAATAAAAAAATAAAAAATTTTTTTTTCAGTGAATTGATTTAGAAATGTTAGTTGCAAGACTGATATAATCAGGCTTGTTGGTTACCTGTAAGAATAACCGGTACTTACGTATTAACGGTACCTTGGCGACAGACTTGGCGGTTTTTAAGTGACGCCAATCTTTATTATTTGGAATAAAAATATTTTGAAAGCGTTTTGATTTTAAATGAGGTGTTTCATATATATTTTATTATTTGGAACAAAAATTTCAAGTGTAGATTGGCGCCAAATCTGTAGTTGCGGTTGGCGCGTGTGCTCTTTATTGGCGCAACTGTCGCCAAGGTATCGTTAATACGTAAGTACCGAATAACCATTATTTACAATTTGATATTATATTTGTATCACAATTAAATCTTAAATGTGGTTATTAAAAAGTATGAAAAAAATTATATACCTATTTTGCTTCATTTTTCAAATACATAACTTTATTTTTTTTTTTTTAATTGAAAAGTTTAGTTTTCTTTCAAGTCCTTCTATTAGGTCACACTCTCCCTATATATATCTTGATCACATTTTCAATCGTTCATAAAATACTTTTTATTCATTCACTCAAGTTCAAATACATTTTTTTCGAACTTGTGGTGGATGACACTGGATGCTAATACAGTTTTTTCAAATATTAATTCAGTAATTAAATTTAGTTAATTAATTTTAGTTTTTTTTATATTAAGTTGCATATATCTACCAATAGATGGCTCCAGATAAACTTAAAAAAAATGAATGAAAATTATTTATAAAGGACTTTCTGCAATATAGTGGAAAAAAAG